>JASGCC010000078.1:0-332277 GCA_030067915.1 Hydractinia echinata | reverse complement strand
AATACAGCTATTTAATATCTCGACAAGATAATTAAAGGAACTACGAAACGGCTTTGGTTTTCGACTTTAGTGACTTACACGAAAGTCGAGCTAACGGTGTAAAAAAAGTTAATGATCACTGAGGACAAAAACAACAACTTAAATCATCTTAAATATCATATTGGGCATCCAAATATAACTCCATGATTTATTCGATATAAGTACTTACCTTGCTTTTAACTCAAACTAGCTAGCTGGCTATATCCTTCGAAATTTTGCACAGTTTACTGTACATAAAGCCAGTCTAAGCAACAACAATGTCTTTAAAATATTTTTAGAGGTATTGGTTACCCTTCTTAAAGCTAGTAACATGGCATTTTTTAATAAATACAGCTCTTCGTTGTCTCGGTTCTCTCGTCATAATAAAACTTTCGATTTACTGATACTTGTTTTACGGCCAAATGGAATACTGAAGAAAATTTTTTCTTTTTTTAGACATAATAAAAAAAGTATCAAATTTATCATAAAAATTTAATTTATCATAAACAGGTTGTCTAGACGTCTATGTGGTTGTAAAGTGTGTATAATTACTTGCACCCTGACCTTTTGAGTGGTCCATTTACTACACGCCATTCTTCGGTATGCGGGGATCGAGTTTATTGATTCGTTTCGTAGTCCCTTTAACATGTCAATCGTGACTTTCAGTAACGTCTTTCCGCTCTCCACTTTTATCGTGATTCGGATGTTCGGCTCAGAAAAGGAGAGCTAATTTTTTTAGATACAAAAACAAATTTAGTATTTCGCGTGTCGAGAATAATCTGAATTTCGTGAGTAGAGAATAATCTGTACTTGCTGGAAAAAAATGTTCCAAAACATAAACTTTCGCGACAAGAGTCAGAGTTCGCGAAACTTTTCGCTGCAAAATTGTCTTCCTTAATTATGGTACGCTTTGATTCAAAATTGTCATCACAATCCTGGGCGAAATACGTTGATACATTTTCACACATTACACTACATCACTTCCCCGCAATTCAATATTGCGTCGTATGGTCGATCAAAAAGCCGAAAATATTGACACTGGGGTGAAGGGTGCCCGAAAGGATTATGCTTAGAAGTTCAACGCATATCGTCCCAGAATGTAGTATGTATAAAAAATGCACCATATTGCAACAAAATTTAAATAAAAAAAAATGAAAAAAATGAAAAAAATGAAAAAATATTATTCAGAACCTAATTTTAAATTTTGTTTGATAAGCGTAAGGTATCAGTCGTCAAGTACGTTCTTGCAAAAAGTTGATACCTGATGTCATAAAATAACGTGTCCTTTTTAAAAAAGAAACCCGTTTATAAGAAAAAAAAGGCTGAAGCGTCACAAAAATAAGAAACTTTCAGTACTGGATTTTTTAGGCTTTAAAAATGAAGAACTAATAAAAGTAATTTGCTATGAAATATATTTCATGAACTATTTGTATATACGCTTGTGTGATTAAATCACGTACAGAGGAGACAAGTCGATGTCAATTTTAATCGATATATATAGATAAATTTAAGAAACAAAATAAGAAACTGCCAGTACAAGAGCCTTAAAAAATACGTGTATTCAAATTCGCGCATCTTTTGTTCGCACTTTTCATTTTCGCGCATATGGGTTTTACGCACATGTCAAATTTTTACGCAACTTTATAAGTAATATTTAAAAATGGAATCTTCGTGGACAAATGAAACATTCCACTTTATGCTAAGTCTTAATAAAACCATTATAACGACAAGAATATTAATTATGCAAAAACGCGAAATTGTTTTTCCGCTTAGGGTTCCGACTTTTTTATCTTAGACATAAACGAGTTCAGAAATTGTTTGCTTTGCTTCGATGTTATCTATTTTTTTAAACGTTTTATAGGTGATGGTGGAGATTGTACAAACGCGTCCGCATCTTGCACACACTACAAAAAAGCTTTATGCAGAAAGAACACGTGGTTAATGAAGAAATGTAAAAAATATTGCGATCTTTGTTAAAACAAAAGCAATTCCATTATAAGTCGTATTTCGTTTTTCTCTTTTCGCGAATTATTTCAATAAAGAGGTTCGATGCAGGATACTTCTTCGCAGAAAAAAATACAAAAAGATAGCAAAACTTCGTACACAAGTCATTCTTATTTTTTTTCCAGCAAATCGAGTTAACTAAAATTTTAATTTTTAACTGGCGTCTCGAATACACACTAAACTGTTTTAAGAATTGCTTACAGAATGACTTATGTTATAACTTTTAGCTGGTATCATCGAGAAAAAGGACAGAGATTTCTCACAAGTAACCAAATTTTTGCCCGACTTGAGCTTCGCAAAAATGCATTATCTCTAGACCCGCCTAAACAACAACTAAAGGTATTAAAATCAGAAAATCTGATTGTTGTAAAGCCGTAAGGTTGAACTCAAACTCTATTCGATAAAGAAGAGCGCGCCCAGAAATTTCCTTTAAAATTCGTGAATTATTACAGAGAAACGCAGTGACATAAAAATCAATCGTTTTTTGGACTAACGAGATTTCAATAAAACTTTAATAAAAAAAAAATCGTGAAAATGCTTCATTTCTGTAATCCGTACGAGTACGAAAAATTTCAAATGTTTTTTAAGTCCAAAAGATATTTGGCTCATTTTTTTGCGCATTTTATGTGAGAACAATCTCTGTATTTACCATTTATTTTCTATCTGCTCCAGTTTTCAATAACACAAGGTGTACGAGCATCTTTACCAACTACAATGTTTTTGCTTGTCCACAGTTGGATTAGCAAAAAATCCCGCTAGGAAATCCGCGCTTGGTTTGGAAATGGGAAAAAAAGTTTTGCTTATTTCGCGTGATAGTAAATATTCCGTAATTTTTCAAACAATAAAATTTGATAACAAGATTTTTAAGTAAATTTAAAATTTTATTTTTCTTAAACTTCGAACAGTGAGTGAAGCTTATAACCTTGTACTATAACAGGAGAACTTCGAACAGTGAAGCTTATAACCTTGTACTATGAAGATTGAAAATTCATCGTACGAAGTTAAAAGTTACATTGAATGAAATAAGGTCATCATGGCACCGAGAAAGATGCATCTTTAAAAAATCTTCTGAAGCCTGGGCTGAGTGATGAGAATTTGATATTATTGCTCCTCACTCACTGAATGATTTAAATGATTATCAATTTTTTCATCAGAGATGTTCGATTAACAACTCTGATCATCACATCACAGCATTCTAATGTTTGTTTTTCTTGCTACGCGCGTCCAGTATTGCTTTCTTAATATTAGTGACTATTCATTTAGAATTTACTGCGAACGGGTGATGCATTGGTTGAATACTAAAAGAAAAGGGAAAAAAATGAACAGACAATGTTTAGTTAATTAACAACTTATAGAATGGTTTTCCGTCACGTCTGACAAAAAAATTACAATTAGTGTTGAACAGAATTTTCAACTACTTACCACATTTATCAATCATAAATGTTTGCAATTGTCATGAGGAGAACATCTAATAGGTTGCGTTCATCTAAAAAAAATACATCAATTACTATACTTTCTGCTTTATCGTATTACATATATTCTTCAGGTCAACTTGCAGATAATGTGATTCGTCAATGCTACACCTTCAAGCATATCTTTTTACTTTGACAAGGTGGGGATTAGAAAGATGGAAGTTTGTTTCCTTGCCAAGTTACGTATTAAAACAAAATGACTCACCCTTCACGTTTTTTCAGCATCTTCTACAATTGTTTCTACGATATGCTGTCATCCACAACAAACCCACCATCAAGGAGTGTACTGATGTTTAAAAACTTCGGACAACCTGCAGCAATGTTCATCTCTTTCTTTGGTTGTTGAAACGAAGACGAATTTCTGTCTTTCAGGAACGTTTCTTTTCTTGCTCTAGACGAACTCTCGTGATTCAAGATGCGAAATGTCACTCTCTTCACAAAAGGCCATTTCAACAAATCATCATACTGCGAATTCATGACAACGAAAAAGATTGATAAATGTGTACCCTTTCCAATACCATCACCGTTTAAGTATAACCTGGTGCAGAACTTATACCCAAAAGCTTCAGTGTAGGTCGGAGCGCTATGCAGTGCTGTCACACGTCCATTTTAGACTGTGTCATTCGATACTGTAAATTATCTATTTTCCATACCTGGCGTCCATTGTAAGTTGTATTTCAAGAAGACAAAGTTTTAGCTCGGTATCAGCCAAAGATGAATTCAACACTGCATAATCTCGATCAATTTGTTCAATTTTATTCCTATTGCTTTCCAAGGTGTTTGCGATCTTCATTACTTCTGTATGTTGCTGAATAACAGGGCTTTGTGAGTTTAATTTCAACAAATCTCTCTGCATGCTTTCCAATTGAGTTATTTTGTCATCAATTTTGTGATCGGGGTTGATCTTAGCAATCCTGTTTTCAATTCTTTCTAAATGTTTTAAATGTCCAGTACTTTTCTGCAGATCTGCGACCTGATTTTCGAGCGATTCCACATTGGCTAAGAGCGTGTTTATTTTATTGTGTAGTTCTTTTATACAATAGTTAGACGCCTGTTGGTTTCTTTGAGCAGTCATAAAATATACTAACGCTTGCATTGTATGAATCATTATAGCTTCTTCTAAATGTTTTTTCAGATTTTCAGGCTGATTGGACTATAAACAAAAAAAAAACTGTTTAGTAACTTTTTGTAAGGCTACAACACAGAAGACACACTGCATTTATACTTTTAACGGAACCGAATAGGTAAATGGATAAAGGACCCAACAAGTTTTAAAGTTACAAACTTAGTAAACAGGATTATTAAGTCTGAGAAAGTTGGAAGCATAATAAAAATAATTTAGAAGGTCAAAAATTAAATTAAGTTATAACAGCTAAAATGTATAGATTTTAGATAGTATGATAAAGTAATAAATACCTCATAGCCACACCCAAGTTTATGAAACGGACAAAACTGTCCTGACACCAAACCAGAACAGGTTTTGCTATGCTCAAGTAGGTCACCAATTTTGATTTCATCTGAACAACCCAGCGGACATTCATAGGGCTTGTTTTCACAAAGAAAGTCATGCAGTTTTACCTCACTTGCTCGACAATGTTGGAAGCAGTATAAACATTGGACTTGTCGTGCTTTGCAGGAATTTTGTTGATGCTGTTCCAGTTGTGAGCTTACCAACTCTTTCTCTACAGTCATCACAAATGATTGCAACAAACTCACATTTTTCTTCGTGGGCCTAAAAAATGCGCAAATTTAAGAGTCTGACATGTATTATTATTTGGTTACCGTCAATCAAATACCCTGTGTCATCATAATTAGAACCTCCTCCCATTCCCACTCTACAAGAGGAGGGTCGACTTTCTGAAATTTTGTAAAAATAGGGGGTGTTGAAAATTTTACAGTAAAAAGGAAGGAGTTGAGCAAAATAAGGGGGTTGTTGTAAAATGGTGGTTTTGCTCTATATTCTACTTCAAGTAAGACAAATCACATAGCTTTAACTCCTAAAAATAGGGGCGTTGTTTTAAAAATAGAGGGTTCTGACCCGTCTATGGTCAGCTATGTACATAAGCAACGTAACATTTTTACAGCCTCTTGTTTGTAAACTTTTATCCATGATTTCAATAATAATATAACTCACATTGATGTCAGATAAAGCACCTTTCCACTGACAACCATATTTTACATTGCTACACGCACACACTATTTTGCTGATTTCACGTGTTATGCTTCTGTCTTGAAAAAACTCATCAGACGATATAGGTTCACCATCTATTGGACATACTCCATTACTAAAAAAACAATAAATTATATTATAATAAATAATTCAGCACACCAAGTGGAAAAAAATGATCCAAATAAAATTACATATATACAGTTTTAAAACTACAAGCAGGCTAACAAGCCTTCAAGTCTAAGTATTATCTGCTTCATCTACTGATTACTGACAACTTTAAATTTATTAAATTGTACCTTCAGTGGCTGAACCAATAAATAATTTTTTAAACTTGTTTTTGAAAATAATAAAAATATAATCTGTACTACTGTTACCAACCTAAATTTTTCAGTTGAAATAATGACTCTAAATAGAATGTACATATACATATATGATGATTGAAATATATTGTTTGTATTTTCTTATAAACTGTGAAGTTTTGCTCCTTGTTACTGTAAATGTGCTTTTATTTGAACCTTTATAATTGCCTCCAGAAATTGCAATTGGGGTCTGATTAGATAAAATATATATAAATATAGGCTAAATTTATCATAAGTTTCAAAACTGGTGTCTTACCCTTCCTCTTGTTTCTTGACATAACACTTTCTGCATGCCACCTCTCCTCGTACAGTTTGAATAGGTTCAATTTATTTCATTTACTGTGAGAACTAAAGCTTATAAGAAAGTTGAGGTTGAGGTTAAGATGTTGCTAAAAGCTAAAAACATATTAAGAACGCACTCTGCCAGAATTCTTCCTTAGATTACAAGAACAAACGTCTAGAATTCCTAAGAAAAATTATTTTTTTAAAGTTTTTTTCTTTTTTTTTACAACCACATATACATTTATACAATGTTAGCTGTATAAATGCAACACCATCTATTTCTTCCACCATTCAGATATGCTTCCATATAAAATCTTTATTTCCATCTAATTTAACTACACGGTTTTTTTTATAAGAGAATAGTTTTTTTTCGTTTCATCATGAATATATTATTTTGGACAAATATAATCCTGATTATATGCACAGTTAAGAACAAAAGATCTGAGGATGGGTGTAAAAATCACCCCTAAGGTGCTGAAGCAGCATAATTTAGCTGACAGACGGACAGCAAGATTTTGTGGGGGAAAATATTGAAACCTAAGAAAAAAAATATCAATGATTGATTATAAGTTTCAGTTAAAAAAGAATAGAAAAACAAACGTTTGATCATACATATTCCATTTAGGATGCAAGTAAAATTTCAAAATAGGCATATTATTGGTATATTCTTAATTTTTTTTCTAATTTCATCTTAATAATTAGAAACATAACAAATGTTGTTCATATATATCAAAACTATAGTCCAAACCTCAAAAAAAGCCTAGTAAATAAAATATATTTCAGGGTCAAATAAGGAAAATTGAAGAAACATTTGAGGCTCAATTTGTCAAAATTTTAAGAAACTCCAGGCTAGACCAAATGCCCTAGGTTTCTTATAAAAAACCTGTGTATTCTTATAAAATAAAAAGATGAATGTTTGAGGCGGTAAAACTGTCAAAAAAAAAGCATATCCAACCTGAAATTTAGACGTTTTTTAAAAAAAAATTTATAATAATGATATATCAGAGTTCTTTTATTGTGGAAATACAACATTTCATCATGTGTTTGGATTTGTAGGTTTCATCCTCATTCCCAGGATTTGCTGCCTGATGTCAAAGCCGCTAGCGATTACTTGACGGCTAATGTCAAAAAGGCAAGAACTCCAGGGACAAGGATGTTCCACCATAGATCATGTTTTTTTATATCTTTTTTGTTTATTTCAAAACAATTTAAACTAGTGATACAGCTATGTCTACCATTTCCTTTTTCAGTTCTTCATGCAACAGGAATAAGCGCTCAGATACGTCATTCATTTACATTAAAAGCATCTACAAAGGAGAACCCGAACCACCTCACACGATGGAGCGTGATTACCGAATACGGTTTTTATCAACATTCATCGTCTCTCCACCAACATGAGACCGGAATTATTCAAATTACTAAAAGTGGAATATACTTTTTAGCTATGAATTTGATGTTTGAGAGGACTTGGTAAAGAAGGGGGAAGTCTTGAAGTAGCTATACGTGAAATTCAAGTGACCAGAAACGTGTTCTGCTATGCTCTGAAACACATAAACACAAACGGGACTGTAAATTTGCAATGTTTTACAGGTTAAAGCAGTTAACAAAACTTGAAATAAAGCGTGCACAATAAAAACGAAATCACTGTCAAAGAAGGTTCGACACTCAGCATACAATACATCGTAACCCTGGAGACACTCCTTCGTTGGTGCTGCCACTTACAACAGAATTAAGTTATCCTGGAGTGCTCAAAGAATTTAGATATTTTAATTCGTTACAGGTTGGCATTTTTTCTCTTTAATCATTATTGTGTCTATTTTTTTTTAACATTAGTTTAAAAGACCATATATACACAGTAGGGAGGATATAATCCTTTTACATTGTCACCAATAGCTGCATGCAGGTATTAATTTCACAACAGGAAATGATGATTAAGCTTGTTATTATGTTAGAGTTTGAAGAAAAAAAACAAGATTAATGTCTGAAAAATTAGAATTCTGTGTCAGCAAACTGTGAATTGGTTAGTCTGAACTAACAAGAGCAAATAGGATTTGATAAATAAAACAGATATTTCTAGCATTTTGTAATTTTTCTCTTCTGTAGTCACAAGTTAGGGTAATGGTGTTACGCTTGTTAGAATTTATCAGGCATGTCGAATTTGCTTTCTAGTTTTAAGGAGCTATAATAGCTTTTGTCGAGTTAGGCGAGTTATGATTACATGACCTCGCCTCAATTACTTTTAAAGATCCCCCTTCAATAAATCCTTAGAGGTCCTGGAGACGAGGTGTCATACATACACAAAATTGCTAATTTGAATTTGGAGTAAGGTGTGGTTTGAAGCAGCATTTGTATAGAATGTTTAGAAACACACTCTTTTTAATAAGAATACCTTTTCTGTAGCGAAGGTATTAATGCATGATAATAATTAAAACAAGTCGGTGGCCTGTAGATACATCCACTGGTTCGCTCGTTCCTTTATTTACGCATTTCGTGTGTCTCGGTACTGCGGTTACCATTTTGCGTGACAGGACATAGAAACGTATACGGAATTCTAATATAGATTCATTAAACAGGGCTGAAAAACAAGGAGGGCCAATTTTAGACCTCTAGATTGGCTAAAATTCTATTTAAATTCTATAATTTTGCATGTCAAATATTTATTTTTATTTTATTCATTTTAATTTTTAGTTCTTTCGAATCTATCAAGCGTTAACAATTCCATGTACTGGTATATATTACGTTTCAATCGCAGCCGTGGTTGCAATGAAAGCGAATTCTTATTTTGAAATTGCAGTAAACAACGAAACTATTTTGCACAAGGTCTCCAGCAAAGAAATTATAATAAAGACAGTCTCATTTCTTCAGCCAGTAAAACTTCACAAAGATAGTTTCATCACAATTAAAGTCGAGAATGCAGAGATTTTGAAACACAGTAGCTATGCAATTCTCAAATTGGGGGACAAGGAGTCGATACGCGAAGGGACTTTCTCTCCCTATATCGAATGTTATAACTACAAATACAGATGTCTGCTTAATAAAGCTAGATCACGATGCTAACAGTACGAGCTCTGCAAATAATATCCACTATGCTTTTTCAGATGGAAAAGACATAAATAGAAACCTCCTACAAATCAAAGAGAATGGTTTATATCTCATTATGTTGCAACTAAACCTTCGAAGCAAAAATAAATATTTCGAAGCAACAATAACTGGTAGTGATGATATGGAGGAGGATGAAATTGATTTAATTTCAGGACTCTCCTCCACACACAACTTTGAGAACAAAGGTTATAGCATGCTTAATATACAAGGCGTATTACATCTGCGTGCGAACTCCATGTTGTCAATCAAATTTAAATCATGTGACGCTTACACGAAGCTGAACGCGCGCAGTTTTTTGTCGTTGGCTCCAGTATCTTCAAAAACATACTCACTGTCTTCGGAGTTTAGCAATTAGCGATGGTCATGTGATCAATTGCCGTCAAAAGTGGATCCAACTAAAAAATTTTATACCCAATAAAAAGATGTATTTTAGCAAGTATCTGACTGGTGACGAATTTATTGTTCCTTCATCGGGCGTTTACTTTGTTTATGCTTACGTCAGCATAAAAACAATAGGCGATAGCACGCAAAAAATTCTTCTGTTGTTGAGAGACAAACTAGCAACCAAAACACTGTACAGTATTCGATTGATCAAAACGAAAACAGAGAAGCTCAATGTGGGTGGTATTGTTGAATTAAAAAGAGGAGATGTATTGAAACTTTTCGTTACTTGTAAAACCAGTATTGAGATTGTTGGTGATGTCCATTTTGATTTGACTTTGTTGCACAGTCTTCAGAATGGAAATTATCTAATTGCTAAAAAAATCAAGGCAAAAACTGGAAGTCTAATTCTCGTGGTGAGAACCACGAAATGCAGACTCTAAAGTCGCCTGGAAACGGTGTCTTTCTTGTGACGTATTCAATGCATTTAAATTTCACTGAGTTAGGCAGCAAACCTGAAGAGCTTGTATTAAGAGTATTTAACGGGCAAAAAGATCTCGGTTTGAATTTCATTACATACATGAGTAGCAACGAGATGGAGAGTGAAGAAGACTTTACTCTAGAAGTATTCGGCTACTTGAAATTAAAAAAAGACGATAGTGTGCACATAACCTTAACATTAACCGAAGGAAGCAAGGCCAAACTTTCTCCAATTGAAGAAACATTTAGTTGCGCTTTAGTTTCAAATGTATTAATGAAAAAAAAACGGATTTAAAACAATCCAACGAGCGAATAGGATGTTTCAATTCATTAACAAACTCAACGCGTTAGACAACTTCAAGTTTTCAGAAAGCTCTGGTGGTTTTAAATTACATGACACGAAATTTTTTGGTCCGTATTTTGTTGCAGTTAGACCAAGTACAGTTTTGTACCACGTAAGTGTTCACCTGCAAGAAGTTATAGGTGTGTTTAGACTATGTATTCGTGTCCGACCTAAATACCGTTTACTCTACATTTCATCTCCGTAGTTCTAAAAACTCCGGATTCGGTGACTCTAACAGCGACTGGCATCTTACAAGTTGCAAGGGATGAGTCTTTACAACTACTTGTATATGGAGATCGCATTGATACACCGGTGCTATGCACGAGAAGCTCCTGGTCCCTGATGGATTTATCAGGACCCTCCTCCTCAGTTTCTCGAAATATTGTAGCAAAAGACAACAGGTAAAGGAAAATCTCTTATGATTGGTGTATTTCGCATGCATACTTAGCTCGTGAGCGCATGCGCACTGCGCACAACCATGAAATGAATTACTGCACGTAAAATCTAGTATTCTTACATCTTGTAAATGTCTTTATCTTCTAGCTCGTTGCAAACAATTTCGGGAGCAGCTGGAATATACACTCAAACCAGAAACGTTATTATTAACGACCGAGTTTATGATGGCATGCGATTTATCAAACACGACAACAAGACGTCGTTTGCTGCTACTAACGTCACGACGGTATACGACTCGTATTTCTTGACGCAACTTCATCAGTTTGTTACCATGTACCAACAGCCACGAAAAACAGTCGCATTTAATGTGAGGCAACTTTTTGAAAGTGAAGGCTTTCACAATCAGCGATGCGTCGTTACCATTGTGGAGAATATTTTACCGAACACGTTGATATTTAGAACGGCCGACAGAATGCTGAAAATTGAGATTCCAAACGTTCAAAATGTCTCGAATTTCTTTGTTCTTGCAATGTGCAGAAAAAACAAATTGAAAGTTCTTTTGGATAAATCAGGACCGGACAGCAACAAGACTGTCCCAGTCGCGAACTTCGTAGCACTCAACACTTTGCAAGGGATAGAAGGATTCTCAGCCACGATTTTAGTGGATCAAAAATACACAGCAACTAATGGATTTACGGAACGGTTGGACGGCTGGATTACATCGCATCATCCGTTCTTTGACGTTTCTAATGGTTACAAAGAAGGGTCTGGAATGTTTATCCCGCAGGAGAATGGGTACTACTTTATCACCATGACGTTTCATGTGAAAATATCTGGAGATTCAAGCAGGTAAGTGGTAACGCCAAATAGCCGTTGACCGAACTTTTTTTTTCTTAAAAAGCAGGTTACCAATGAAACAAAGGTGGTCAAATCGATACACGGTTTGTTTGTTCTTTATTATTTGCCTTTTCATAGTCCAGGCGCATATGGCGTACCCATGAAAAGTAAAAATTTTCATACAAGTAAACTTAAATCCGGATAGTTTTGGGTTCACTAGCAAGGAATGGGGTATTTTGAAGACCAGAATATGTAAAAACCAACCCTTTAAAGAAATGATGGAAAAATGGTATTATATGTCAAATTTACTGGCGAAACACTTCATATATGCCTGTACTATCACTACTTAACAGAAGTCAACCTCTAATCAAGGACCTGTTGTCTCTTCTTATATAGCAAAGCGAGCTGTCAATAAGCGCAGCGCTGATGGGAGACAAAAAGTGCTGGGGACGAGGCTGCAGAGAAGTGTAGCGATAAATCGCATAATAATATGGATGTTCTTTCCATCTAAGTGACTTTTCGATTTTTTTTTATATTAGTTGCCAACTTATTGCGTACTCTGATGATACAGTGAAGTTCTCGACAAACGTACTAAATGAAGAATACATTGTTTACGCAAATGTGTTATGGTTGCAAAGAAATTCCGCTCTCCAATTGAAGTTTAAATGCCCAAACAGACATGAAGTCACAGTTGAGAAGAATTCAAAGTTATCTGTGTTTCTTGTCGGTAAATATTTCCTCTTATATTAACGCCCGTATATTGTTTGCATGTGCGTAAGAACAAAGTCGATATATATTTTTTATCAAGATAGCAAATGCGATATATTTTTACTAATTATCCGTGGAGTAAACCTCAGGAATGCACGAAACAGTTGATTTTTCCACAGGTCAAAAACTCTTTGTTTGTGAAGTTTATAATTTTTTGATTGTTTAAACAACGCGCAGAAATAGCGACGGGGGTCGAACACCATGTCATACATAAGATGATTAATAACGTGTCCTCATCAATGCCGCCATTTTGTTTTAACAATTACTGCTTTATTTATATGCTAAAATAAACTCCTTAGATACTCAGCCATCTTTTGACGCGCAATGCATTGATGGCGTAGACAAGAATACAGCCACGACCAACATAAATGGCAGCTTAACACACGTGGCACTCACTAAAGACTTTGTTTTGAAATGTTCATCCACATTAAACCTAGTGGCTGATTTTATTTGGGAAAAAGATGGAAAGGTAATATTATTCAAAGTCTCCAAATTTTTTTATTGAAATGCGTCTATATTCTGGTGACGATTACCTGAGCAGGGCGCTTAGCTAAATTTAATTGAAAAGTTAAAACTCAATAGGAACCTCTTTTGATATCAAAGTGTACTGATTCAGAAACCTGGAAGACGCCTAACAAGATAAAGATTATCTTTATATTATTATTTATAAATTATTATAAATTTACTGCAGTCTTTTCTGACGCTGGCGTCAGTTGGTGGACATTTTAAAACCCCATTTACATCATAAAAACTTTTTTCTGAAAGTATGCTTAATAGGAAGCGAATGGAATGGAATGTTCTATTTCGTTTACCCTCTGCGCAGGTAATAAAAGTGATCCGTGGAAAACGCGAAGGATCCCTACTCCTCACCGACGTGCAGTTTAGTGATAATGGGACGTACACGTGTAAAATGGAAAGAGGAAAGTCATTAATGGCTGCAAATCCTGTTAAAGTGATTGTTGTAGGTAAGAAATATGTTTTGTTTCTTGCGAATGAAGTGTTTACCTATTAATGTGAAGAACAGCGGTTTTCCTGTCACTTAAAGCTTGATAACGAAAATTTAGTTTGCAAGAAGTGTTTGGTTATACTTACATCACATCTCATCAGCCGAATCGTCCATAGTTCGAAGTCTCAACAAACAAACAACAAGCAAGAGTGAAGTCGAGATAAATCTATGGACAATAAGAATTGTTTTATTTAAAAAAAGTAACTCTGTAGATCATGTAGAACCATTAAAGACAATTAATTCCGATATATATCACAACCAAATCTCGGTATAGATTACGGGAAATAGCAAAAAACGGTTTCTTTGTTACGTGGTGTCATTCGTAAAGAGTGAGCCAATGGCAAAAATTTTTCGGATCTATTTACAGGGCACTTTGATTAGACTGGTAAACAGTTTAGTTTACTTAAGACTACGATTAGTGGATTTATATATTTCTAAGTCCCTGCAACCACAGTTACACATCAAGAAACGCACAGGATAAATACCAAAGAGTTCTTGTTTGATATTTTCAGATCCACGCCCTGTCTTAACTCTTTCAAAAGAAACCGTGTACGTGAAAGAAAATGTTGATACTAACAAGCTGGTTGCCTGGGTTACGGTACATGCTTCCAACATGATCACTAACGAGCCAGCTGAAGTTATGTTGAGCATCGTAGAAGGTGAGTTGCAGTAAGAGAAAGTTCTAAACGTTGAAGTTCGTCCGTGTATTAACATAATATCGAACTTTTTTTCACGGAGCCTTGTGGCCCGATTTCCGTGGCAGTCTAAAGGATGCTAAAGAGTATTATTTAGTGAATTTCTGCCCATAGAAATAACGATGTGGTTTTAAACTATTATCAAGTGTTGATTAATACCTTCTTAATTTTCACGGGTACTTAATTTCGCAGGTCAAAAAAGTTACATTTCGCGGGCATTATTTCTCGCGGCCATTATTTTTCGCGGCCATTATTTTTCGCGGGCAATCGTTTGTGAAAACATGTTCAGGTATTAGTTTTCACAAATGAGGTAAAAAATGTGTAATCTATTTTTGAAAGAAAAGTCTTTTCTCCACTAAGCATTCATACAAGTTGATTTTCGGTATCCTTTCTTTCCGAATTATTGACCTACCGTGATTTGTTTGTAGGTATTAATTTTATCTTTAAAAATATTTTAGAGGTAGCAGTTCTCAATTCAAAAAAATATTTTTTATCAATTTTTTTAGGAAATGACGACAATAACTTTTACTTTTCGCCATCTCTTACGAACACATTTTCGACGTTACTTCACAGAAGACCGTTTAATTACGAGTTGCGATCATCTTACAAGCTCACCGTTAAAGCCGAAACATTTGATATGGAGACCACGGGTTTTATAACTAAAAATCTGACAGTATATATTATGGATGAAAACGAACATAAACCGAAATTCATCAATCAAACGCAAATATGCAAAGTAAAAGAAAACAGCAACTTAAAAACTAAAGTATGCAAGGTAACCGCTTTCGATGAAGACCCGAACACAACTATTAAATATAGCATTTATTTCACATCAATAGGCAAGCCCTTCGCGATTGATGAACTATCAGGGGATATAACAGTCAAGAATGAAGTCGACTATGAAATATCAAACAAAATTGACTTGATCGTAAGTGCTAGCGATGGATTATTTACGACATATCAGCATATAAATGTCCTAGTTGTCGACGATAACGACAACAAACCGATATTTAAAAAACAAGAATACAAGGTTACCATTTTTAATAATGGCGCACCAGACATCCCCATTATAAAAGTTACGGCAACCGATCGTGATAGCGGGAAATACGGTGTAATTACATACAAGATCGTAAATGATTTTGAATTATTCAGAATACATAAAAATGACGGTAATATATTTGTCCAAAAAACTCTATTGAAACCAGCGGTTTACAAATTAAAAATAGAAGGCAAAGATCAAGGTGATCAATCCTTAACAGACACATGTGTTGTCATAGTAACTGTCGTGAGTAATAACTATACGTTTGTACCACCGCTTACATCCCAACCACCTCCGCCGGTTAGCTTGACATTTATAGAACGATTGGCAAAAGAAATGAATTGCTGGGAGTTCTGGGTGATATCTGGCTTGGTTGTCTTCTTCATTCTGTTTTTTATCATTGTTATTGTTCTCTGCTGCAAATACCACAGGTATGTTTTTTCTATTAAGTAACTTGCGACCTCATTCGTGTTGAAAATAACAAGTGAAAGTTCAATGGACCTACCTGGATTTAAAACATCAGAAAAAAATAAAAATCCTATCCTCAGAATTTGACTCATTTTGCCCACGAATCCGCCGCCGGAAATAAAAATCTCAAAAAACTGATTTCTGACATTAAATTTTGAGGGTCAATTGTTCTCTACCTTTATGCAAAAAATCAAAAAAAATCTAATCCAATCTTCAGCAAACAGGTAACGGACGGACGCACGGAACCATAGCTCCAATGAAATTGTCAGTGCAGCCTAAGCTTTTGATGTGTTTTAAATTTATTATCTTAAAAAAAGAAATAAAAAGAGAAAATCAATCATAAAATTAAATAACATCGTCGACCCATGTTGTTTGGAGTAAATCAAAAACTGCTGAAGCTTAGTGCACATTTACAGGATCCCTTTATATAAACAATGTTAAGATTTTATAAACCCTAAGGACTACGTGAAATATTTTAGATTTTGTAAATAAAACAAAATAACATTTCATGTAGTCGGCATTGACAAAACTAATTTTTTTTCAAAAAATAGTTCTGCAACTTTTCTTGCTTTCATTAGATATTGAGCAAAATGTCCATAAACTATATATATAATCTCAAAATTCGCGAAAGACTAAGTACTGTTTTCCACTTTGGAAAAATTTTCCCCGGAATGTAAAGGAACAGAAAGGTTTCTGAGCGTGCGTACGACGGCCCCTATGGCTCACTTTTCTTCTTAATAAAAACACTTTTCTTCTTTCCTCTGCAATCGTCTCTTTCATTCAAAACATTTCTCTTCCATGAACTCAAAAAATTCCCAGACCCAACTCTGGTCCGGAATATTGGTTGAGCTGGATTTTGATGACTCACGTTTTCGAATAAATGACCACCCTCGTCCCTAGGGATCTTCTTGTCCGTTCAACTTTCTCTCTGTGTTGTGTACGGACACTTTATTTCGTAAGAATTGCGCAGTGTGTTTACTTTCTGTTTTGAAATGTGTGCAATATTATGAAAATTTTCTGCTTTTGTTCTGATTTTGTCCGTTCCGTTCCCCGTAAAAATTTCTTGACGTGGAAAATAGTATTAATTCCATTCAAGTTTGTTAAGGGTCAATTTTCTTTTGCGGCATCCTGATTTTTCGAAGCATCTGAATTGACTCAATTTATTTGTCAACTTGCTGACCTTAATTTTCCATTACCCATAAAATCTGGTGACATAAGGAATGAAAAAGTCTGGACCGACTAGGTTGCTCTATTCTCCTGGAGTTCGTTGCATTATTTTGACGGACTAAGACTACTGTTTCCTTATAATGGTAAAGTTTCGCAGCTAAAATTAAGACACTCATGGACGAGACGCTGCTAACAATTATGAATTCTCGTACAAAATATAACTTTGTTTGCTAGCAACGTTCCTCTGTCTGGTTATTGTTAAAATCCATGAAAAAACTTTCTCAACAGATGGCTTTGATGATGTAACCCGATTTTTTGACCTTTTTTTTAGAACGAAGGAAGAATTGAAAGAATTCATAGACAACCAGTGAGTGATCATTTTATATTTTTTCATAGAACTTTTAAAGTATCAACTTCTTTTGTCGAAGAAAAAAAAGAAGTGAAAATCAAGCGTGCACACAAAATAAATAAAAATAAAAATATTAAAGTGTGAAATTTATCATATGTGGGATAAATCGTGTTACTAAATTTTTCCAGTTTTCTCAATAAATTCCCATTTTAAAAACTATGGTGATTTTCACGGTATTTTAATTCCTTTTTTTGTGTTGCATACTGCATCACTGCATTACTACCCAACGACCCTCTCCCTGATCCCAGGATCTGAGAGCCCTAAAACCTGCAGACCTTATAACCACTTATTACTATTTTGTAAAGTAAAAGTAAAAGGGGACATTTAAGGCTTCAATTTCAAGATTTTAAATGCCTCACTATTGCACCATCTTAGGCCTGATGAAGCTGAATTGGAGATGAAGTCATTTCTTTTGTACACCAAAAAACCAGGTAATGAAAAAAAACACTTAGTTTTCTTGCAAAAAATTACCTTAGATGCTATCAATTTTTGCATATGTTTTTTTCGCATTTCAGCAGAAGCAGTGGAAGCCAGTATGTACATCTCAAGTGAAACTCTTCCATCGGCTTACAGTTCTTCGAAAAATCTAACCAAAATTGACTCAACAGAGCTATGGCCAATGAACGGCACACCACATGTAAACGGAAAAGCAAAACTTATTTAGCTAAACATCAAAGCGAGTCACGTTTATTCCGTACCTTTGGGAGTCTTCAGGAAACACCTTCGCTGAATAAGTTTAATGCACAATCGTCATAAAGCATGGAAAATCAAGACGTGATGATATTGTCACACGGAAATTTATATTTCTTCGCAGTTTAGGTGCGAAAAAATTAAAATCACGAGCATAATGGGTATCTTTTCCGTAAGTTTTACCCAAACATGAATCTTCCACCAGATTCTATATGAACTTAAACTGACATTGTTTCTTTGTAACCTTAAAAAATTTATACAGTCACTTCCCCAACCTTAGGTGCTCAGACCTTAGGTTACTAAGGGAAGAGGAGCTTTTTGAACCTCAAGTTTTACCCAAATTTTTTTACGGACACAGTACGGTATTGTGTCAGTAGGAAACCCCACGCACGAAGAATTCTATGGAACACACTAAAGCGCTTCTTTGAAGACTTCAGCGACAGTTAAACTGGAAAAGATGGAGTTGCTGAAGTTGCTTAATTTTGGCCCAATTTAAAGCGTAGTCTATTAGCAACTAGTTTGAATATAAAAAAACGTGTACGAGTTAAAGAAGTTCTCCGAAATATCAAAATGAGTAAACATATAGAAGAAAGCACATGTTTAGACCCATGATGTCCTGATGTTCTCATACTGTTTGTTCTTATATAAAAAAGAACGTTCGGTATTCAATTTCAACACATATTCCCTTAACTTTTTTCACCTAATTTTATTTGTCGAGAAATAAATATTAGAAGTTAGCTACAGCCAGTGTTTTCTTTTTCCGTAGTAGGAATTGTATAACATTTCTTTTTTGACACAATATGAAGAAAACAGGCGATTTGTGATAAGTACAGGGATTTGTGCATAAATATAGTTACAAAAGAAAAATGATCACAACAAAGAAACAACATGAACATGCGCACTCTCTTTTTATAAGCAACATCTTGTAGTAAGAAATATGATGCTCAAACTCCTTTAAAACAGAAAAACGAACACACACACGCAAAAAAAACGTAAGCATCTTAAGCAACAGTCCAACCTAAAGTCAGCTCTCCCGATTTTTTTCTAATAACTCTTTTTGGTATAATGCATGGCTATGATGCTTACTGAGTTAGTTTTTATATTTATCTATTAGACACCTGCATGCCAAATCATTAGGTCTATTAATACCTAATTCTTAGATATTGGTCATTACAATTTTTGTTAGAATTACCACAACTTTATTTAATCAAAAGAAATCATTCTGCAAAGTTTGGACACGTGATTAACCCGATTTCCCGATTTTTTTATTTTACTTGAGAATCGAAAAAATATATCGGATTTTTGGGTAATTTACGGTGAATTAAACCGGAAAATGCGCGAAAAAAAAATAATGTTAAAATTTGTTCAAAAACTAAATTAATTGAATTTTAAGCAGATAGTGGTATTGTGGACAAATTTCAAGCGTCCGATGGGGTCACAGGAAAAGTGCTGACATAAGCATAAATCTATTGCTGCCATTGTTCCTTTTATGAAATACTATACGTGTGCCAAGTTTGAAACTATTTAGAAAAGCCTATCAAATTTTGTTAGAGTTTAAAGACCAATATTGTCAAATTCATTGGAACCAAGTTGACTTTTAATTTCAAACTTATCGAAAAATGAGTTTTTTTGGCGTTATAACAAATTGTTTAAATACTTGCATTGGCACATAATTCTGCTAAGATGATTCACTGTATTTTGACCTTATATAAATTTAATACCTTTTTTTTTAGGTATTGGATTTCAAATACTTGCACCTCAATATTTTCTATACTCCTGGACTAATATGATAAATAGCTTAGATATATTGAGTATACGTAATCTTTGAGTTGTAGGGGGGAGAGTTACTATTAAGGTGCCTATACCTTTCCTGGTGCCTGCCTCCCATGCCTTGCTTACCCATGTCTTGCTAAATCCTCTCCCTGTTTCCTTGCCTGCCTTTGCCGTGCCCTTTCCTTGCCGTGTTTAATGCCTTTGCCTTGGCAACCTCTCCGCAACCCTCTTCCTCCAGATTACATTTCTTAAAAAGACGACAGTATAATTAGGGTTGTGGTAGCAAAAACAAGTGGTGTAAAGTAAAGAACTAATTATAAGAAATAAAACTTTAAATCTTTATTGATATATAACATTACTGTACTCGCTTTATCGACACGCTTAGTGCCAAATCTGACGTCACAGACTCGGTTTCGCAGAAATTACTATCGTATGATTATCAGTCTTGCTTTCTTGCGTCATCACATTTTGTAACCCCCCAAATATTAAGATTTCATTAATACCTAAGTTAAGGGAAAACATTCTTCTTGCCGGGGGTGAAGGCTGTAAGTATTTATAATTTAACCAACGACACGTTGAGTTCGTAAGAAGGCTTGAACAATCGAGCAAATACATTTGAAAACATGACTGCTTGAACATTATCATATCTTCTGGATTTCTACGCCCACACGAACAGATTTTTGCATCACCTAAAAAATTATCAGTGACTTTAAATACTGTAATGGTATCAATTTTCACAAGTAATAATATATTTACTTTTTATCGTTTTTTTGCCAAATTCGCGAAATTAAATTTCCGTGAAATGTTCATCAAGATGGCATTCGCGAAAATTAATACGTAAAACAAAGCCATTAATTCATGAAGCTTTTACCAAAAAACAAATTCATTCATACGAAGAAAAAGATTTTTTAATTCATACAAACTAGTCATTTCTGTCCTACTAAAACAAATATCTTCCAAAACACAGTAAAGAAATATGTAACATTCGCTAATATATTTGATAACAATTTACCCACTCGCGAAAATAAACACCCTCGAAATGTTTAGCAAGTACAATTAGTTTACGGTGTTTACGCCTAGGGGAAGCTGTCACAGACGCAAAGGTTTCTAATCCCATCATACATGAAAAATTCCTATAACCCGTTGTCCACTCAGTATCAACACGTTATTTGCTATAAATTTCTGAATTTTCGAATACACGCCCTGATATGCCCTCAATTTTAAGGAGAAATTCTCCGCTTACTGGATTACCCTTAAAAATGTAAATCTGATATAAGCATTCTGGTAAAACAGAATTTAATGTTAGTTCCTTAAAAACAGATCCGAAAGTCAATCCCTTATCCCTTACAATATTTCCAAAAATAAAATAGTTCTGATCAACCATTTTAAGCATAAAATTCTTCAAAGTTTTTTTCTGACATTCTTACAAAATATTGCAAATGGTCGCTACACTCTGCTGAAAAAGTTCGCATGTCATACATAAATACCAATGTCAGTATCGCTGTTTCGTGTATCTTTAGCACAAAATTCGATATGGCAGCCATTTAGAACAAAATACGGGCCTTACTGATTTAACGCTCGTTAACCCACGGGAACACTCGTTAACCCACAGGAAGGCTCCCGACGTATATATAACGTATACTGCTATTATTTCGTGCGTTTATGTTCGCATGTTAATATGAATTATTGAATTACACTGCGGGGACCAAATAAAGCTGAGATGCAACCTTTTCGAACAAACAACCAATCAGTATTATTACATAGACTAGACTGGTCCTCAGATTTTCGCCAGTTGGACGTATTTCTCGCATCGCTATTTTGTTTATCCGTAGCACAAAGGCTACTAATTTGAACAAAATACGGGTTATTACATAAACAGATTCCTGACATTCCTCACAGATTGCACACGCTAATAGGAAAACCCAACGGTAAAACGATTAAAGAGCAAGAAAGAAGCTTTAGACTTAAATATAACTTGGTAATGATGAATATAGGTCAACTCAACGGAGGAGGAGTGAAAGAGGGTACAGGGTATTTCAGGGATTTGCTGCAATATAAGACTGGGGTAACTAACTTTATAAAATTAAAACACTTAGGAGAATAAAAATGAATTCTAAACTCCATGTTATCCGCATTTATCAGTTAGTTGTTTCAAAATAAAACACATCTCATACCATGTGGTTTTCTTGTTGGTACCGAAAAGTTTTGAGTCGGTGACCGGCAATATGGGCATTTCTTTTCTTCGCTAAGTACTATCACATCTCCATTTACAAGGACAGACGCATGGCTCCACAAATCGGGCGGTTCGTAAATTTGATTTTCCACGTTCAGTTGAACCCACGTGGACAGCATGACGTCATATAACCAAACGTCACTCAAAAGCTAATGGAAAGAACAATCACGTATAAAACACGGTAGTTATTTAAGTTTTTATAGATTCAGTTTTTTCTTCAAGAAAACTTAAAAAAGGAATAAATTTGCATTTTAAATTTGTGAATTATTTCACACTGAGAACGGACATCGCAAACATTATATTATGTAAAAACTAATAAAAAGTAAATAAAAATGATTGCAAATAATATTAGAATATAAAAACAAATGAAATATTATTTTCTATTTTATTGTAATGGGGCGCTGGACAGTAGTTTGAAAATAGCACGTGCTCTTACGATTATTAAAGCGAATATAAAAAGCAAAAGTCGCACGAGTGACTCAGCCACAGTATTTATTAAATGTTTGATGGAAGCTGTTGATGTCCTGAGATTATTGCAGCTTCGATAAGAGCTGCTCCAACAAATGGAAATAAAACCTAGGATACTACTCAACATATTGACAACAAATGAAGACGGAACGAAGAAAGAACATTGTTTGACTTGTCTCGCACAAGGCGTAGTGATCATTCTGCTTAACACGAGTCTGTTGTGTTTCATACTCTTCAAGAAAAGATTACGAAGGGTACACGCGAATAAATTTCTCGCAAGTTTATTACTAGCGAATGTTTCAATGGGTTCAATTTGCGTTTACGTCTCAATATCGCCATCCAATTTAACAAAGGTAGAGTTTGAAAGACAGAAACTAGATTATTCCACATCCGCCATCTTACTTCTGTTCTGCAACTTGATATTAGTGACCAGTGACAGACTTTTTTCCATACGATTCCCTTTTATTTACATCAGGATCAACCTCAAGGTGATCGTCCTATCGCTTTCAATAACATGGTTAATTCCACTCACGTTCATGCCTCTCACGCTGCTACTCGGAGTTGTATCAGATGATGTGTTTATAGCTCAGGCTACAACTTCCATGTTTTTCCTTGCATTGGAAAATATATTTCTCTTCGTCATCGTGAGAAAACAGATTAAACACATGATGCAGACAACAGTTGAAATTAACGAAAAACAACTACGATGGAGAGCATTACAAAAGAAGAAGCACAAATCCTTCTTCCTGTGTTTTATTATAGCCATCACGCATATTTGTTTTTGGTTGCCTGCTCTTCTCCACAGTTTACTCGTAAACAAAGTTAAAATCATACCACAAAATGAAACGTTTGAGAAGGTGGCTTTCTATACTTTGTTTGGTAGCTGCATTACTGATCCGTGTATTTACGTGTTACGCAATAAGAAAGTGAAACACTCTGCGGTGGAGTTTTTTAGCATTATGACAAAAACTCGCGTCAGTCGTGGACAATATTGGAGTAGTGGAATATTGTATATTGAAAACAAACAAACAAAACAAAAATTAAACAAGGTTTGAACATGAAAAATTGTAATGCACATATATATTCGCATATAGGTGCTTTCTCCACATCTGCTTGGTCGAATGGTGGTGTTTGCTTACGTACACTTTGCTCTTGGTTGCATACTCTTATATTCATATGTGAGAGAAAGTTTTGCAATTATCGCGAATTTAGAGCATGTTCGTGAAAGTTGAACTCCCTAAAATTTTATTCGCGTTAGGTTGACCTAGAAATTTGTCATATTTTGAATACGGAGGTTAATTGAGTAAATTCTTGTTTTAAATTTTAACAGAGCTGTGTTCTGTGGAATTTAAGTTGCCCTGACCTTCTAATGGCTACTCTGTGTCATAAGTAGGACAGCAACGACAACCATTGGGAGAAAAGAAAAAAAGCACAAAAGGAACACCTTGTATTCATTTTATGGAGTTCACTGGAAAGATTTGTTAGCTTTTTTATTCCCTACATTTCTTAAGATTTTCAGAGTGCAAAAGTTTAACCTCGGTAAATTGTGCGCGAAAAATCTCCTATCTTCCAAAGAAGGGAGACTTTCCAAAAGTATCGAGAAATATTAAAAAGACAACTAAATTACGTTGACACAGCTGTTGTTGTTACCTACCACACCCTCTTATTAACCCCTCCCCTCTCTGAACCGTGGTTTGAAGAAATTGAGGGTACTAATGCTATGTTATGTATACGAAAAAAAGGGAAAAATATAAGTCTCCACAAAGACACGAAAATTTATGTAAA
Source organism: Hydractinia echinata (assembly GCA_030067915.1). NCBI lineage: Eukaryota > Metazoa > Cnidaria > Hydrozoa > Anthoathecata > Hydractiniidae > Hydractinia > Hydractinia echinata. Next base: position 307,932 of record JASGCC010000078.1, on the reverse strand, counting down.
TTACAGAAAACTGAAAAAAGTTTTCGTTTTAACGAAAATTTTATACGCTTGATCAAAATAAAACACGAGAAAGAAAGAATTTTAATTTATATTTTTATTTTTTTCTGCATAGAGTATATTAGGAGAGCGTCAAAAAAATTCTAAGTTGTTATGCTCTTATTTTCAGCAGAACTAAACAATTTCTGTCTCCTTCATAAATGTGTCATCGCGCTCAGTCGAAAAACATATTTCCCAACGCGAAAATAAAACATGAGAAAACATACACAATACATAAAAAGAAGAAATACACCGGAAAAAAAAGGTTAAAAACAGAGCAAATTACACCGTTCTTAGCACAAACTGCGGGCATACAACAAAATATAAGCATCACGAAATAGCCCGGCAGTCCACGTCTGTTAAAGGATTCTTTCTGATTTTCCCAACTCCGCCTTCGTTGTCCTCACATGGTACATAAACAATGACCAACATCTTCAGCACTTATGCGCGAAAGCTATAGAATCCCTTTGTGTTTTCGAAGCATCTTCTATGCGAAAGTATTCTTCTTGAGGTAAGTGATAACGCGGTGTTTTGCGACGCGAAAACAATCTGTTGATCATCAAAACAACAAGCAACAAAGCGGTCAGCGGTATTACTAAGGTTAGCGCCATACTTTGTGCTAGGTACGAAGGCAAGTGAAGTGCATTTGCACTGAAGGTTTTGTTGACAGTTAACAATACATTAATTTCACTCTCGATGCTAACTCCAAGTGTCACTAAATAATTTTCTCCTGGCGTTAAATCTGAGAAGACAGCTCTGTTTCTTCTTGTTGTGATCGTGCCACGGGGACAGTCGTAACATTGTATAACGTATGAAACACTTCTTACATCCAAGTCTCGTCTAATCTCTTTCCATTGAGCAACCACGATAGAGGGTGTGACACAAGTGAAAGATATTCCTTCAGGTCTCAAGCTATAACATTTAGCAGTATTATTATTGGTAAATCTCTTTCGTCGAAAGCTTCCTGACACGCATGCGCATTCCACACCTCTCCTGGAGCGGCTCTCTGAGTCTTCACCGCACTTCATGCATGTATGGTTGCCAGGCAATGCTTTGAACCGATCGTTTGTACATTGCCTGCAGCCATAGCCAAGTGGGGTGAAGCCCATTGGACATATCATCTGCGCATCTAACAGCAATACACAAGTAAAAGTGACACAACCGAGAAAAACGAATATACGCATCGTTCACTGGAAACAGTTCAACAAGAAACAACTGAAGAGTGATCATCGCAAGCATTTAAAGCTAATTGAGCCATGCTATCACATCAATCAGCGCCTCCAACAGAAATTACAAGAGAAATCGATTCTCCTATGTAGAACCGAATCTAATCAATTGAAAGCAATCAAGTAATTATTAATATTAAGTCAAAATGATATCAAATCGAATTACGCACAATTTGATTAAACGTTCTCAGTTTAAAACAGAGAATATTTTTTGCAAGTAAACTTACATTGCACATGACGCACAAATGTAATTGGTTGCCATAGTTACTTAGAACAATAACTTGCTGTAAAAGCGCAAACAAGGGGGAATTGTGAATATGAAAGTTATATTGAACTAATGAGCTAAAGCTAGCATTTATACATAACTGAATTAATTATGTCATAAAAATACCAGTGAAGTTTACACTCTATGCAGTTGTCTCTACAGCGCAAAGGTAAAGACTATCGATCTTAAAACTGGGACAAGGGGTATCAAGACAAATGTGTGATGGTGCTAAGAAAATGCAGGTGTATTTTCGTCAAGATTCAACCGCCAGAGCTTAACTCGCCTCGTACAAAATCTAAGTACAAAGATTATATCGCGAAGTTACAGAAAATGTACGTGTCAACAAACATGCAATTTGAAGTAAACAAAACAAAGGAACAAAACTCACATCACAAGGAGTCAATCATATACCATGAAACCTCCGTCATTAACAAACATCAATGCAACACTCCCTAGACAATGTATTTTAAGTACGTCTATTACCATCATCAAAAAACTCTAAGTCGATCTTCTGTCACCATCCACTACTTTTTGGTAAATATTTAATTTGAGAGGAATCAATCATCGAATATCACATTGCAATTACCTCACCGTTGTTCGTTACAAGTAACACCTCTCTCATTAGGATATCATTATAGACTGGTATGGTTTTACACGTCAACATTTTCCAGTATATTCAAAGTTTAATACATTCTTTGATTTGTTATGATGCACTCGCAACAAGGACAAGTTTAGTGGTGCGCGATTACTTGAAACCAAAATCAATGCTTCAAATCAATGCATCTTTTTACGACATCAGATTGGTATAGAAATAAATATTAAACGAATAAAAAAAAGCCTGCCATTTCGTTTTGCGAATTTAAAATTTTATTAACTCCTCATTTTCCTGACTTTCCTGATATACCTTGGCTACACACATTGTTGTCATTTCCCCAGCTATTTCGGGTCGGCACAGATATTCTAATAAAGTTCAAATTAACCTCAAAAAAATTTTGATACAAGAATATTGACATTGACAGTATTCTTTATGAACAAATCTAAAATTCAATCTCGGCCAATACTTTGAAAAAGCATAATAATCCTGATTGATCATTTAAATCTTAAATTCTTGACATACATCAAAGCATTGCTGATACTAACATCTTGACAATATCATTTAAAATTGCTGACATTTCTATCAGAGTGGACACCCCGAACGATGCAAGAAGTACGTAAATTAAAAAAATAATAAACTTAAATTAATTTTATACTTGGAAACAGACGAACCTCCTGCTATTACAAGAGAGATTAAAGTATCAACTCCTCTATTACATGTTTAGCAGTGACAGACATAACCATTTAATCTCATTCAAATGACATACAAATGACAATCTAGCAAACTAACCGAAATACATTCAAAAACAAAATATATCCACTTGACATAAACTGAGACACGATGACAACCTTGTTAAGGAGGCAACAATTATAAATCCAAGAAAATCAACAGGGAGGCAGAACATTAAGCTATAAAATATTGTTCTGTTGTTCTGTGAGTGACGGATACGTGAAAGATAGTCATGTAACAACTATGATATCTGTTTCTAACGGAAAAATAGAGACGACACTGCAGTGTTGAGTTCTATCAACAAAAGAAAATAGTTGATAACACCTAAGGTATATTTTGGTGCAATGCATTGGATCAGCTAAACGTATACAATGGTTCTTTAACATTTCTAAACACTATAAGGTCAAGCTGCATATATAAAGATGAAGAAAATATACAGCCATGTAGCAAAATCACAATCAATATATTATGAACTGATTGAGTTCAAGATTTGGCATTAGAAAAAAATACTTACAGCTCCTACCATCCAAAGTATAATTAAAACTGTGATTATATTTGAATAAGAATCCAGTTAAAAGACAAAAAACATACACACATCAATTTTTTTCCCGTTGAAGTCTCACAAAAACCCTAAAATCAAAACGACCACTTAGATGAAGCCCAGAGTAGGGTTTTTAATTCTTTCATTATTTCTGCTCTCCCTCATTTTCGCTTGATTTAAAGTCGAGTTTTAAACCTCAAAAATATATTATATACTTTAGCAATTTTAACGTACTTATCGTATATTAACGTCCACGCAATTTAAAATTCCCCTAACAAGGAAAAAATAAATTCAGGGTTTTAGACAAAATATAGTTGCATTTTTTATATATAAACTGTAGAATTAATTAATACGGAAAAAGGTGCCTGATAACTTTCAATTTGCCACTGGTCCTGCAAGCTTCACAGTGCGCTCAAAGAAAGAATATTCACTCAAAATGATAAATATTAAAATGAAATGTAAAAAAATATTTACCTCATTAGGGCCACCACAACCTCCTATTACAAGTATCATGCGATCATTCAATGTGAACTATGTGAAACAAAAAATATTACAAGCAATTTTAACAAGTTTGACAAAGAGCTTCCAATCTCCTTTATATTGTTTATAAACACAAGGACTCCAAACAGATTATTTTGCAATCTAATGTTACGCTGTCAGGTAACAATTTTTCATTTGCAATACAGTAAGACACTTTTTTTTTACCTCTCTCACACAAAGATGTGGTAACCTTATCTATTAACAAAAAACAAGGGTAAAGGAACTGGTTTACCAGCAAAAAAAGAGACATTGGTAGCATGCCTGCACCATTGATGTATATCATTTAAAGCTTACCTCCCCCAAAAAACACAAGTTGAGCTCATATAGAACATTTGAATCTTATTATGTGTTTGAATAATCGATATTGGCTCTTGAGGATATTAGGTTTTAAAAAAATTGCTAATTATGCAATCTCATCACTGATTAGTAACATGATACACCAGAATCTTTGACAGTAATATTTTATTCTCCGAGCCACAAAATTTGGTTACTTGAGAAGAACAGATCTTTGTTTACATAAACTTTTACCTAAGGGGACTGGTGAACGATTTTTGACCCCATTTCGTTGTTCGGGTAGGGGAAAGATTACTGAAAATACTGATTTACTTCTTAAAACATAAATAAGATTTCCTGAATTCTATTATGCAAATGTTGCATCACTGCTTGGCCACCCAGTTGCTGTTAACCTTTTTCTCCTACTGCTACAATCTGCCATTATGCAGGCTTGTAAAAGAGTCTGGCAAACTTGTCTCTACTTATATGTGCTGTTTTTTCCATCGATACATAGAAGCTGGAAGAGCTGGGAACGAGGATAAAGGTTTTAAGAGACTTCAAATTCTAGGTATAATCCCCGGCTGGTTGCGAGGTCAGTATCACTGTATTGGTGACGTAATTGTAAAATTATCTTAATTACTCTTAATAATAACAACATGGCAGCGTGAACTTAGCGCACAAGAGTAAAATGAAAAAATGACTGAAGTAAATCATAAAAATATATTTGTGAAATATTAATTTTTTTGGCTAACAAAAATACTGTTCACGTCATTAGGGCACAGCGGGGGGTAGTGGAACAATCGCTACCCCATACTTTTGTGGCCCGATCCCCTCGACTTTCCCTGGCCATTCAATTAAAAAGAATCTGACTACTAATGACCACTTGACTACTTTGCCAAAGATTTACAGACAATAAGCCATGCAATAAAATTAAATTAAAGCTTTACCTGGGAATGACCAAATCGTTCTCTAGGTTTTTGTCCTCTAATATATGGACAAGTCCAAGATAAAGCATCAATATCAAACACCCAAACATCATTTAATCTGTATACAAAACACAAATTTAAAATTGCCACACAAATATCAATTTTGGCATGTTATACATTTAAATGTATATAGCAATGTTTTTTCTCTGGCATAACACAAAGTGCACTTTAACAGTTTCAAGAAATACAAACAATTAAGTTGGAACATGTTCAAGATGAAACGTCCAGATAAATGAAAATGTTTATAACCAAGTACCTGTTATTTCTTTGCGATCCACCAAATATAACCATTTTGTTTCCAACCACAGATGCACCATGACCAGCACGGGGTGTCGGGAAGTTATTATCTACATTTATGCGCTGCCAACGAGAATCATGTACATGAAAAATTTGAGTGTCCTCAAAAAATCTTGGACCAACAAGGATTGCCCCAGGTGGAGGTTGACACCATCCACCAAACAGAATCAATTTACCTTTATAAGGAATGGTTCTATATAAATGTTTGCTAGGTCTCTGTTTATAAGAAACCATTGTGCCACTCTCTCTTGGCGCTGGCAGTAATCCTTCTGTTTTAACTTTCTGCCATGTGTAATTGGACAAATCAAGTTTATACAGGTCATTGAAAGTCGAGCCTGCATTTGATTCCGAGCTTCCACCACCAAATACATACATATACTGTCCTAATATGACGGATGAATGCGAAAAACGGGGATGAGGTTCATTTAAATTTGCCCTTTGAACTTTAGTGCGAAAGGAAGACCTTCCCTTTACCTTTCCTGGTATAAGAGTTTCAGTTATATCATAGGACCTTTGTTTACGTATCTTCCACATAATATTGCTGGATTTGATAGATTCACAAAAAACTCTATTACAATGATGTTCAATAACCACAATTAGTCTATGCCATTTTTTATTGACCAATTTTGCAATTTTTCTGTCAGTGTATGGAGACAAATAAGAAAACACCTTTATAACCAATTCTTCAGGAAGTTCATTGAAGTATGTTAACTCAAATTCTTCAACACCTTCCTCCATGACATTGTTTTCTTCTTCTACTGCTTCCATTATAATATTATATATAAGAAATTTCCAGTGGCTTCAGTAAACTAATATATATACGCGCAAAAAAACATGAAAAATATGGCAATAAAAAATAAGACATTCATATATTAATGCTATATGCAATTCTTTTAGTATATACTGTACCGCTTAAATGTAACTTTACATGTGCACGATATTTATCACCGAACCTAATGAAATGAAACACAATGAAAGTGACATAGATTTTAATTCTGTATAATTGTACGTGTGTTTTTTAAAGTTTCTTTTTTTTAACAAACTTGTATATATATGTGCAAAAAAAAATTTTTTCTACACTGCTTGTATTATTCTTGACTTTATCTCTATACACAATGCAACAAAAATTAATAAAACTTGGGATTCATGAAAATGGCAAATTACTTTATTTATTTTAATCTTCGTCAAGTATTTTAAGTTTAATTTGATCAACCGAAACTAGCATTCGAAACTACTATTTTTAGCCGCATGCACAAAAATCGAGGCACGTGTGTATCGAAACAGTGTTCTTAAAATAGAAATAAAAAAACAGGTATAGCAATGCGCAAGTTACAAAGCTATTATAAAAAGTTTTAGTATGATCGCTTTGATTTTAAATTCTTCGCATAAACATTATTTTACATAGCCTAGTTAACTAAGCTTTCTTCTTCGAGTTGATAAAATGAGTTTCTTTCAAACAAAAGCTTAGACGCGAACGAATGACTCAGCGGAAACCCCGAGTTTAAATTGGACAATGTGACTAATCGCTTCGGAGGCCATTTTAATTTATCTGTGAGTTGTTTACCAAGCTTGGCCACATCTTAATCTGGTAAAAACTTTATAGTTTACTAATGTTTGTTAGGGTGAGTGAAACTACTCGCTGGAATATTCGGATGAAAAGGGCTTTCCTCGACATGGACCACGTGAACAAAGAACAACATAATTAGCCAATCAAAAAGCGCGGCAAGATTTTGGCCGCAGAAATATCTTAACTACTCCGATTTCCCGGTGGTAAGAAAAATTACGCTGGGTCTCCTGGCTATATTTTACATTAAACACAAAATCTTTAACGGTTTACGCGTGTTCATTCATTTTTTTTAAAATATATATCTTTCAATAGCGTTCGTGATTGTTAACACTTTTAAACAATAGCATGCATGTTACATGTAAAAACAAAAGGCTTCATCATATCTTATTGTTATGACTCGCGCACGACGATAACAATAGAAAGCAATTAAGTTCGTGTGTAAACAAAAGATATGCGAAGGTTCTTTATGTAGACATGAGATCGTTACACGACGTCGTAAAACTCGCGTACATGTAAAGTTACATTTAAGCGGTACTTTATGTAAAAATATGTCAGAGAAAATGTCAGTTATTCATGAATAATTGAAATGACAACAAAGTTTTATACATAATTTAATAGGTCAGCAATGTAATATTACAGTTGCTTGACTGTTCCTACAGTACTGGAAAAAGGTTGTTTAACATATCGAGCGCGCAACGTGCGCGGACTCCCTCGATACGCGATGTACCGCGTTTATAATAATAAGAAACAATCAAAATAAATTGTCGCGATCTATCAAGAATCTAGTATCGTGATCCGTCTCGTTGTGTCGCGATGGTAGGTGATAATGAGAATAAAGAGAAATTTTTTTTTAATGAGAATAGAGAGAAAGTTTTTTTTATTTCAAACACATCTCTGCTTTATCTTTTTTTTAATTTTAAATAGGTGTATATTATAAGAAAATTTTTAACTTTCGTATTTATTAAAGTAATTCTATTACATTTTCTATTGCCGTTCTTCGTTCTTAAATTTTTAAAATGCGATCTAACGAAGCTTTTCTATCGCCGTTCTTCGTTCTTAAACTTTTAAAACGCGATCCAAAACAGCATTTCTATCGCCGCTTTTCGTTTATAAACTTTTAAAATGCGATCTAAAAAAAAATTTCTATCACCGCTTTTCGTTTATAAACTTTTAAAATGCGATCTTAAAAAACATTTCTATCGCCGCTTTTCGTTTTTAAACTTTTAAAATGCGATCTAAAAAAACATTTCTATCACCGCATTTCGTTTATAAACTTTTTAACTTCGATCTAAAAAAACATTTCTATCGCCGCTTTTCGTTACTAAACTTTTAAAATTCGATCTAAAAAAACATTTCTATCGCCGCTTTTCGTTTATAAACTTTTAAAATGCGATCTAAAAAGTTAAAAAAATATAACACAAAGGAAGTATAATTATATTTAAACATCCGCGATCATTGTTGAATACACTCTTATTTTTAAAATAGTTCTATTATGAAAAAGTGTTAATGGCCTCGATAGCTTCGAGAATGATATCGAGACGGATGCATCGCGAAGCCCTCTCGATACAATTTGAAAGTAAAAAAACGTCTATCGCGGATCGAGAATACCGTCGCGACACGCGAAGCGCGATGTTAAACAACCTTTTTCCAGTACTGTATACAGTACCGCTCAAATGTAACTTTGCATGTACACGATAGTTATCACCTTCACATGAGCTTTCGGTAGCGTCAGAACTTTCGTTGTTATTGTTAACCTATTGTTAAATACACGAGCTATTTTTGCATGTTGAAAACAATAGAGTTTGTGTCTTGTTCACAAAATTTAATTAGCTCATGTGAACTGCGTGTGTCACAGTGTTGTATAATTTCTATAGTCGTCAAGAGATCAACGAAAGAAAATATAATTTAAGAAAGATTTAAGTATCTATTGTTTTTACTCACGAACGGCAATGTTAAACCATTCGTTTATAAATGTTATGTTTTCTCTGATGCTCGTGTTTTACGAAAGCGTTAGGGTTAGCGTGCAATTTTATTTCTTTTCACACAAAGCTAAATGTTATATATCACACATAAAATATACGTAACTCTTAAAGAACGAAAAGCGGCGATAGAAAAGCTTTTTTAGATCGCATTTTAAAAGTTTAAGAACGAAAAGTTTAAGAACGAAAAGCGGCGATAGAAATGCTTTAGATCGCATTTTTAAAGGGCAAGAACGAAAGCAGTGATGGAAATGCTTTTTTGGATCGCATTTTAAAAATTTAAGAACGAATCAATACACATTATATAATGATTTAACTTTAACATGTTGTGTTCGTTCATTTTTCTAAAATTATATTTCAATAGCCTTCGCGATCTTTACCACTTTTAAACAATAACATGCAGGTTACAAGTGACAACAAAAGGATTCATTAAATCTTACTGTTATGACTCGCGCACAACGATAACAACAGAAAACAATTAAGTTTGTGTGTAAACAAAATATATGTGAAGGTTCTTTATGCAGACATGAGATCGTTACATGAGGTCGTAAAACTCGCGTACATGTAAAGTTACATTCAAGCGGTACTGTAGCAGCTATCTATTTATTGGTTTTCTCTGAATGAAGATTGGGGCTGTTTTAAACCACTAACAGTTTTTGCCAGTAAATGTACTTTCAAGGTTTACTCCTGGGCAATATAATATAAATTCAAATACAATTGTCTTTCACACAGGTCCAAGCCATTTTTGGATCCAGGTTTATCATCAACAAATTTTAAGAGGAATTAAAAAACGAAGATATCCTTGCATGATCCAGTTAATTAAACGTAATTCTACTCCATGGATTACAAATGGCATCATTAAATCTATCCGCAAACGTAACCGTATTTACAAGTCTTTTGTAAAAAGGCTAAAGGACGCTCTCTCTGTCTAAATTTCCCTTCTTGAGAGGTATAAACTGTACTGCAACCTTATTGTGACTTTGTGCAGGCGGATCAAAAAAAATTTTTATTTTAATTTCTTTAGCAATAACCTGAAAAACATTCGCAAGGTTTGGAAAGGCATTAACTACTCTATTATTTCTGTCAAGTCTGCAAACATTTCTCATCCTACCTCTCTTAACATCAATGGTAAAAATTACGTTTGAGAGAAACTGAATTTGATATCCTCGAAATAAGCTTAGTTAACTAGGCTAGCTAGCTATAGCTAGCTAGCTAGATAATAAAAAGCAACACAAATGTACCCAACAACCTGAGCTTTGACCGCCATTACAGCTTGTTTCAAATTTTTAGCAGCAAATGCGATATACGGCTGTGACCAGAGAAACGAGGACTATACCCTGTCTTTTATTTCCCAGGAGAGGCCATGGCTTATAGGATAGGGAGTCCCAGAGTATTTAATCTCATTTTGAGGCTACGCATACCCAATTAGGGTCCGCGCTCTACCAGACAACTCTCTGCAATATGGAACGGCTGTTAAGTATCCCTGTCTGTTAAGTATCCCTGTTCTTCATGCTTAAAAACCTGTGGCAAAAACACACAAAGCACTTTCTTGTGACGAGTGTGGATTATGGGCTCATAAAAAATGTGAGCGTATTTCTGATAAAAAATATCAACAATTTATGAAGACTCCTGAAGTTAAACTGTTTTTCGTTGCAGTCCCTGTCTTTCTCGTAATTTGCCCTTTGCTAATGAGGAGTCATTTGGTGACGAAATTCCGGACAACATCAATATCACTATTGATGAAAACTTTGATTTTGACTCAAAATCAAAGTTTTCATCAAATTTGAGGCAATCAGAAATGGGAAGGGCTTAAAATGGCCCATCTTAACATTAATGGTCTGTCATCCAAACTAGACTATGTTAAACTTCTGCTACATCAAACAAAACTCGATGTATTCTCCATCTGTGAAACCAAAATTGATGACACCATCACTGACAATAACGTTAAAATTAATGGCTATGTTTGTTATAGGAATGATCGGAATAGACGAGGTGGAGGTGTTTTAATTTTTGTTAATAAAAACTTGGATAGCCACCTTTTGAAACACCTATACTTCGAAAATGTTGAATCACTATGGGTGAAAGTGTGCCTGAAAAAACTAAACCTATTTACGTGTGTGGGGTTTACAGGCCACCTGGAGGTAGTGATTTGCAGAGTAACCGAAAACCTGTGTACTCATTTTAAACAGTGTTTTAAATAAACTCTCAAAAGAAAAAGAAGTTTTTTATCTTGGGAGATTTTAACTGTAACATGCTTTCAAAATATGCTCTTTCCTCCAAAATAAAAGGAATTATGCTCCACTCTTTTCCTAAAACAACATATTACGGGAGCCAACTCGTGTTACTGAAAATAGTAGCACTCTTATAGACTTGATACTTTCTAACAGTTCTTGTATTTCTAAAACTGGTGTCATGGATTTAGGCATCAGTGATCACAATTTAGTTAATGTGATCAGAAAATTCAAAAGGCCAAAATTTAAACCTAAAAACTATCAAGGTTCGTAGCTACAAGAACTTCAGTGAAGAGGCTTTTCTGAAGGACCTCAGGAATTTAGACATATTTTAATAATTATGATGACCTTGATAAAGCATGTGAGAAACTGAATAAAATGTTAAAACAGTGGCTGACAAACATGCCCCTTTCAAAACACATAGATTTTCTGGCCGTGGTTGAGGCATGGGTCACTGATGAATTAATAATAGCCATCAAAGAAAGAGACTTCTTAAAACGGAAAGCATCAAAAACAAAAATCCATCATAGACTGGGAAGCTTTCAAACAAAAAGGAACCAGGTAATAGGTCTCAAAAATCGACTCAAAAACTCAAATGACGTTTTGGCAAGGACTTTCAAAAACGGCCAAAACAACTTTGGAAAACCCTAAAAAAAACTGGTTCCTGATAAGTCAGGCAATACTACCTCGATAAAACGAGTAGTCCAAAACGATGGTACAGAAACTTCTCACTCCAAAAGAAATTCCAACACATTCAATTCAAATTTTTGTCAGTGTTGGTGCCAAAACTAGCCTCTAAAATTTTCTTCTGAGACTACTAATGTTAATCCACCTGTTAGCGGACACGATTTTCGGTGGCTCGTATTGAGACCAAAAAGTGTCGAAAAAAATAATTAGTTCACTAAAACTTAATAAAAGCTACAGGCTTGGACGGAATTGGTTCACGACTGCTAAAAGCAGGTTCGTCAGTTTTAAGTATTTATTTATCAAGTCTTTTCAAACAAATCTTTAATTTACTGGTTATGTACATAAAATGTTGAAAGACTAAAAAGGGTCTCGCCTATTTTTAAAAGTGGCATAAAACAGATCCTACTAATTATCGGCCTATCTCCATTTTGCCAATTCCTATGAAATTTTTTGAAAAGTTAGTGCATGAGCAAATGTCTCACTTTATTTCTGAGCACAACTTCCTGAATGACAGACAGTCCGGATTTCGAAAACTCTTTTCCACAGAAACTGCAGTAGTCGATGTCTCTGATTTTATTCTTACTGAGCTCGACCAACATAACTTTGTTTGTGCTGTGCTCATTGACCTTAAAAAAGCTTTTGACACTGTTGATCATAAAATTTTGTTAAAAAAACTATGGTGTTTTGGCATCAGAGATGCTGCCTTTGACTGGTTAGAGTCCTACTTAACGGGCCGAATGCACCTGACTCTTGTAAACGACACAGGATCAGATCTGCTTCATGAAGACGCTTTTGGGGTGCCGCAGGGATCTGTGTTGGGACCCCTGCTCTTTCTTTTGTATATTGATGACTTAAAATCTGTCATCATCTCAAGTTACCACCATCTATATGCAGATGATACAATAATTATTTCGTCCCATAAAAACTTGGATACCCTTGTCTCCCAGGTCGAGTTAGAACTTTCGCAAGTCGACCTCTGGCTGAATAATAACAAAATGCAGTGGCGGATTTAGGGTATGTCAAGCTAGTCGGGTGGACGTACTTAATTTTCGTCAAAAGCCTTGTTGTTGCAATTTCAAAAAAGTATTTCGCTTAAGCACAAAAATCTTCCAGGGTGGCTTTCGTAATATGCTTCGGGTTGAATTTCTATAGAATTTCTACACATAATACACACATGCATGTATTATATAGTTGAGCGCATATTCATCAATGATGTGGCGTAATACGTAAGATACTGCTTAATTATCCTGCGACTTACTTCGCATGTTGTTTTATTAGGGGGCACAAAATTCAGTTATTTGCTTTAATTCACTGTAAAAATTGTAGCGTATACCCCCTAATTCAATCTCGCTGTACTTCGACTTACTTGTTGTATTAGGGGGTGAAAATTATAAATAATGGTAACATGTGACCGTAAAAAGCATAAACCAACCCCCGTAATTTTAACACAAGTAAGTCAAATAAGGCGAGAATATTCATTAAGGGGTAGTAGCTTGTGAAATACCGTTAAAAACCGTTAAAAACAAAAACAAATGATGCTTTACTTCGTCGCACAATAGTTTTTCGCAACAAAAATAAAATAATAAACAACATATTTACTTTTGAAGATTTTTATCAAGGTCATAAAACAGCAAAGAAATAAGAACTTGACAAAAATTGTACAACTACCCCCTGATAAATTTATTGCGACTGACTTGTGAAGAGATTTCCATGCTGAATTGAATATGAAACTTTGAAGCCGTAGCTAGCATGTGTGGTGTTCGTACAAAGTTATTTGTAGCTGGAGAAAGAAAACGCATGATGTTTTTTTATTAAAGCTTTGCTCTTGGTTAAGTTGGATCATAGATGGTTGGATAAAGAAAGTTGTTGTGCTTGGCAATACGAAATTTCGAATTAAAAGCAGATGGGAAGTGGAATAAGCTGCTCTTTTTAAATCAACGATTTTAGCTTAAAAGAATGGTTTACTTTACAAGACCTCGAAAAATACTATTTTCTGGTGAACTTTGTTTATCGATGGATGGTGTTTAGGTAGAAGGAGATTTTGTAATGTTTCTAATGTGTTTTTAGCTAGTTAGAATGCAGATAAATTGGCAGAAAAACTTTCGTACTAATTTTTGAACTAGTAAGATAAAAAATCACTAAGCTATAAAATTTTTGTTAGTTATATAAAAACGGAAAATGGCTTATTCACATAAAAAATGTAATTTATATTTTATAAAATATAATTTTATGTTGTCTTGTATAAATTTTATTTTGCTTTTTTTTCTCACACAAGGTTTCATAAAACGGTACTCTTATTCGGCTGGTCACCAAAAATCTATTGAAATATGCTCTCCAGCGTAGAGAGGAAGCCATGCGGTACACAAAAATTTGTAGTTCTTAAAAAAAATGCCTCCTGGATAGAGGGTTAAAATACTCAAGATTTTGACCTCTACACGGTGTGCAAACCGGTCACTATGAAACATGTCATTTTAAGTAAACTAGCTTTAAATCTCAGTATGAAACTGGCTAATATATAGACCTGTCCCTGCTTGGTTTTCCTCATATTGGCTTTAATGTATTTTTAAAATGCGATTTTATGCGCTAAGTAAAAAACGCCCTTAAACGCCTTGCGTTTTTTTAACGCCCATTTCTTAGTGACTTTGTAATAAAATGGACTAACTTGTTTAAATTCCTGAATCCGCCCCTGAAATGACTATTAATACGGACAAAACTGAAACAATCTTTTTCGGCAACCACAGCCAGTTAAAAAAAGTTGAGAACAAAACTATCAACTATATGGGTATTCCTTTTTTTCGTTGCAGTCCCTGTCTTTCTCGTAATTTGCCCTTTGCTAATGAGGAGTCATTTGGTGACGAAATTCCGGACAACATCAATATCACTATTGATGAAAACTTTGATTTTGACTCAAAATCAAAGTTTTCATCAATTTGAGGCAATCAGAAATGGGAAGGGCTTAAAAATGGCCCATCTTAACATTAATGGTCTGTCATCCAAACTAGACTATGTTAAACTTCTGCTACATCAAACAAAACTCGATGTATTCTCCATCTGTGAAACCAAAATTGATGACACCATCACTGACAATAACGTTAAAATTAATGGCTATGTTTGTTATAGGAATGATCGGAATAGACGAGGTGGAGGTGTTTTAATTTTTGTTAATAAAAACTTGGATAGCCACCTTTTGAAACACCTATACTTCGAAAATGTTGAATCACTATGGGTGAAAGTGTGCCTGAAAAAAACTAAACCTATTTACGTGTGTGGGGTTTACAGGCCACCTGGAGGTAGTGATTTGCAGAGTACCGAAAACCTGTGTACTCATTTTAAACAGTGTTTTAATAAACTCTCAAAAGAAAAAGAAGTTTTTATCTTGGGAGATTTTAACTGTAACATGCTTTCAAAATATGCTCTTTCCTCCAAAATAAAGGAATTATGCTCCACTCTTTTCCTAAAACAACATATTACGGAGCCAACTCGTGTTACTGAAAATAGTAGCACTCTTATAGACTTGATACTTTCTAACAGTTCTTGTATTTCTAAAACTGGTGTCATGGATTTAGGCATCAGTGATCACAATTTAGTTTATGTGATCAGAAAATTCAAAAGGCCAAAATTTAAACCTAAAACTATCAAGGTTCGTAGCTACAAGAACTTCAGTGAAGAGGCTTTTCTGAAGGACCTCAGGAATTTAGACATATTTTAATAATTATGATGACCTTGATAAAGCATGTGAGAAACTGAATAAAAATGTTAAAACAGTGGCTGACAAACATGCCCCTTTCAAAACACATAGATTTTCTGGCCGTGTTGAGGCATGGGTCACTGATGAATTAATAATAGCCATCAAAGAAAGAGACTTCTTAAAACGGAAAGCATCAAAAACAAAATCCATCATAGACTGGGAAGCTTTCAAACAAAAAAGGAACCAGGTAATAGGTCTCAAAAATCGACTCAAAAACTCAAATGACGTTTTGCAGGACTTTCAAAAACGGCCAAAACAACTTTGGAAAACCCTAAAAAAACTGGTTCCTGATAAGTCAGGCAATACTACCTCGATAAAACGAGTAGTCCAAAACGATGGTACAGAAACTTCTCACCCAAAAGAAATTTCCAACACATTCAATTCATTTTTTGTCAGTGTTGGTGCCAAACTAGCCTCTAAATTTTCTTCTGACACTACTAATGTTAATCCACCTGTTAGCGGACACGATTTTCGGTGGGCTCGTATTGAGACCAAAAGTGTCGAAAAAATAATTAGTTCACTAAAACTTAATAAAGCTACAGGCTTGGACGGAATTGGTTCACGACTGCTAAAAGCAGGTTCGTCAGTTTTAAGTATTTATTTATCAAGTCTTTTCAACAAATCTTTATTTACTGGTTATGTACATAAATGTTGAAAGACTAAAAGGGTCTCGCCTATTTTTAAAAGTGGCAATAAAACAGATCCTACTAATTATCGGCCTATCTCCATTTTGCCAATTCCTATGAAATTTTTTGAAAAGTTAGTGCATGAGCAAATGTCTCACTTTATTTCTGAGCACAACTTCCTGAATGACAGACAGTCCGGATTTTGAAAACTCTTTTCCACAGAAACTGCAGTAGTCGATGTCTCTGATTTTATTCTTACTGAGCTCGACCAACATAACTTTGTTTGTGCTGTGCTCATTGACCTTAAAAAAGCTTTTGACACTGTTGATCATAAAATTTTGTTAAAAAAACTATGGTGTTTTGGCATCAGAGATGCTGCCTTTGACTGGTTAGAGTCCTACTTAACGGGCCGAATGCACCTGACTCTTGTAAACGACACAGGATCAGATCTGCTTCATGAAGACGCTTTTGGGGTGCCGCAGGGATCTGTGTTGGGACCCCTGCTCTTTCTTTTGTATATTGATGACTTAAAATCTGTCATCATCTCAAGTTACCACCATCTATATGCAGATGATACAATAATTATTTCGTCCCATAAAAACTTGGATACCCTTGTCTCCCAGGTCGAGTTAGAACTTTCGCAAGTCGACCTCTGGCTGAATAATAACAAAATGCAGTGGCGGATTTAGGGTATGTCAAGCTAGTCGGGTGGACGTACTTAATTTTCGTCAAAAGCCTTGTTGTTGCAATTTCAAAAAAGTATTTCGCTTAAGCACAAAAATCTTCCAGGGTGGCTTTCGTAATATGCTTCGGGTTGAATTTCTATAGAATTTCTACACATAATACACACATGCATGTATTATATAGTTGAGCGCATATTCATCAATGATGTGGCGTAATACGTAAGATACTGCTTAATTATCCTGCGACTTACTTCGCATGTTGTTTTATTAGGGGGCACAAAATTCAGTTATTTGCTTTAATTCACTGTAAAAATTGTAGCGTATACCCCCTAATTCAATCTCGCTGTACTTCGACTTACTTGTTGTATTAGGGGGTGAAAATTATAAATAATGGTAACATGTGACCGTAAAAAGCATAAACCAACCCCCGTAATTTTAACACAAGTAAGTCAAATAAGGCGAGAATATTCATTAAGGGGTAGTAGCTTGTGAAATACCGTTAAAAACCGTTAAAAACAAAAACAAATGATGCTTTACTTCGTCGCACAATAGTTTTTCGCAACAGAAATAAAATAATAAACAACATATTTACTTTTGAAGATTTTTTATCAAGGTCATAAAACAGCAAAGAAATAAGAACTTGACAAAAATTGTACAACTACCCCCTGATAAATTTATTGCGACTGGCTTGTGATGAGATTTCCATGCCGAATTGAATATGAAACTTTGAAGCCGTAGCTAGCATGTGTGGTGTTCGTACAAAGTTATTTGTAGCTGGAGAAAGAAAACGCATGATGTTTTTTTATTAAAGCTTTGCTCTTGGTTAAGTTGGATCATAGATGGTTGGATAAAGAAAGTTGTTGTGCTTGGCAATACGAATTTTCGAATTAAAAGCAGATGGGAAGTGGAATAAGCTGCTCTTTTTAAATCAACGATTTTAGCTTAAAAGAATGGTTTACTTTACAAGACCTCGAAAAATACTATTTTCTGGTGAACTTTGTTTATCGATGGATGGTGTTTAGGTAGAAGGAGATTTTGTAATGTTTCTAATGTGTTTTTAGCTAGTTAGAATGCAGATAAATTGGGCAGAAAAACTTTCGTACAAATTTTGAACTAGTAAGATAAAAAATCACTAAGCTATAAAATTTTTGTTAGTTATATAAAAACGGAAAATGGCTTATTCACATAAAAAATGTAATTTATATTTTATAAAATATAATTTTATGTTGTCTTGTATAAATTTTATTTTGCTTTTTTTTCTCACACAAGGTTTCATAAAACGGTACTCTTATTCGGCTGGTCACCAAAAATCTATTGAAATATGCTCTCCAGCGTAGAGAGGAAGCCATGCGGTACACAAAAATTTGTAGTTCTTAAAAAAAATGCGTCCTGGATAGAGGGTTAAAATACTCAAGATTTTGACCTCTACACGGTGTGCAAACCGGTCACTATGAAACATGTCATTTTAAGTAAACTAGCTTTAAATCTCAGTATGAAACTGGCTAATATATAGACCTGTCCCTGCTTGGTTTTCCTCATATTGGCTTTAATGTATTTTTAAAATGCGATTTTATGCGCTAAGTAAAAAACGCCCTTAAACGCCTTGCGTTTTTTTAACGCCCATTTCTTAGTGACTTTGTAATAAAATGGACTAACTTGTTTAAATTCCTGAATCCGCCCCTGAAATGACTATTAATACGGACAAAACTGAAACAATCTTTTTCGGCAACCACAGCCAGTTAAAAAAAGTTGAGAACAAAACTATCAACTATATGGGTATTCCTTTGAAGAGGAGCGAAAAACTTAAATATCTTGGGGTAACATTTGATCAAAAATTGCAATGGGAAGAGCACATTAATGACATAAATAGAAAAATACTAATTAAATATTCTAAAATTAGAACCATTGCATCCTGTTTAACACCTCGCACAAAAAACCTTTTAATTAATGCACTTGTCATGCCATATTTCAACTACTGCTCCTCGGCATGGACTTGTGCCACCCAAGGTAGATTGGGAAAACTAGAAAAACGATTAAAATGTGTCCGTACCTTTCTTGGGAAAGAGAGGGAATATTCAATGAATAATTTACTCATCAAAAACGATGCCATATTAGTTTTCAAAGCCATGAATCACATTGCTCCTGATTACGCGCTCAAAATTCCTTTTGACAAAAAACTGTCATAATCATCAAACAAGAGGAGCTTCAAAAAACAGGTTCACACTTCCCTTGGTCAACACGGAATTTGGCAAAAAAGCCTTCCCATTTAGAGCTGCAAAAGTGTGGAATAATCTTCCAGACCAAGTGACCTGTGATGGAAGTCTGCTTTCGTTTAAGACTTCCATCTCTAAAGTATTTGGCAAATTCTAATGGAGATCACTTTTTAACTTTTTAATTTTTGTTTTTTATTCTTTTTCTTTTCAATTTTCACAGATTATAAATGTTACTATGTTTGATTGAGCTGTGGCAGTCTAAGGTTTATCATTTTTTGTTTCCTTTTTGTTCTAGTGGCCCCCAGTGGAAACAATCCACTAACTATAGGTTTTTGTGATTTTCTGGGCTAGCCACTTTAAATATTTATTATTATTATTATTAACGGCCCACACAATTTTCCTCGCATGCTGGTTTGGGTTAACCCGGGGTATGGTAAACGCCGCCAAAGATTAAGCACCTGAACTTATATTTCGCCTTGCTTTGGGAAACGAGGGCTTGAAAATATTGTCGGTCATCATGGATTCTCTATTTACGGTATAATTGTAATTTTTTTTACATATTTCACAAAAGGCGAATTGTATTTGTGGCCGCGAAATTTCACTGTCCTCCTTTTTTAGAGACTGCAACTCCAGCATCCTCTCTAAGAGTTAGCTCCGTAAATACTGCGACGAGTTCGCTACTTTGGCCGTAAAATAAAAATATTGCCGAAAAGAAGGCAAAAATTTTGCAGCCACAAACACGAATTCGTCGCCTCTATTTTGTAAAATATGTAACAAAATATTTGTGTCAAATATTTCCAGCCCTTAATTGAGAATACATGACCGAAAATATTCCCAGTCCTTGTTTTAAAAAGCAAGGCGAGAAATAAGTTCAGGTGCCAAACTCAGGAGAGGGTCCCACATATTATTCTATCATATTAATGACCCATCATAAGAAAAATATTTTTATTAGGTTGAAGCGTTTCCAATATTGTGTAAAACTTGATAGTAATCAAAATAATGTATATAGTTCCATGTTTTTAACGGACACCCTAATTGCGTAGACCTTGATCAAAATAATGTGAAAAAGAGATGATTTCTAAACAAGTGCGGATTGCCCTGTGCTTTTTGTAGAGAGTAGAGAAAGACAAAGATTAAACGACAAGACTGAAGTTATGATATATCCAAACACGTCAAAACTACGGTTAATTCTTCCTGCAACCTCGTCCCCAGCAGGGTCTTGTGGCCCCTGAGCCGTTATTACGGAGTGTAGCCAACAAAATAAATAGACCGCCATATTTGTTGTATTCTTGTTTTAAAGGAGAGGCGAACTGCACACAGCACGGCTGCTGAATAAAATAAATGTTTATGATGACAGTGTTGATTTTGAAGACCAGACCGACTGGCTTGGTCTGCTCCATAATAATCAATTTACATATTGCAGCCATCATAACCAAAAAAAGTCTAGAAACAGAGACTAAGAATGTTTTGATATAGGCCGTATCGCAATTGATATAAGATTTGTTCAGCGCAATGCATTCTGGGATCGTTTGGAGGCTTCTTCGCACTCAAAGTTGAACGAAAATGGAGGCTGCTCATCTTATGCCTGTTGCTTTAACCAAGGAAAGTAGTCTTCAACAATTCCCTAATGCTGTCGATGGGAAATTTAAAGAATTTACTGTATCAAAGTTAAAACAATTTTTGAAATTATTTGAAGTAAAGCGATTATCTTCAATGAAAAAGGAGAACTTAGTAATCGAAGCCGGGAGACGTTGGGAAAGTGTACTAGTATACGAACAGTCAAGTGATGCTGTAGTTGACTTTAACATAATGGAAAGTATTCCTAAGGACGTAGAACTTCTTCCATGCCCTGTGCAACCCTCTAGAAGTATGTCAAAAGCTGACTTCCAGAAGTGGACTGTTAGTCAGTTGCAAGATTTTCTAGTTGCCAGGGAGATCACAAGAAATGGCACCAAAGACAGACTTGTCGAGCTTGCATATAAGTCTGCCTCAATTCAACTGCCTGTTTCTGCTCAGGATATACAGCAGTATGCCGATGAAATCAAGGAAGACCGGAAGAAAAAACTGTCCATAGAGAATGGTCTGATAAACTTGCCACCGCCTTCAACATCGAAAGAGGGTTGGGTGGAGGCACCAAGTAACGATATAACTTTCACCGAAGTTGAAAACTACCTCACTCGAAACAATGGCGGTGAAGCTTTCAAACATGGTAAAAGTTTATTGAGAAGTGGACATTTGTCGAAAGTGATGTCACAATAAATAAGTCATAACATTAGTTATTGTTTCATAAGTGCTTTATGTGTTCCAGAACAGAAGCAAACTAGTCAATATTACATTGTTTGGGTATGTGTTAACAAGCATACAGCTGAAGTCACCACTCTGGGGACTGTTCGTGCGTTGCTGGGTAAGACTCAATTTTATTCATAATTTTTTATTGGTAAATTTCGGTCAACATTTTGTCTTTTGATATGAAAAATATGAAAAATATCAAAGTTGAAGATATATTTGTTTTCAGGGGGTTGAATTTTTTGCAATCATATATATTGATGATATTTTTTTTACATTAGGGCTGGTGGTGTTTGTAAACATATTGGTGGCCTTCTTTGGTATTGTGAAGAGCATGTGCGTAAGGGCAATAACAAACGTGTCATTTCTGGGCTACATAAGTAACCTCTTTCCTTTGGGCTTTTTTGTTTACTTCGTACCCTTTCAGGAACAACGTTGGTACCTACACACATCTGAGCAGTATCCTGCCTCAAAATGATTTGAACATACTTTGATATTCATAGACATTTTGAAAGGTGCAGCACGATTCAGGGCTTTCTCTCACAGATTCAAGTCCTTCTTAGATTTGGGGCTGTGCCAACGAAGTATTCCAACATGTTCTTTTACAATCAATTTACAAAATAGAAAAAGAGTACATGGTAGCAAAGCTGAAGCAAATCTATTACAACAGTATTTTGTTGCTCCCCCCTCTCCTGGGGGTGACACTGATTAACACAAACATGGCACATAGCTGACATACTTTTCTTTCTTTCTACGACTGTTATCACAACCATACACTGCACATTTGTCACCTCCACCCATCTTAAAATATGTATTTTTATATCTCCAATAATATCTTTCTAATACTGTGGTAAAACAGTCTTCACAAAATTAATAACTCAAGTTACTCAGCCATATTGATTGCTATCTATATGAAATACAGCTTCGCTTTGCAACCGAAGCCCCCCAAACGATCCCACAATGCATTACGCTAAACAAATCGCACATCAATTTTTACACATTTACAAACGGGTGGCTAAATTAAAGCACAATGGATATATTTCTCCTTATTTGATGTTTACAGGTCAATACGCACAAAATAATGAATCAAGAAAAGTTAATTAGCAAAATAGCAAAAATGTTGAACAACATGTAAATAACATTTTAATTATTATATACTACTGAACGTACTGAACAAATTGGTAATTACTTTGTGAGTAAAGATAAAGAAAGTATTGATTCGTGAATAAAGATGAAGCCACCATATTGTGCGTTCGATTTGTTGTTAAGTGTTTCCAGGTCTGTATATTTATTCAAATTTGGCGCCATCTCATCATAACAAACTTCATCGTTCAAAGCTCGTAGTATTTTGTGGAAAAGAGACTCAAAACATGAAAAAAATAATGCTGTTGGTCATCACAGATATTTTTTTATGTCAAGTCAAAGATCTTATTTTTAAAGATTACCAGTAATCTTTAAAAAATAAGATAAGTACATCGAAAACCTACTTATTTTACCCAATACAGCCATGAAGATTCTGTAAAAATGTTTTTTAGATAGATATATAGATACTTAGTTGTGAAATATAGTTATTTATTTGTTATCAAAGTAGTTATCTTAGTAGATTTTAGGATTTAGAAATTCTATAATTTTTTTTCTCTCGCTTAAAATTTATTCTTTGGCTGCCACAAAATAATTTTTAGTTCGCCTCTCCTCTTTAACACAAAAATCCCGCGCTGGACAGAAATAAATTTTTTGCAGGGTAATAATTGTCATAAATTTTCTTTCGGGTATTATTATCATAATTATAAGCGATCATGTGACCAACCTGTTCCAGGGCCTTTTCGCCGCTATCAACTTCATCAACAAGGCAAAATGCCCTGGGACTAGGTTGTTCTCCCTGGCGAAAATTGTTGAGTAATTTATTGTTGAATTTTAAAATTGTCGAAAAGAAAGGTATACAAAGAGTGAAACTTAACCTAAACTTACGACAAATGACATAATTGTAAAAATATATTCTGTACCCTTTGGCTTTCTCTTTCCTTATGATTGTTTTAATTTTTCTTTTTCAAAACAAAATCTTAGTGAAGTACCTTATTTCTTTCTCTCGAACTGCAGTTTCGCTTTGTACCCTTTGATGTATGAATGAGTCAAACTCGAGTTTTTGGTTGTGGTTAAATGTATAACACCTGAACATCTGCCTTGTAGTATGAATGTCTTAAAAATCTAAAATGGCGATCTAATTAAAAGTATTTTTTTGTAAGTAAGTCTTCTGGACTATATTAGCTAGTAGTTTTCCGTATATATTTATAATTACTTTTTGACATCATTCGAATCTTGTTATAAATATGTATGTATGTATCTATTTCGGCCAGAATAATTTTTTTTTTACATGTTTGTTCGTTTTTTACAATCAAATAATGACTGGAACAAGTAGAAGACATATTTTATCTTATCATCAAGCCCCATATAGTTGAGATAGGTTAAAGAGAGCATGCTTAAAATTAACTTAAAGAAAAAATATTTACACTCTAGAGTAAAATATTACAAAAATGTGATACTAAAAATATCACGAATAATCTAAATCATTAAATAACAAGAAATGTTGTGTGGTTTTCTTAAACCCTAACCTAAATAAATTATAATAAATAATTAGTTGCCAATATTAAAAAAAGTCGTTCATGTTTTGAACACATTTGTCACACGTGTTCTTTTACGTAGTTGATCTATAAATGAGTTTATATGCTCTCCCATGAAAGTCATGAGAGAGCATAAACTCACTATAGCAAGGGAGAACCCTAACCTAAATAAACAAGTAAAGTATGGTAACAAAACACTTGTTTAATCACTTGTTTTCCCCTTTTTTTCTCCAATAAGATTTCAAGTAATGTATTGATTTGTTACAAGACTTCTCTGATTTTAAACCATGATAAAGGTAAAAATAAAACCAGAAGCCTCTCCTGTATATGCTGGATTTGATTTTTCACGTCAAGATCCTTAGGAACAACGTATACAACGCCTGAAATAATACTTGTCTCTGCAATAATTTAAAAACTCATAGATTCTGTCTGCTGTGATCTACTAAACAAACCATTTCCTGCAGATCTTTAAAGAAAGTGTATTTGGGAGTAAATCTAGCTATATTGGTGAAACCACCAGACGTGTTAACACTTTGAGGAACATCTCAGGGAGGACAGAAACTCACACATTTACAAAGATGTGCGTAGGAACTAGAACAAACTAACGAGAATTGTTTTTCCATTCTCGGTACAAGCCGCAACTACAACTTACGGCAGTTTGTATATAGAATGAGAGAACCCTAACCTAAATAAACAGGTAAAGTATGGTGACAAAACTTAACTATTTAACCATTTTCTCTCTTTTTTCTCCTTCTTTCTCCTCGCTTTTTTATTCCTTTGTCTATTCACTTTCATACATCTTTCCTCTACAATTAAAATGTTATTATAACGATATTTAACATTTTAATTTAATTAACATTTTATTAATTATTTTTCTTTGATATTTGTAAGTATAACTTTAGTATATATGTGCATTTAACTTTTTAAGCTTTTTTTAAACTTTGTAACTTTGCAACCTGATGATGACAATTAGAATTGTCAAAACATGTCGTTCAAATAAAAAAATGTGTTTTTTTTTAAAAGTCTACTACAATTCGTGCTGCTTAGATCATTTTTAAATTATTCGAGGCTATTTGATTTCCTCAAAAAATATTTTCTTTACCAATAAAAGCAGATCACAACAAAAGAAAATCAAAAAAAGAACAAAACCAACATAAACTTTTCAAAAATCAATTTCCTAGTCATAAAAATTGTTTCCTTAAAAAACTATTTTTAAGGAAATCAATCATGCGCCCCATGTAGCTTGGGCCCCATGTAGCATTTACAGAAAAGCTGAACACCAAAAAGCAAATGAAGATAAACTTTTAATAGCTTGATTTTTCAGCGATAAGGTTAGGTTCTATGTTCTCTCTGCAGAAATTGTGGAAGTAGATGGCTCACCATTTGATGTTTTATAGCGTTGTGCATTTTTAATAGAGAGATCAGCATCTGCATTTTGCTTTGTTTAACTGTTAACCTATATAGCTGACCTAGTCTGGAATACGATTCGTAAAGTGCATTGCATATAGTTGTTAAATTTTAGTTCCATGGAAACAAAGTAAAAATAAAGTATAGAAATACCACAAAACTCTAAAAGCTGGCGGAGTCCAAAAAATGTCAAAAATAATGAAAGGTATAGTTGGCTTGTACTATTTCTAAAGAAATGACTAGCCTTTATTGTCTCAATAGAATATTACCATTAGTGGTATACGTATCTCAAATACAATATACGTAGGGAAAAAAATGACCTCTTTTTTAATAGTTTTTAAGATTCACAGAAATCGCGTGTTGTTTGATTTATAATTTTCACCACTTTCTCAGCAGGTTCTCAAGATGTACTAAATTTATCTCTATCTTCAATTATAAACCACAAATTATTTTTATGAATTTGTAACAATCTACTTATACATAATGAATAAATCTTCAGTCTATTGCAAATCAGAAGGGGAGTAGGAAACGCAGCGTGGGGTATTGCTGAATAAGTAAATCAAAAACATTGACATTCAAAGATAGTATGATAATAAAGGAAGCATATAAATAGTGTATAAGGTTAATTTAATAAAAAGTTATCGAATTGTTTCTGTGTTATCACTGTGTTTTTAAATCTCCATGATCTATATAATATCAGAGGAAAGGAAATCTTCACATTTGCTGTGAAAGATATATTAAAGATAGCTTTCAGATTCTACAAATTAGTCACAGTGTTTAGCAGAAAGCAGGTGAATATTATAAATAGATAAATGTATTAATAATTTCTAACGATTGTAGAATTTAGAAAGGTGTTATTTTTCCTGTATAGTATGTAGCTATTGGTAAATAAAAAATTGATGTTCTGTGAAAAGATAGAAAGATAAACATAACGAATCAATGCTTTTTTTCTTTAGATTTACATCATGGAAAAAGAAAATACACAAAATGCAAGCAAAACTAAATTTGCCAAACTGAAAGAAAAAATATTTGCCATAGATACCAACCATGTTAAAATATTTCTTCCAGCTAAACTTTGTTATTTTGGCTTCGAAGCAAGTCTGGGTTGTATCATACCATTTCTCACTGTTTTCCTAACATCTATAGGGTTGTCTGTAACGCAAAGCAGTTTAATAGCTGGATTCCGCACAGTGGCATCATTAATTTTATCTCCATTCTTGAACGCCATTGCCGATCGCACAGACAGGCACAAAACAATTTTACTACTAGAAATCGTAGCTACCATCAGCGTGGCATTGCCTTTGCCATGGATTGCCCAAACGTTAGATGAAACACTTGCCACAACGAATGTTACTGCCGGGAATGGCACAGCAATTGAAAACAATCTAAGTCCTACATCAAGTTGGATTCTTTTCACTGTTATGCTATTAATGACGTCATTTTTATCAGTTTTATTTATGTCAACAGCTGGTTTTTTAGACTCTGCTATTATGGGTCTTGTCGCTAAGCACAAAAGCAAAACAACCTTTGGTAATCAACGAGTGTTTGGATCAATTGGTGTTGCCAGTGGTTCGTTTTTCTCTGGGTTGCTTTCTGATAAATTTCATCTGCCGGAGGTATCGAGATATTCCCCCGTGTTTTTTGTTCTACTGCCTCATTTTTTTGATACTTTTTATTGCTGCATTATTTTTGGAACATTCACCAGTAAAACCTAAAAAAGTCTTGCCGAGAGCTTTCAAAAGATACGACACTTTTGACGAAGAAGAAGTTAAAAGAAGTTCATCCGGTAAGAGTGTACTGCAATCAACCTTATCTGTTTGCAAACAATGGCAGGTCATCTTTGTTTTCATAATAACAGTCAATAATGGCATCAACTACGCAACAATACCTGGCTTTTGTCGATGCATTTGACAAGCATAGGCTCATCAAGGACAGAAATGGGATTGGCAGCATCCATAGCGTCCATGTCAGCTGTAGTAGCCTTTCCTATTTCATCAAGAATTATGAATCTTCTTGGCGGCGCCTTTCCCGCCTTTGTGGTAGCTACATTCTCCTATGCAGTACGTTATCTTATAATGGGAGTTGTTAAAATTCCTTCAATAATTATTGCAGTACAGACTTTGCATTCATTAGGGTTTGCTTTGTTTTGGGTTGCATTAGTTGAGTATATTCATAAAGTCAGTCCTCTCAATATATGTACGACAATGTTGGAATTGTAAACACGCTGTATTATTCGCTCGGGATTCTTATGGGGAATATCTTTGGTGGTATGATTTTTGCAAGATATGGCGGAGAAGTGTTATTTCAAGTTCTGTCCATCAGTAGTTTAGTTATGAGCTGTTTTATTCTGATTTATCACTTCATAGACAAAAGGAGACAGAAAAACACAGAAGTAAATGGATTTCTTAAAAATGGTAAAAATAACGAGATATTTGAACACATTTAAAGTATGCTTATATCGAGAAATCATCATTGCACACACAGAGGATCTTGTATCTTTCAAAGATATATGTAAATTAAGTACAACTACAAACATAATGTGTGAAGATCTTTTCAAAGCTTACCACAGCAGACATCGGATAGCGGCAGATTTTGCATTAAAAAAGCATGGAAATGCTGAGATAGATAGATGTTGTGTATAAGACTTCAAATCGAAAACTTTTTTTTTGAGCTTATTCAAATGATCAAACAATCAAAAATGGTTTTTATGATGACAGATAGAACGATCGTTACAACGTATAGCTCTGTATTTTTATATTTTGTCAAAACTTATTGCATTTTTAATAACTTCTTACAAATAAGATATTAGTTATTACCAACGCTATCTTTTTTACTTTAGTTTAAACGCTTTTTTATGGTTAGAAGAAGGATTCTCTCATTGAAGTGAATTTAAACTTTATTCCTACCTAAGCGTTAAGTCTTATCACATTTTGCTTCGTTGCTGAAAAGCTTTAAATTTAGCTACAATAATGACAACAATAAACAATCAGAAATTTTACTTTCATTAATTATGTAACAGAGTAACTCTCCTTGAATCGAAGTTGGATAGAAATAGTTCTTCTTTCGGTTAATAAATCAAGCTAAATTATAGTCTCTTTTAAAATGATTCGATTTAGTGTGTCAAGGACACATGAAACACCCATATTGAGAAAAACTGCCTATATTTATTAAACTATAAATAAAAGTACATAAGAGTATATATTTTCTGAAAGCTTAATAAATTTTTAATCGAAGATAGTTATTTTTGTCATAAAATAATAAACTGGGTAGCCGTAAAAAATTATCGAACATTTTCTCGAGTTACCGACTCTCGATCCAAAAATGTACAGACGTTTAAAGCTTCGCATAAAAATCACACTTTTCAAATCTGCCTCACTTGAGTACTAAAACTTTGTCTCGATTTTTAAAGTTTAGTTCCGAATTTATATCAAAAAAGTTGCTTTTCGTGCTTCTCCATTATACTTTTTGACCTTCACACCGTGATAATCTTAATTAATTTTTATGAAAAAAAAACCCCGTTTGAGAGTTCAGTATGTCTAGAACATTTGTATTTTACTTTTGTGCTAATATTTATAAATGTTTGTAGCCTAAAACGTACAGGTGTATCAAACAAAATTGTGTTTGAGATATCGATATTAAATTGTATTGAAAAGAAGTGAGAAAAAATGTTTTGTCATCTTCCTCCTATTTGAAATTCATATTTTTTATTTAAAATAAATATTCCATGAATTATAAGCTAATGTAAAATCAAAAATTTTACGAAAGTAACGATTTGGGTGTTTCATGTATCCTAAAGTACATCAATGCATTCTGTTACTATCTGCTAGAAAAAACTCGAAAATAAGAAATGTTTTCTTTAATTAAGCTTGTCTATAGCCAGGCAATTTTCATTATATCAGCCAAACTCCGTTCAGGTTTCATTTTTGATCCCTTTAAATTAAATCACTAAAAGAAAATCGCCGAAAACGAACTGCCAGCGCCGAGAAAATATATGAAAAAACAAAACTGAATTTATGACTTAACTATTTCACAAGCATCTTCTGACTTTCTTCTTCGTTTTGAAATGGTGACGAGGAAGTGACGTCCATTTCGGACTTCCTTTTTGAGTACATAAAAGTTATTTTTAAAAATTTGTATCGGTAATAACTCGCAACGCTTTAACAACGGATCAGAACAGGTATTTGGAGAGGTCTTTTTGCCCCAGCCTACTGCTTTTAGCTTGGTTAAAAACTGAAGTCAGTCTTAAACAGATGTACATCAAGCATGATGTGAGGAAAAACTAACCTAGTGTTACAAGGTAACACCCAAGCCGAATTAAGACACTTCGTATCCATCCCCCAATGTCCTGCAAACATGGCCAGACCTCTAGATGTTTGGTGAGTAGCGTCAGCTCCCCAATGCTAAACGAATAATACTAACAGTAATGAGATCCTTTGTTATTAATCACACGCGCCATTGCACAGCGTTTGCACAAGTTGCTAAGAGAAATTGATCAAATGGGAGATACTTCGTGACCATTATAGGTGTAGGACGTAATTACATCAACGAGGAAGTTCTCGGTCGGTAGATCTGGACTAGATCCAAGTGTTTGTGAATGCTTTAATACCCCACTGCTTACAGTGTTAAGTGCTTCTAAGACCTTTTCGCTATATTGAGGTACGCAAAAGTTAAAGCAGCCAAATACAGTTCAAATAATCTTTCTCATGCAGTTAGTGGTAGAATTTAAGTTTGTTGCTTCAATGAGACAACAGTATCGACAATCTTTGATTCTTTGGTTTACTTTCACCCACAATTAATTCTGTAACGACAGGCTGTAGGATGTTTTTATTTTAAATGACAATGAATCAAATTTCACAAAAGCTTATTCTCCAAAAAAAAATTACGGAGTTACTGTTCTAGCTCTGGACGGGGTAACGACAGGCCCTTTTCTGTGTTTTTATTTAGACCGAAGTTGCAAAGTGTTTTTTAAAAAGGGTATTACGCCTATAGGGCGCACTGATGTAAGCACTCACAACAATCGGATGTGCGGTATGATTTACCAAAAAGCGCTCATGCTGATGTCATCATAAATATAAAAATGATGACCGACCGTTGTTGTTACGATGGGGGTAACAACTGGTTGTGATATCTGCTTTTATTCCAGGTAAAGTTGTTGTAAAGTTACTTTTTGAAATATATATTACATCCCCAATGCTGTATCATTGCGAACGCTTTACTGGATTTGACACATACTTTATACTTGCACAAAAGCACTTAAGAGCTCAACCTGAAGTTCAACGTTGAGAAGGCTTTATTGCAGTAAGCGCTTCAATGTATTCGTGATACACCATGTACCCTGTACCAAAAGTTCCCAATCCGAATGTGCAAAATAGTCCACATCTACTTACGCACTCAACCTGGCTTCGACATCTCATTACTGTTGGCTTAATCCAGGGGTTCGACGTCGTGTCGTGAGGCAACAGTTAAACAAATTTCTAAAAACATTTTGTGTATCAGCGGGTCGTTAACAACATTTAAATGATGGCTCTTTTCCATCGTCCCTCGAACTAAGTGCATTTTTTCGATGGGTTTATCGACCAGTCTCTATAATAATATCTAATCCTAAAAAAGGTATTACGCCTATGCAGATCGGGAACGAGGTTGGGTTTACCTGTAAATACTGAGCGCTCAGCCCGCTATCACGATTAAGTTTCGAAATTTCATGGGAACTTATTCTGCGAAATAAAAAATATTGGCCTACTGTTTTTGCTATAATGGGGTAACAACAGGTGTTTTTTAAGCTAAAGTTGCGAGAAAGTTATTTTTTGAAAAATAAGTTACACCCGAAACACTATAATGGTGTATGCGCTTTACTCGAATTTTGACATACTGCATACCTGTAGTAAAGCGGCAGATCTTCATGTGTGACAGCTTTATTAAGTGCTCAACGTGGCGTTTAACAACGGGTCACACATTTACTTGTGGTAAACACGGCGTTTCGACGACAGTTCCGCCGGCTAGTTTATAATAATACGCTAATTCTGTAACTGGCAAAAAGATATGCTGCTGTCTTTAAGAAATAGCCGCAATAATTTGTCACATATGCTAAAGGGCTTTCTTATTCTGTCTTTTGTATGCTTATGCAAAAATCTTTGTTTAAATTTTAAATGCTATTGCAAGAAAAGTCACTTCCAATCAACTTTTATTGTTCCCTTAAACGCGTGTATATTGTCTACTGTTGTCTATTCTATTCCTGCTCTTTAAACGAAAGTAAGAAACTTTATGACAAATAGAGAAACGGTTTTTACGCCTTATTTTGCTAATTTGATTTAGTCTCTAGAGTCTGTAGAGGTACAAGTGTATTTCGCAGCTGGTAAACAACTAGTCGATGATACTAATATTCACAACTCTATATTTGCCACGCTCCTTCCTTGAAACTTAATGCACTCGTCGCGACAAAGATATACAATGTACGGATTTGTTAACATTTGTAACACATCATGTGCTTTTCACAAGTAAACGAATTTTTTGTTTACAATACAAAAATTACAATAACATTTCTCCGTTAGTGTTAAGATATATTTCTAAATCTAAAGCATCTTTAATCTACATCAGTGTCATGCAATGTCAATGATGGTTTCGACACACCATCACTTGCATAAATACATTTAATTTTAAGTGCGTTCAGAACCTCCTAGTGTTTCTGAATACTCTATTTCACTATTCTACTATATTTATATATCTTTACCTGAAAAAAATCAAATTTCGCAATTTAAATAAAAACACAAAATATTCGCATTTTTTGTGATTGACCATGTTCAATAGATTTTGCAGGTATTTATTTGGGAGGTGATTAAAATTTTAATTCTCTATAAGTTTGAATTTCTCATTTATACCGATTTAAAGCTCTTTGATGCATTTTTAATATTAGTAATGCTTCACGCACGACCAGGTCAAAACAAAACAAAACAAAAACATTTCGTGGTTAACATTTTTTATACTTCAAGACCAATAGTTTTTTGAGGAATTAATTGATAATAAAAGTACGTTAAACGACAAAAGTAACAATAATAATGTTTGGAATAATATATACCATGAATATCTTGTGAATTATTGCATCCTTAAGATCATTCCTTTAATATAAACTTCAGTACGTTTTCAAAATGTTTGAAGATACACAATTTAAATTAATAAATATTGTGCAAATATACAACTGAACGAGACAAGTCAAAACTGGAACAACAACAGGTAAAGTGAGGTGAGGTGTTCTGTTTTTTTGTTTGTAGAAAGTTTGATATTGTTTTTTTTGTTTAGCCGGGAACTAAAAAAAGGAAATATTGATTGTAATGAAATAAGAACAGATCATTAAAACTCGGGCAATGTCAGAGACTGTCGATTTGTACGAGTGATTCCTCAATCATGGTGGTTACGTCCTCTTTTTTCCATTCTTTCTCATTCATCTTTGAAACTAACTTTTATCGACGAAATGGAGTTTTGTGTGATAGCTACTAATGTTACATCCCTGAATCCGCATTTCTGTTTCATGAGATAACTTCCACACAGAGTGTTCACATGCGTACATTTTCTCCACAGAGTAGCCTTCAGGATGTTCAATTATCTTATTTTTCAATTTATCGTGAAACTTTCGTACAAAACTTTCGTATGTAGAATTAGCACCGGAGTGAATAGTCAAAATTACCCCGATCGCATGTTTTTTTCTTGGATCCACAATTACGAACGAAGTGTGTTGCTTAACTGGATAGAGAAAATATCCGTGACCCACGTTAATGAAATCGTAATCTTTTTCATCATCTGTAAATGTTCGATAAGATAGAGTATCTTCAGCACCGTCTATCATGATTTCCACGGCGAGCTGATTTTTTGTCTCTGCTGTTGTTTGACAGTTTCTTTTTATTTTCCCAACAATACCCAAGATATCGTTCCAACGTATCTTTTTGTTTGCAATTTCAGAGCATTTGTACGAGCCGGCTTCAATATCCCAGAACAGTTCACCCATTATGCGAGTAGACAAGAACATGAATCACCATCTACCATGGACTCTTTCGCTTTTTGAAGAGCTGTCAGGAGTTGCTCTTCTAAATGAGCAATATTTTCCAATCTGATTTCATTTTCCAATGATGGGGTAGAGCTTTTAATTCTACATAAATTATTTTCCCTTTTCTCGAAAACGAGCTCATCTTCATCTTTCAGTCCAACAAAAAATTTCTGACCTTCTTTTTATCGATTTTTTCCTGATCTGTATGCGCTGCCATATTTTCTTTTTCTTTTAGTGGAAAATTTCCTAAAAAATTAAGGATAGAAAAGTTTTTTTAGTCGATAAAGCTTCGTCTTTTATAATTATCCATTGGAAAAGGTTCATTTTATCTCGTAATCCCATGACTTTTAGACACTCTACATCGGTTTTCCAAAAGTAGACTGAATTTTCAACAAGAATAAAGTGGTTTCAGCAGCACCTTTCGATATGGGTCCCCCATGCCCCACGGTAAGCAAGACTTGTGAATAAATTGTTTGTAAGAACTCACGAATTTTCCGATGCGAAAGGGTTAAGAGGGATAAGTTCCACTTTCCGTCATCTAATCACGAACTAAAATATCATATGAAAGCCTGTCACACCACATCATCTCTTGACGATTTCAGTATACTGTCCAGTGGAAACAACCGGTATTTGTTAGAGATTAAGAGAGTTTGTTGATAATGCGGGATAGACCCCAGTAACAACATCAGATAGTCCCCTAGTAACAACATCAGATCAGCTCCATTGTATTTATACTAACAAGGTTTATTACGTATGCTAAACAATGCAGCGGAAGCGTTGCAACTCTGTGTGGTTTTAGTTTAAAAAATTGAGGAATACAATATTTTTCTTGTTGCCTAAGTTTGATGGATACTTTGATGTAAACTCCGGAAAACGTTGTGCACATTTCTACACCTATGTAAGAAGAACTGATCGGTGTGATAAATCAAATACCAATGGATACACAATATAACGCTTCAAATTTTTCAGATACTTTTTCATTCGTGAGAACATACTTCGACAAAAAATTCACTGGCCTTAAACGTGAACTAATATAAGGTTTACGCACATTTGATTTCCCAAGTGTTCTAGAAAAGAAAGTTCTAGCATGGAAGTCAAGTGCAAGTCAAATAAGAAACAAAATGAGTACAATATATCTTGACGATTTCACTATACTGTCTAGGGGAACAACCGGTATTTGTAGAAATATATATAGAAAGAGTGTAGAAAGATTCTTTTATTAGTTGATTTTTGGTGCAGTCGGAGCTCAACAATGGCTAATAAAATTTATACTGAAAAAAATGTGTACTGCAAAAATTGAAACCCTTAATATGTAAAATTATGTTATTGTTGCATTCAAGGAATTATAATTAATATATTTTCTAAAAATCCCTTTTTATAATAAATTTTTCACTTGTGTTCGAGAAACGATCAACATTGAATAACAGTTTTTTTGTTAATGAATTCTTTATAGGTTTGCCTTTTCATAGTTAATTAGCAAATATTTCTTGGGTTTAAGGTTTTCTTGGGTTTTAACATTTTGTACATGCATGTTGAAAGACGTTTTTAGTTGTGATCTGAAGATGCTCTGACAAAGATCAGGGAGAAAATTTATCAAATTTAATTTGTTATTTATTGCCTTAAACCCAAGAAATATTTGCTAATTAGTTTTTTGTTGTTATTTTTCCTAATTATTCTTTTATTTCTCTTATTAGTCAGCATGTCATTCTAAATAGGTTTGAATTCAAACGTGTGATACTTCATTTTATCATTTTATTAATGCCTTAAAGCTCATTAAATTTATTGTCTTTTAGAAATTTGGTTGTTAACATTGACGCTAAGGAACTTTAACGTCCTAAAGTAGCTATAACGCCCCACATTTGAATAACAACATCAAATCAGCTTATTGTATTTTTACAATTAGGTATTTAATCTGTAACTATGGTTACTGTTAAACTTTGTATATATTAAGACGAAAATATTATTTTGTACTTTAAAGCCTTTGTTTGATCAGCTGTTCTTGCCAACCAAATTTCGAGAAAGTTGATATGACCAAATAAGGACCATCAAATAAATGACTGAAATAACAGTTAAATTTCATTTGGAAACTACAAATACATTGTGAGACAAACCTTGTCAATGTAAAGCTGATGACGGAACAGAATATTCCTAATTAAGAAGTTCGGGGGAAAAAAAATCGGGCCAATTGTCTAGCAAATGTCTAGCCAGAATTAAATTTTGGCTAGTCATTTTTCGAAGTTAATGTGATTTGTTTCAAAATGTTTTAATATTGTAGAACATCAAAATCCTAAGAAAATTACAAGCCATCAGCTGGAGATGAAATACTAGACTTATACTAAACTCATTGACTTGATCATCCTGAGGCACGGCGTCCATGTCTCTTATTTTATAACAATTCTTTTCACGAGGCTCAAAATCTTCAAAATTTATGAATACTTTAAGAATCACCTTGAAGATCAAAGTTCGTAATCAGAAGTTCTAACTCATTACAAAGGGCAGAAAAAACAAGGGAAACGGAAAGGCAACAGAGAAGGGGAACCAGCAAGACAAGATAAAAGTAAAAAAGCAAAGTGAGCAATAATTCCAAAGCAAACTGCTTTAGAAATTGTTTTTTGTTCTTATAAGCTACTTCGAAATTATTTGAATAGCTTATAACGAAAACTCTAAAAAAAGTTATAAAATAAATGGAACTTTGAATAAAAGAATAATTTATTATCTATGGAAGCCTTTTCAAATTTGATGATTGCTTTTTCAAATCATACTCAAATGTAATAGACGCTTCGAAAATTTGGAAAAAACTTCAAACACGATGCAAAAGTTTTGAAATAAATAAACAAAAGCTCCGCCTTTCAGTGCCATCGTAGGAATTCCATATGGTGTTTCACAAAAAGTTATTTTAAACATAGGTTGCTTATCAATAAGGAATACTCAGACAATTTGTACACAAGAACAGCTCGTCTTTATCCCAAACTTGCTACCAAGCAAGCTACCGTAACTTTTGTGCTACAGCAGAAAGTTCTAGAGAAAAATAGTTAATAAAGAGACTAAGTGGCGAAACATACCTTGTTAGTTCGTTCTTTTTCATTTGACACTGTTCTTCTTGAAAGCGAATAAGATAAAATTAATATCATCGTTGAAGGGAATTTCCAAGAAAATATTATGCAATATTTTTTTTTTAATTACACGAAAAAGAATAAACTTTTGTTTGTAATAAAAACAAAATAAGAAAAATAAGAGAATAAATGTACAAACGGAACAAATATTTGTATATTACTTATATGGTACATTCTAGATCATATGAAAACTTCTTTATTAGTCCACACACCCTCGTCCCCAGGGTATGTTGCCTATGTCAAAGCCGCTCCTTTCACTTGACAGGGCAATCTTTACGAATTCCTTTGCCTATATTTTGGTCTAGGTTCAGCACCGTTGATTTTCACAAAATTACTGAAAATACCAACCTTAGTGAGGTTGATAATGGCTTTTGATGGCACAAAATTTAAAATGATTGATACAGGACAGGGACACTCTGATATATCTACTGTCAAATTTGGGATTTATTATAAATCAGAAAAATCCTTTTTCCAACTTGATTAAAAATAGTATTTCTAGGAGTACACTCGTACGGTACACTGAGTTGCAATGAAACTGTCTTTCCCAGATTAGAAAGTCCCAGACATTCATAAGAAATGTCAAAAAATGTTATGAGCACAAGAAGTGTCGGTAATGTAAATATCCCAACTCATTTTCACCCTATGGGCTGTACTTAGGCAGACTACAGCAAAGGTTTCTTCAATGTTAACAAATAGGAGGTCTATAAATAAGTTTTTCATATCAGACAGTAATAAGTTTGGATCAAAATTCAAAGGGAAGAACTACAGCGGTATATTTAAAACATTTCCCCTCGAAATGGAAGACCATTAAATGTAACAGGGAACTTATTGACAATTCATACGGATGCAAACAAAACTGGCTGGGTTGCAGTGTGCGAAAAAATTCCCACAGGTGGGAAGTGGTTTTTTTAGAAACAAGCAGTACCTTACAAAATTACGCCACATCAAGAAAAAACGTCATTTGTCCCTTCATCTAGAAATGGACAACGTGACAGCTTTCAGTTACATGATAAAGCACTCACAAAAAAATTTAGGATTATTTCATCACACTTACTGGAGAATATCTTCCGAGGAAATTGAATGTAACAGAGGATTGGGAATCGCGAACATACTACACTGGAGCGATTGGCAGTTGCACAAGAGAAGTGGACCTATTTGCGTCAAGTTTAAATCATCACGTACCCAAGTACATATCCTGGATACCAGATCTGGGCAGCATAGCAACCAATGCTCTACTTAGGAGCATTGGTTGCTATGCTGCCCAGCCATAAAAAGGAATAAAAGGTAACGCATCTCCTTCATCTTTCCTGATAAGACAAGTAATGAAGAAAGTTCAGATGGAAAAGGTAGAGATAATTCTAATAAAATAATAATAAAAACAACTCTTTGCCAATGTTAATAAGCAATACAATATTACTATCACATCTTTCAAACATTGTTTTGAACCCAGGCAGGGAAAGACATTCATTGGCAATTCAGTGCCAACTAAGACTAGTGGCCTGAAAACTTTCACGAAATCGCTTGAAGCAGAAGGAATTTCTTCAGCGACTGTCAAGCATATCTCATGCTCTAGAAGAACGGGATCTTGATCAAATTACGACTCGGCCTGGAGAGAGTGGGTTAGCTCGTGTAGTGGGCAGAAAATTATTTTTAGTTCGATGCGCTATGAATAATGTTCTTGAATTTCTAAACCATCATTTTAGAGAAGGAATGGGTTACTCGAGAATTGCTTTATATAGATCAGCAATATTTGCATACCACGAACCAGTACGGAATAGCCCTGTGAGAAAACACCAACTGGTGTGTCCTGTAATAAAAAGATTTTTTAATCTAACCCCAGACGAAGCCTGGAAATACTTCAGGCGGTAGAAGAAAAATTATTTGCGCTTGTAAACCTGTTTATTTTGCAATATATATTTATATTTATTTAGAGTCTAATATTAAAAAAAGATATATTGCAAAAACATAAGTTAGTAAAAAAATATTTTTCGCATTTTAAATTTTGGCTTCAACTGATTTTTCTAATATTACCCCCATCCAGCAAACCATCATCCGATGGTCTTCCTAGCATCAACAGTGTTGGAGATTTAAATGTTGTTGAGGAGACCTTAAATAATCAGGAAGAGGAGGAATCCATGGTAACGATTTATTTTCTCGCTTGTTTGTTTTGTTTTTTTATACAAAAATTGAACACCAACAGTCAAAAACTATGTGATATTTCTTTTATAAGAGGAATTACTTTTTCTTGATGTGTTCAGTTATTTTTTTATTCTATTTAGATTTTACAAAAAACCCAAATCGGAGGATTTGATTATAAACAAGCAGTCCGACTTGTTATGGACAGGTTTGTCATTGTTTTTTTATTACTTAATTTTTAATACCTGAAAAAAATATGTTGTCATAAATCTTGTCAAATGAAACTTGAATGTTAGCCACTTACGTTTTTTAGAATATTTTCGACGAAGTTTCTGGCAACCGCCAATAAGGGAAAAGGAGAGAAAGTGGCTTTGGAAGAGAATAAAATTTACAAGTTGATATTTAGTAAGTAAATATTGACTACGAGTTAATAAATAGTTCAAAGTTCAAGTCATGTTTATTATAGTATATTATATTATTATTTTTATATTTATTATATATTTATTATATTGTTAACCAACCTAGCTCAAAAGCTCCATTTTGCAATTACACGTTTTTTAACACGTTTGATGTCTCTAGTTATTAAATGAAATGGAGTGCTGAAACTGCTCTTACATCCAGTTTGTTTTTTGTCGAAACAGCGCAGCAATCCGCCAGGTTTACTAAACATGTTCTTCCCTGTGAAATATTTAAACTTTTGTAATATATAATTTCAATAACACAAAAGATCGATTGTATATGAAAAATCATAGCTAATATATTTATTTTATTTATCATAAATTACGTTGTACATATTACTTTTTATGTATTTATTACATATTTATTATTTTTGTAATTTATTTTTAAGTTCTAAAATTACAATTGTAAATGTTTCCAAATTGAATTACACGTATATGTAATGCACGCATGTTTTTTAAAATAATGTTTTACTTATGGAAACTGAATGTTGAAAGAGTATCTGCAATGAAGGCCTGGGTATAAAGCAAATTCCGCCCCCCCCCCCCCCTGACGGTTTTTTTAATAACTTCTTAATGATATGTTGCATTGCTATGATACTTACTGAGTTTAATATTTATCTATTAAACACCTGCATGCCAAATTGTTAGGTCCCATACATTTTCAGAAGGTTGAGTATTGGCTATTACTCGAAACTACCCCTGAAAATCCCTATGAAACCCTTATAATGAGGAAAATATAATAACTCCTGTTACGATTATCCTTAGAACTTCAGACTTACAACACGACTTTGTCTTATCAAGAACAATCATTTTGCATGATTTGGACACTTGATTAATCCGATTTCCCGATTTTTTTGAATTTTACCCGAAAATCGGAAAACCCCGGATTTCCAGTCAATTTTTGCCAACTTTTCATGCGATCTATGTAAAAACCGTAAACTATGTAAACTAACTTTTATATAGCTTTCAGAAACTTTAAACAGAATGTAAAAATTCGCTGCAGAACGAAAGTAATTGAATTTTAACCAGATAGTGGCATTTTTAACAAATTTTAAGCTTTTGATGACGTCACAGAAAATATGCTGACGCAAGCAAAAATTTATTGCTGCCATTTTGTTTCTGTTGTGACGTACTATAAATGTGCCAAGTTTGATTAAATTTGGACAATCCTATGAATAGTTATTGAGGGGCTGGTCATAATATGTTCGAAAAACCCCGGACCGAATAGGGTTAAGAATGGAAGTAAACAGTGCATGTTAAAAAGTATGCATTTTAGATGTCTATAACACACTTTTTAGATAACACAGACATGTTTTAGACGTCTTTTGTCATCTTCTAAAATGCATCTTTTAAAAGACGTCTTTAAGAAGATATCTAAAAGATGCTGCAAAAAGATGCATTAAAAACGGACAAGTCAGCCGTTAAAAAGACATCTTTTAGACGTTTTGAAAGATGTCTTTTAGACGTCTTTTTGCCGGCTGGGTTGCTATAGCATTAACAGCAGCTTCTCGTGCACATAAAATTTGTTTCTTGAATGTCCAATTCATGTGCCGGAGAAATTTAGTTTAATATTTTTTAATTGTCTGGTGAACAAACCAGACTTTGAATCCGGCAGAT
The DNA here is from genome assembly GCA_030067915.1 of Hydractinia echinata. NCBI lineage: Eukaryota > Metazoa > Cnidaria > Hydrozoa > Anthoathecata > Hydractiniidae > Hydractinia > Hydractinia echinata. Next base: position 267,040 of record JASGCC010000078.1, on the reverse strand, counting down.
TTTTGCTTGCAACAACGCGTAGATCACGCGCGTTCCGTGAAAGCTATCTAATTCCACCTTTGTTCTCAGATAGTTATGAATCAAAAATTGATTAACTGCGCAGGCGCAGGCTAGATGATTGATTAAAATGAGCGGGCCAGAAGCTTCAAGGTAGTACAGTTGTTTTGCATTTTAGCATTCATCCAAGTTGTACATTCCCAAAATTAAGTATATTCTTAGCATTAAGCTTAAGTATTCTAGCAATTTTCTCAAATTTGTCACGTTGCTGGCTATAAAGTTGCAAAACGTTCCAGACTCAGCTATAGCCAGCTAGCTACGACAAACTTGTTTCAGAACATTTTCTTAATACACTTCTCTTAGCACCTGGAGAATCCTAGCCATACCCTATCATAAATGCATCCAAGTGCCTTTCTCAAGACTATCTAGAATTTGGTAGTGTTTGGGATAATAAAACTGCACGAGGTGGGGTAAGTTGGATTTAAACTCTTCATTCTTGGTAGAGAAGCATACAAAAAACTCTTAAAAGAAGAGGCTAATTTAGAGTTTATCAGCTATCCTGACACGTTTGTGTTGTCGGCACTGGAACTCGTATTGACTTATAATTTGCGAATTTCCCACTAGCCTTGAATTTGACATGTTTAGAACTTCATAAAATTTTGCTACAAAACAAAACCTGAGAGCCTGAAAATATGATGCTCACATGTAAACATAAGCCACAACATCCCAAAAAGCCGCGAATCTCTCTAGCACTTTGTGAAGGCATTGCTACGGAGGATTCAAAGTCCAACTTGCCCCACCGCCTCGTGGATTTATGGATTCGAGGCTTGACGGCACACAATGTAATGTCTTCATTTAAAGATTAAAAAATAGAAGTCCATATGTCTGCTTTGTGCTAGAAAAACATTAGCCATGGATATATATTACGAGGGTTCAGACTTGCCAAAAAACAATGGAGGCTTTTGAGGAAGTTGCAGTGTTTTTAAAAAAACTGGGTAAAACACAATAGAGGGCCTGATGAAATCGATGCGTTGCATTTCGTGAATAGTTTGGATGGGCGCGGGCATCTATGGACAGTTACTGATGACAACCTTGAAAAAAATTGCCCAAACTTGCCCTCACATATATGAAAGTTTTTGGTTAGTCGGAACCCTTGTTATGTATATATATACGGTATATATATATGTGCATAGTTAGCCACGACGCCATAAAGCCACAAAGCTACTAAGACGTGAATTCCCTTGATAATTTCACATTTTTTATAAATAAATTTATGTTCCGGCTTTTGTATAAGAACAAGGAGAATAACATTTATATGCATGTGCAAAAGTATTTAGCGAATATTTATATTCTTCCATTGCGGTCATGAAATGAAAATATATGAATATGTTTTTATTGCCATAGATACAAAAATGAACTGTTTATATGGATTAAGTTATGTCTATCTATATTATAATACCCGTATACGTCTGTCCGTCTGTCACGCAAAATGGCTGCCGAAATCCCTTAACCAGGGGGTTGTTTAATCGAAAATCTTTTTATTGATTAAAATATATTCAAGAAAATAATTTATTTCCTTAAATAATTTAATTATTTTAATTTACTAACCTTAATTAAAAAAATCAATTAAGTGATTAAAATGAATGCATTATTTAAATACGCCATTTTTAATAATAATTACCCCCGTGATCTCAATCGCTAATTTCCCTCGGGAGCCACAGAAAACAAATAGGACACTTTTACTGACAGTTTTATTACTTTGTTTTGACCGCTTGCACGTAGTTATTACCAATCAAAACGCCTGATTCTTTGAAAAACCAATCCAAGATTTTCGCGGCCTAGCGATGCCAACGAAGGAACATGATGACGAAGGCCATTTTGGTTTTGAATGTTGTCGTGGTCAGTGAAGGTTCTAGGTCTGCTTGACCTTTTTTTTCGTCTAAAACCTTTATATTTTGTATTATTTGTTTTCTATATGTTTTTACATGTTAAGATAAATATATTGTCACGTTTTTTTAGCCATGTACAAGTCTTAAACGCACCATTTTTAGGATTTTTGGCTAGGAACGAAGATTTTTAAGGATCATTCTACAGAGCCAGCTAGCTAGCTACCCTTAGTTATTACTATTCAGTTTGGTATAATAGCTTTTTATCCTAGCCAATATTTTTATGTTCAAGTTAGCTCCTTTAGCTACCTCCTAGCTAGCTCCTTAGCTACCTCTGGATAAAAAGTGAAAGTAGCCAAATGCACTGTGTTTGACTGCAACACAATTCTTAATTCTTATGCTAAATAAATGCAGTTAGGCAGCCACCACTTTTATTACTGTTATGAAAACTTATGCTGCAAAATAAAATTGCTCACTATTTTAACTAACAGGATAACGACAGGCGGTTTCCTGGATTCTTATTAACCGAAGTCGCAATAAAGATATTTAAAAGTTGTGTTATGCCTATACTCATCTCTGCGACACTGTTTACCTGTACTAACCGCTCAGTCCAGTGTTAGCAACGAGCTGTTTTTCCTGTTTTTCTGTTTAACGAAGTTGCAATAACGTTTTTTTGGAAAAGGCTATTACACACCTAGCTATATGGATGTGTCACATTGTTTACCTGTACTAAGCACTCAGCTGGGAGTAACATTTCTTTTGAACTTTCACCGGGAACATTCTCCGAAAAATAAAAAAAGTTGGCCAGCTGTTTATGCTATGACGGGGTGACAACGAATTGCAATATGTGTTTTATTTTCAGCTTAAAATGTGGAATGTTTGAAAAAATTATTACACCAGAAACACCATGAATTGTGTGCACTTTACTCAATTTACTACATACTATATACCTGTACTAAAGCGCTTTACCTGAATGTGTGGCACAGTTGACGGTTCTTATTAATCACTCATTCTGGTTTTCAACGTGGGGTAACACAGTTACTTGTGGCTTAACCCGGCGTTTCAACAGAGTGTATCCTGTGTCATGATTAATGTGTTAACGTTTACTGCAACTTATTCTGCAAAATAAAATAATATTGACTAATTTTTTTTGCTATGATGGGGTAACTACGGGTTATAAACTGTGCTAAAATGGTATTAAGCATAAACACGTGCAACTAAAAGCTTAGTCCAGTGTTAACGACAGTCTGTTTTCTGTGTTTATGTTAGAACAAAGTTGTGATAAAGTTTTTCTTGGAAAAAGGTATTGTACCTACATGAATGCGCGACATTGTTTACCTGTACTTAGCGCGCTGCCCGGAGTAACATTCACTTTTGAACTTTGACCGACATATGTATACCTGTACTAGAGTGCTCCACCTGAATGTGTCGCACAGTTTACGGTTCTTATTAATTGCGCCACAGGATTTTAAATGCTGGGTAACACATTTACTTGTGGCTTAATCCGGCGTGCGACGCCGGGTCCTCGGCTAGTACCATTAAAAAGCAATGGGTATTGTGGAAATGAATCGAGAAGTATAACTACCTCAAGTGGATTAAATTTCGCGTGGATTTAATCGCGGTTTTTCGCAGAAAATATTCTCAAAAAAAAATCCACGCTAAATTAAATTTTGGAAAACTTACTTTGTGAGTTTTTCTAATGGGTAGAGTAGAACCAATGTTGAAGACATGCTTACCGTCAATTCTTTCCCAGAACCCGGCCATATAGACGTTACTGAAAGAAACATTGATTGTGACAGTGAGTTTTAATACCAGGTCAATCTTATTGCATAGGCCGCAGAGCGGGAGAAAGACCAAACAATGAAAAAATTAAATATGAAAACAATATTTGATTGCCTATATTATAAATGATAGACGTTGTTATTATCTAAAATCACTACGATTACCAAATCCATTGTTGAAGAAAAAAAATAATGTTGTATAATGAGTAGGGCGATATTTTCGTGTCGGAATGGGTATTGTAAGTAATTCGCAACTTAATTGTGACCAAGTGATGAAAATAATATCAGACAGAATCTTCTTCACATGTGGAAACTTTAAGTACTAACTGTTGTTACAAAATTAATTGTGAGGAAAAAATACTGTGAAAAATTATTAGAAATTAATTGGGTCCGTTGTTGATTTTTGAATAGAATATATTTCGCTTTTTATCTGGAGGTATCTTTAGCTATTCAACATCCGACTGGCGGCTTAATAACAGTCAGATTTGTGAACATGACACGAAAAAAAACACAAAAATGGCTAGGTTTAGAAGCACTGATTCCAAACTGAGTAAAAAGTCTTTACCAGGTACGATAAATACGGCTAGTTAGATAGCTCCAGGCTAAGCTGATTTTCATGATGTATCTACAATCCAGGGCATAAATTATGACAAAGGAAGGCGAAATTTTGAAGCAATTGAGGAAGCTATTTCTATGTAAGTACTCCAAACGCACTCCGAACTTGTCATTGTACACAGCGGACTTAGGACTTCGGATCTTAGGCTATTTGATTACATTCAATATCTATCTTTTTCTGAAGTCAACACGCCCTAAATTCAAAATTGAGTTTGTTTCATAATGCTATTATTGTGGAAAGTGCAGCAAGGGTATTCTCGTCTTTGGTTACTCGACCCACACCCCTGTCGAAGTAAAGTTTTGCAATCTATCGCTGCAGAGTATTGGCCAAGTGATGCCGCTTGACCATTTCGAGAAAGTTGAAGCTTTATACAAGCTAAAAAGCATGATAAAATATTCATTCTAGCAAAATAGTTAATAAAATAAAAAAAAAAAGGATAATGATGAAAAAGGATAAAAGATAAAAAAACACCATCAAAATGGCTACTGCTAGCTACACACATTTTCCCGAAGGCCAGAGCGTTTTTGTTTTACGCATTAGAGGAATGGACCACAATGTGTACGGAGGTTAAAATATTGAAATATTATGATTTCTTACTGATTGGACCCCCGCTTTTTTGCTCGCCTAGCGGCACAATCCAAGGAATTCTTGCTACTCCGATACCATTTTGACGCACGGAAATACAGGCAATGGATATTTGTAATGTAGAGATGAGTAAACATATAAGTCGTATGAGCGGTGGAAAATTCACTTTAAGGGAAATGATTAAAAATGAGACAAAATTTACAAAACATAATTTATATTTATCATAAATTTCAAAGTTATCAGAAAACGAAAAAGAAGCCTTTGGGCTAGACTTTATTTTTCTTTGTTTTATAATTTTTATTTTGGCGTAAACATATTCAGTAGGTCGTGATGACTGCTCAAGAGAACTAACTAACTAACTAATTTTTAAAATAACACGAAGCTTAAACATCGCAAATCTAAAAAAGTGAAAAAGTAAAAGGACAAAAACCGAAATAGTTTTAGGGACATTTAATTTTGAAGCAAACATGTGAATCATTTCAAGTAGATGCCAAAACGCAACGACTGTGTAATAGTTGAATCTGAAACCAGAGAAACTTAAGCAACGTTCACCCTCACTCAAAATTTCGTGTTGTTTTCTTTCAAAAGAAGGGGTGTATTATTAATTTGTTGACCCGGAAGTAGCAGTAAACAGTCAGTATTTCTTCTTCTCCTTTTCCTTCGTTTTGTGAAAATGAAACAAATTGCTAAGAACAGAAATCCTATCTTTGAAGTAAGAGTTTTCGAAACAAGACATATGTTAACATTAATTAAAAATCTTTCTGATTAAACGTTATTTGCAGCGACCATTAAAATGTGCAAAATCATGTGGCTATAATTGTGCTTGTGAAAATCTTCCCCCTACTGGCACTGTTATCCATATATTATGTTTGCTTCTAGATAAGTATAACGGTTATGAATAGTCATTGGGAAAGCTCTGTTTTATCAAAAGTTTGTCATTAATCTTCCCAGAAGAGAATTGAAAAACATAATAGAAATAAAAATATTGTAAGCATAATTTAAACCAAAAAAAATGAAATTTGTTAAGCATATTTACTTTTAGCTTGATTAACTTTTTTTTAAAGAAATCGTAAAGACTCACAAAGTGAAACACAAAAACTTAAAACAACATTACAAACACCACGACGGTCAGCACAGCAATTATTTACACACTTGACAAAATACCTTATAAGGAATATTAGAATTATTTGCGAAAACGAAAAATTAATTAGAAAAAAATGGAATTCTAGCCTCTCATCTTTGTGACTCGTGCTAGTAACTGAATTAGTTTGAAAGCGGTAACAATTAAAATAGCATTTCCACAATCTTTAGTAATTAATTTTGTCTCCTGTTTTCAGTCCTAGTTGCTTAGTTATACTGCAAATATGATGACTAATTTTTATAATCCTGACAAAAGCAAAAAAATTACAAATCCTGACAGAGTGACCTCCTTGTAAAAAAAATGTTTAAGGTTTCATCATATCGAAATCACCAACCCAATGTCTATTATTCCCAGTCACAGCTGACTCTTACTGCTTTATTGCTGCCATCAACCAGTGGTATAGTGACTGTGGTTGCACGATTGGAATGTGCTTCAGATGACCCTGACCAATTCTGATGGCCACCAAGAAACAATTTGTTGATAGCATCTTGCATTTTCCCCTGCACATACGTGGGGTCAACAGGATTGCGGTTTGTTGACATCTCCATATTTTTCTCGAGGACAGCCATATAATTCTTCATACTTTTAATTGAGTTTTCTTTCTTCAAATTTGGCGGCAAACGTTTAATGTCAATTGAAGGCGTTCTTAAAGTAACTCCATCCTCTATACCTACTATCCATTTTTTTGACTTAATCGGCCGTCCTAACCAATCGGGTTGTGGTTCAAATAATACAGGAACGTCATTTCTCGAAAGACGTTGTAACGTAAGAGATGCAAAGCGGGAAAATTCTACCAAATGAAAGTCTTCCACATCTTCGAGGTAGTTGTGATAAGGATTTGCAGGATCAATCAAATATGGTCGCTTTTTGGCCGATGTTGGTATCTGGTGAGCTCTGTAATAGGTGCCTTCAAAAGTAATTCCGCAAGTTTTGATGTTCTTTACAGTTTCTAAAAACGTTTTGAAAGACAGGGAAAAGTTGCCATGATGTTTCAAGCCAGCATTGACTGCCAATAACTCAATTATTGACGAACAACCATAGACATATGCACTGTTGGAAACCAACTCAAAAAACAAGGTGTTTTTCCAGTATTTGCATAATCGAATAAATTCATGAACAAAAGAGGTTTGCTTTTTTACAAATTGAACTGCCATTTCTGATAGGTCATTTTGCATTTTCATTAACTTTTTAGCGGCTTCAAAACCCTGATTTCCTTCTGTTTGTTTTGCTCTATTAAGCAACATCTTTGCATCTACTTCTGTTCTTACTCCGGGTGCAATAGCCAATGCCACATCAAAATCAACATCCTCCAACGTAAATTGAAGCGTCTTTGGTTTTCTTTTTGGCGTTTTTTTAATTTCAGATTCTTTAATATCGAACTTAGAAAGTAAAATATCTTCAAAATTATCCAAAACTTCCTCAAATTGAGATGGATTTATGTCGTTGACAATAGCAACACAATCAAAATCAACCTTGAGATAAATTGATGATTTCTTTTCTGCACCTCCAACCAGTTCACATCGATTAATGTTTACCTTTCTTGAGGTGTGCAGAGCACGGAACATTTTATTCATTACCTCTTTTCCATGGTCTATTACTTCTTCAGAAGGATGAAGTGTTGAAGAAAGACGTTTTAAGTAGCACTCCGTCTCACTCTCCATTTGGGGCTCTAAATTAAAGGGTAAATGTCTTTTATTCCTTTTTAGGTAAAAGTAGCGTAACGGACTGATATTGAATTCAATTCACTTTAATACAACGATTTTTTACTTATTTTACTGAATTTTTTAACAAAGCTGCCGATAACATGACAAATTGAAATAATAGCGTTGTTTTTCTGTGCCTTTTTTTTTAAGAAAAAGAATCTTTTAAGATGACCTATTATCACCCTTAGCTATTAGGGGGAGGGAGTAATGCTCTCCATCTCAGGCTTCCTAAGTAATTGTTGCATAAAACTTTGCATGAATTCAATATGAAGGATTTGAACTGAAAAAATAGTAGTTTTGTCACGTGACTAATCTATGTCGTCGTTTCATTTAATGGGTGTATTATTTTCTTGAAATTTAGGGTTTTTTATTTGCCTTAAAATCAGTATTATTTTTTGTCAGAATTATTTGCTTGAAGTTAAATTGTGTTGAATATTGTATAAAAGAAATTTGTTATGGGGTTTCAACCATTAACTACAAAGAAAATTTATTTATGTAAAGCACTGGTTAGACAGCTAATAAAGGGTCACTGCACTCTGAATTTCCACAATTTTTGTTAGAAATAATCATTCGCGAATGTTATTTCTCGGGAAAATTTTTAAAACGGATCATTTAAGAAAGTTATTTCTTCACTCGCGAAGGTTGCTATCTTCAAAGTAGCGGACTTAGACGGACTAGCTTTCTGAGAGTGTCAAGAACTCATGTAATTTTAGTGTAGTGTTTTAGTTTAGTAATTTTTGAACTGCCCAGGCTGTAGAAAAAGATAAAAAAAGTAGAAAGATTCTTGCAGTGGTTGATTTTTGGTACAGTCAGAGCTCAATAAAGGCTGATAAAAAAAAGTAATCGAAAATCAACTCTAACTATTGTACTAATTACGAAAATAATGTTACTTTATACTTGTTTTGAATTGCTTGCAAGATATTCGACGTTAAAGTTGTAAAATATTAGCTAGGGAAAATGCTTTGTCTCAGTCACCATCTTGTTTCCCGAATGTAAATAGAATCCTTCGCGGGAGGGCTTGTGATGTCAACTCCCAGATGATAATTTCGCTGACTTAGTCACGGCCCAGGATTTTATATGTGCAACGCGGTTTTATATATACCATGAAGTTGTTTTGTGTTGCTTTGTTATGGGTCACAATTTGACATTAGAATTTTCATAAATATTGTCATGTATATTTTATTTTGAAATTCGACACCCTGTGAAACACGAAAGTCTTACTTTGTTACGTTCTTATTATTATTTACTACTAGTCTATAAAGCCCGTGGAGAAATCCACTTAGGCAAAAGGTCAATAAAAAGAAATTTGTTTTAGATGTTTTGCTGACGTCGGCAGTGCAGTGCAGATAAAAAAGTTCGCGAAATTTGTTTATTCTTTGTCTGTAATGTGTAGAGGTTGAAACGCTGGTCAAAATAATGTACAGGATCATATGTTCTCGACGAACGCCTAAGGAGATATCAGGGATTAAAAGACGTGTCAAAACCTTAAAAATATCTTTTAGAAATTTGTATACCTGTTGCCTTCATCGTATAGATCTTGAAACGCTGATCAAGAAAACGTATAGGATCATGTACTTTTGATAAACGGTTGCAGAGATATTAGGGTTTGAAGGTTTTTTGATGACGTCATCAACCCGTCCATTCCGAAACGGATTCGGGGACCCAGGTTTGGGAAAATTACCCAAATTGGTCCTAGGTGGTCCCTAGTTACCCACGCGGTGAAAAATCATTGACGTCACCACCTCGTTTCCAAGTTATTTGGCCTCAAAGTTTTAAGTGCGCTGTAATGGCTTCATTAATTTAATATAGGATATTGACGTTAAAGTAGTGTTATTGACGTCGCGCCGTAACGTCATAAAATTTAACATTTGAGACATACTTTTTTCGGCGACATCAAAGGGAAATGAGGATATCCACTATGACCGTCACATACACTTCGTATTATTATAAGAGATATTTATTTGATACATTACAGACAGCTATATATTTTAAACTCCTTCGGCAATAATCAAATGACCTGGGTGTTTTGTTTCAAACAGTTTTACAACAAGAATTAGTATCTATATTATAATACTCGTATACGTCTGTCTGTCACGCTAAATGGCAATCGCATTAGCGAGACACAAAATGCGGTTAAGAAAAGACGGGCAAAGCAGTGGATTTATCCACGGGTTACCGACTAGTAGTATTAAAAATAATATTATATACCATGGTTTTCACTTCAAAGTATTGTCTTTAGTCTAACTTCCCAACAGCACTTTTAAGTATCCCGTATGTGAGTTGTCACATACAGAAAAACATTTTAAGAAAGCACTTTGTCATGTAAATAACTAAGTTTTAACGTGTTTTTTTATATGTTTATTTTCGCATGACCCATTAAAAATCAACTTGTAATAGCTTTTATTTTTGGCTATTGATTTGACAATCGTTATAGAAATTCTTTAAAACTTGTATGTCCATTTTTATGCAGTTGCACTGCAAATAATATTTTAATGGTGCATATCTTTACCATAATATTGAAAAACTCAAAAAAATATTGAAATTTTTTAAGAAAATTAAAAATGGCTCAGTGTGAGCTTTGTTTCATAAACATGTAAAAGTTGTATTATAGTTGCATCCTCGGAGTTATTAATTAAACATATTTCTGAGAATCTGTGCCTTATAATAATGAATTTCTTGAAAGTATACTTAAATTCAAAGAATTTTTCATCTTTTGCTTTTGATCAACATTGAATAACAGTTCTTTTGTCGCTATTTTTCTTTATTATTTTCTTTTATTGGTCAGCTGGTCATGTATGAATGCGCTTAAACTTCAAACGTGTAATACAGTGATCTTATCATTTATTAATGCCAAATCAAATTTAATGTGTTTTAGGAATTTGGGTGTTAAAATTGACCTAAAGGAACTCTAACGCCCTAAAGGAGCTGTTACACCCAAAACGCCTTTACTACGCAGCTACAGCCTTGGGCGGTGACTGCCTTACTGCAATTTCGTATATATTTTCGTATAAAACTTGTTTTAACTCTGCGTTACAATTACAGAATTTCCAGATGTCTTAAAAATCAAATAAAAAAGTTAAAACTATATTTTATAAAAAAGTGTTTTTTAAGAATTAAAATTATTACTGCTGTAGTTGATTTCCAACATTCACACTGTTAACTATAACAGTTTTCTTCCAAAATTTTATTTACACACCGATATGCTTATTGCTATTAAATTTAAAGAATGGAGCTACAAAAGAAATTGTAAAATTTTCTATAAAAAATTCTATAGATGCATGGGTCCATTTTTGATAACTTATATAACCTGGCATTAAACCAAGAGTTTGGTAAATGTTATAGTCGTAAGTTGGTGAGTTGGCGTGGCGTGAGTCGGTGAGCTGGTGAGTTGCAAAATTTTCCGAATGCCGACATCCGGAACAATATGCATATGCTTCCTTATAGCTCTCCACCATAGAGTTTTAATTTTCAAACGGTAATTATATCATCATCACATCATATTTTCAGACGTGATCAGCGAAAGGTGTTTAGTGACAATTATGTCAAAGCGACGAGTTCGAAAAAGTGGTGAAAATGTCGCGAATAGTTGTAAAAAATATATAAATTTTTCTGTTTTTTTTCCCTCTCATTAAAAATTTATACTGCGTTTCAATCAAATACTTTTTTTATCTCTTCTCTTCATGGTTTCGAATAACAAGAAACGTATCAGTGATCACCTTTCACCCCCTTGAATTTAAACATAGTGAGGATTTTTTTCAATATGGTCAATTTTCCAGTTTTTCAGGTACATTTTCAGTCAGTGCGCTTTCATTTGGGGAGAAGAAACTGAAGACGAAATTATCATACGAGCACAATATCTGAAGCATTGCGTAAATTTGTCCTTTTCGCCTGCAGTCAGAAGACACGCGAAGCCTTTCATGTAAAATTGCGTAACATGACCCGTTCGCTGAGATCGTCAAAGGAGTTTGAACTTTTTCAACGATCGTTGGCGATTTTTGACGTCACAAATCTTTAGCAGCCAATCAGAATCAAAAAAATAAACATTATGCTAAAAACAATGTGATAAAATATTTTTCTGCAGAAGAATAAAAATAAAAATAATGTTTCACTTTAAACATGTGCTGCTCATCTATGCCCTGCCAAAGTGGACAAAAGTCAAAATAAAGTCAGAATCCATATATAAAATTAAATCCTTATAAATAAAGTCAAAATCTATATGTAAAGTCGAATTCTTATATATAAAGTCAAAATTATGAGTTAAATTCTAATATATAAAGTCAAAATTATATATATACATTCCCATACATATACATTATATATATATACATTCCCGAAATGTATATATTTTATCGCAAAACACATATATTATAAAAGTCCAGACAAGTATATATAAGTTCAAAAAAAGTTTTATATATAAAGTGTCACTCACGAAAATAAAATTATATAACCATGGACAGCCCTTCAAAGATTAAAACTCAAAGAAAAAACGTGCTCAGAAGAAAAAGAAGATGGCGGAGGAGGTACGACGCGTGGAACTTGATCCGCTTGTGGAGCAAATTTTAGCACACCCTTCTTTCAGGGAAAGTGTTTCAAGACTTTCAGCCTCTCCTATGCCACAACAAACAACAAGAATATCGTATAATACGCCTCAAGAGGAACTGTCCAGTCTGTACAGGAGAAGAGCTGCAAGCAGTGACAGGGAAACATACCATCATCATCATCATGCTGTTGATGAAAATGTTCTGCCCGGATAATAAACGCTGCCCTGATTAAGTACGGCAGCTTGCCCCGGTTAAGAACAGGGCAGAAAATACATAATCAGGGCAACATAATCAGGACAGGCCGGCTTATTACTCAAAAAATATTATTTGCCACTTATAAAAGGAACATTATCAGGGCAGGCCAGTTTATATACGACAGTCTAATATTATTTCTCACTTATTATAGAACGAACATAATCGGGGAAGGCCGGCTTATGTATGACAGTCAAATATTATTCCAGACTTATAGAACAAATATAATCGGGGCCGACCGCTTTTATATCATTCGTCATCACTTCTGACAAGCAAATAGCCCTGGTGGCAAAGTTGTTGTTGTTCTCAAATGAAACGAAATTTCGTGGCAAATACTAAATTTTGGGATTCGCAAGTTTAATAACTTTTCACCAAACTTAATTCCCGCAAAAAGAATAATTTAGGTTCCGTGAAATTCAGTTACTTCAAAGTATATTATGTTGAAATGTATTTACTACAAGAGTAGTTTATACTTTCGCCATGTCTAGTTTTTAAGGGTGTTCTATCTTCCAGAGAATGTTTAATTCACAAAAGTTCGAAGAAAATGCCAATCACACAGCCTGCCTGGCCAGCCATTATATCAGCGTTCATAATCCGGTCACCACGATATAACCAGTGCAAAAAAAACATAATCGGACCATGCGTACATAATCCGGCTGTCCCGGTTGTAAACAGGCCGTTTTCGCAATCTGGGCAGAACAAAAACACCACCACTACCTCTGTCACAACGACACTAGGGGCTGTTGGAGAAGTCATGGGTAGTCTCAGCACTCATAATCTGGGAAATGTAAATTCACCATCAAGATTTCGAAGGGGGCATACATTTTACCCTAAGTCAACAAAGAAGAACACCAAACCATATCAGAAAAAGTCATCAGCAGCTGGTAGTGGTGGTAGGAGTCGCAATAGTGCAAAATTTATCACAAAAGAAGTGGTATTACTACCCGATAATAACGAAACGAAAATTATTCGAGGTGAGAGAAAAGCATTACTTATGGAGCAAGGTTTTATTCGTAGTGAATTGGAGCTTGATAAAAGTTGGGATGAACGTGAAGTTCATGAATTTTTGAAATCCTCATTCAAGGCTAAACTTGACCTGTTAGACGATCCAAAGTAAGTATAGAGCTTTGCATATTGTTGTAAAAATGTCCTGTGGAGTTGTAATAAACCTTCTTGCCCTCTTTCTCTTGCTCTTCTGACAGTTTGACACTTTGGAGCATCAGGTACTCACACCAGTTATATATTTGTCTTTTTTTGGAAGAAACATGCTAAAGACCAGACAGGCAGGGTGCTATTGAATGTGCTATTTTTATTTTAGTGTCACAATATTATTGGCAGTGGGTAAAAATGGATTTGTTCGTAGTGATGTGGAGATCAACAAATCTTGGAGTGAGCGGGAGGTCATGGAGCACTTCCAAGATATATTCAAGGACAAAATGCGGCACTGTCTTCCGTTATTATGAAAGTTGGGAAAAGTTTCTCAACTGTATAAACACTAATCAGATATATTGTGTTTGATATTTTGTTTCATTGAAACCTTTTACTTTCATTTGACACTGATTGGATGGAAATTTATCTTATGAGTAATATTTTGTTCTGCATATCACGGACTCTTAAAGTCACGAGAAGTATATATACCACGATTTGTTTGTTTTTATGCTCAGTCGAATTCCTTCTAAATACAGCCCTCTAGCGATCTAAGTAAATTCTAAGTAACTTCAGAATCAAAAACGAGTATTTATTCCGTTTTCCATCTTTGAAAAGTTTCTATCAAGTCAAAGCAGTATTTACACTACAGATTACCTAAAATCATGTATAAATTATAATTTTGTTCTACATATTACAACAAGTGACTTCTTGATATTGTCTTATTAAGTTTATGCTGTTAGTGTAAACATGTATCCCCTCGTTCATATCATCTAAAAGTGGAACTACTGTGTTTCGGAATACATTGGAATCAACCTCGTCTCCAGGGCCTGTTAGGCTTTTTATATTTGGACGGCCTGAACAAGGCCGTCCAAATATAAAAAGCCTAACAGGCCCTGGGGACGAGGTTACATTGGAATGATTTTCACATCGTTGTCAGAATCAACGTTCGGCAATGGAGCGTCATCGTCAATACCATAATTATTCCATGTCTGACTGGGACACATTCAGCCTTGGTCGTCTCCAACAACTCTCCATGAACTCACTGGGGCAAACTCAGTAGAGTTTTCTTCCAATATCTTGTCAAATTCTTGTTTTAAACGTACAATTTCTTGAATTATAATGTTAATTGGGCTGACAATTCCCACAGAATTGGGAGTTTCTACATCCACAACTCTCCGACAAAATACAATTAAAAAGTTTAAGAAATCTTCCAATCGTCTGCACCAATATTCACAAACATTTACGTTGGTAGCAAACAGATGCCTTCTTGCATGAGAGACCAGAGAAGGTAAATCTCTGAAAATTTTTTCAATGTTTACATTTTCATCCGTCATTATTAAAGTGCCAAATTCTATTTTCCCGCTCTTTTTAATCACGGCGAGTCACGCGCAGTTACCTTGCGCAGTTACCTTATATATATAAAAAGTTGACCTTATATTTTTAAAAGATTGACCTTATATAAAAAGTTTGACCTTATATATAAAAAGGTTAACCTTATTTACAAGAAAGTTAACCTTAGATATACAAAGTTTACCTTATATATAAAAATGTTAACCTTATATATAAAAATGTTTACCTTATATACACAAATTTAACCTTATATATACAAATTTAACCTTATATGTACAAAGTTAACCTTATATATACAAAGTTGACTTTTGTCCACTTTAGCAGGGCATACTCATCTTTACTTCACTGGCATTGGAGATTAAATAGTCGCTTTAAAGATCAGCCTTTAGCTTTTTGCGCAAAATGCTTTATGAGCTGCCACCCGCTCATATCCCATCAGGCATTGGTCTAGGTCTATTTCGGACTATTCCAGCGAAAAAACGGGTTAACGTGCTAACAATAAAAAAATAATTTTTCCGGAGAAATAACCACATGAAAAACGGCAACCGTACTTTTTTTGAACTCACCAACACACCAACTCGCGACTTGCGAACTCACCAACTCACCGACTCGAAGATTACGTATACTCTTAAATCAATAACTTCTTATTACAAAAGAGTGGAAAGTATTTAACTTGCCAGCAACCTTATTCGCAGGGATTTTTTGCCTTTCTGACAATCTGGAACAGTAGAGATTGCTAGAAGGAATAAGCCCCTCGTGATAAGGTCAAATTTCCGCTACTTTATATCTCCGCAGCCACAAATAAAATAGCTAACGAACAAAAAATTTTGTTCGAGATATCAATAATTTCCAGATATTGGGTAACATCCTGCTTCTGAAAAAGCATTAAAAAACGAACAAGTAAAAAATACAAGATACCTTCTCTTTCAGTCGTACTTGTTCATTCGTCTTTGCTTTGCTTAAAAATGAAAAAAGATCAGAAAAAATGGAGAATATATCATTAAACATGGACGCGGGGAATTTCCCAAGGGAAAAATTAACCAAACTAACCAATAAAAGTAGCTTTTCAAAGGGTAAGCACCTTACGTAAAAAACAAATAGATACAGATTTAAAAGCAACAAGAAGCCCTGCGGCTTAAAGATTTCCGCCATTAGCAATAATCTGAAAAAGTACTGAACTTTGAAGAGGACTGAGTAATATGGGGGAACAAAATCATTGAATATTCTAAAATTTTAAATTTCAATTTTTGATTATTATTGTAACTGGAAATCATAGCTAACTTAACTTACATAAACTTCATTTCTCTATAAGAACAATTTTAAAAGAAAAATAAGAAACCTGAAAATTGATGAACAATAAAAACAAAATAAGAACAACGGCAAGGCTGAAAATTTATTTATTTTCTCCTTTCCTCTGAAAAACAACTTGGAAAATATCTTTAAAGGTGGCAGCAACTTTTTTTTTACATAATCCGTTACGAAAGGTTATTTTCAGACTACATATACTTATTTTTTCTTTTATAACACACTTGTCACGATTTTATAGCTATAATACATTATCTTTCACCAAACATTTTCAGCCTCAACAATTTCTCTTTAAATTAAAATTCATAAATAATTAATTAATTCTGCTGAATATAGCTTTAGTCTACGTGCTTGCAAAATTGTACAGAAGGAAATGACGTAATTATTAAAGGGAAACGTTAATAACATCAAAGATGGCGCATTATAAGACGATCTTCATTATGCTACACTGCACGAGCTTTAACTTTCAATAGCATATAAACTTTAAAATAAAGTATTGTTCATTGGATAATAAAACAATTTGTTGCACTGTTTCTTATTGGCTTAAAACTCATTTTAGCCTCGTTCTCAGAAAAAAATCTGTCAAAACGAGGATTTAGTCTTTAGCCTGGATAAGTTCCGCGCGTCCAGTCTAGCTGCGCTGTCTCTATCTCTCTATCTCTCTATCTCTCTATCTCTCTATCTCTCTATCTCTCTATCTCTCTATCTCTCTATCTCTCTATCTCTCTATCTATCTCCTCAGGCGATTTTAAAGATTCCGCTTTCGCTGGCGGAAATCAACTATGAATGTTATATAATATTTCGGACACACAGCGACACGATGAAGAAAAGCTGGTACTTAGCAATATTTGTTTAAAATTTTACTGCTTTGTTAAAAGAATACAGTTGATAAAATATTATGACTTTCAGTGTTTAGCAATATTTGTCACTCACAAACAAATGCTTACAATAATACGGTATTGCAGAACAACAACTAACGTGTTAAAACTACTACAGAACTTTTAATTCTATAGCCCTAGAGCTAGGCTAAATAAGTCTCTTCTCCAAAAGAGACGAAGGAGACATCACATTGCTACAAAACTTGCCATAAATGTTGGTTAGTACATTGAAGGGCAACTAGGATAAAAAATATTTTGACCGTATCGTATAATTCCGGACTTGAAAACAGGGTAAACATAAACTTTCCGAAACGTTTTTGATGTGTATAAATTTTTAGTCACATATGTTAGTTACAAATGTTAGCAACCGAACGAAATTTCATCACATTTCACCCAAAATATAAATCTTTGACAATTAAATACTTGGGACAGGGATGCGTCTATCGATGGGCTAATTCATGCCAAGCTAGCTTTTCCGATAGCTAGTTTGGCATGAATTATGTATTCTCTCATAGCGAAAAATCAAAAATACCTAAGAACGAGGATGTCAAAGAAAAAGTTATTAAAAATAACGTGTTTTTTTTGCAGTCATTTAACCTTTCCGTAGAAGAAATAACACAAAATCCGACAAAATAACCACTATATTTTTACCTTCTTTTAATTCTTTCTTTCTGTACTCGACTTCGCTTTTAATAGATAGACATCAGGTAAAAAAAGTGGCATAGCTTATATGCTAAAAAATGAACGGAGGGAATTCCAAGGTGACATATGAATTGGTTATAAGATCTTTTTAAAAAGAACAAGCATCTGCGTGGCTTTACATAATAATAAAAAAACGTAAGCGTTAAAGGATTTTCATTTAATACTGTACAAATCTTTTCCTAGAAATTGTTTGAGGAAGTTCTCAGAATAAAAAACATGTGAATCAACATTCACATGTTTTTTTTTCTGAGAAGTTTATTTAAAAAATACACCAACCTCGATCCCAATTTTTTTTCAGTCATCTCCACAAAACTTAGTTACTTGTAACTGCTTTATTTATTTATTGTCTACTAATTTTGGGGAAAGTTACTGCCAAAAAAATCATGCAAATATATCTAACAAATTCTCCTCTTTCATAACTATTTCAACTGCAATCGGAACTAAAAAAATTCAAAGCTTGTATCCTCCTTTTAATCCTTATTTTCGAGAAATTTTGGGTTGTAATAGACTAAAAAAGGAACAACAAAAATCAGTGAAGAAGGCCTTGTCGTTTAAAATTAAAGCAAATCCGCAAACAATATTAGTCAGTCATTATAAGTTCAATATTCTTACCGAATAGTTTATCAGAAAAAAACCCTGGGCACCGGTTTATGGGTAGAAATTATAAACGTCGTGGCAATTGCTCAAGAATTTTACTGTGGCAAAACGCCAAGAGACAGTCTTCACCATAACTCTTTAAGATGAATTCTCAGAGAGATCTGGGTACGGGAGTGACGTACAGAGTATATCCTCGGTGTAAGATCAGATATACATTGAGGAAAAAGCTTAAAAGTAGTAGCTACAACTTAAAAAAGACATTTTGAAATTTTGTGAGCATTAATCAATTTCGCAAAATGTTGTGTTGACAAATGTAAATCCCCATTTCATTTATAATGCAGCAGTTATTATAGAGACTGAAAACAATGGTTTCTTCTTAGATGTCAATCATAAATTATTCAAATTCGAGGAAATTCCATTTGTTATATGAATGAAACCAGATGTTAGAATTTTGTCTAAGTAATGGTCGTTGGTTTATTCCCGATTAATAGGGAAAACGTCTTTATGTTGTGATTGAGTTTGCTGTAAATTATCCAGAAAATAAATCGATGCACACCATTTGTACATTATTTGTGCACCATTGTACACCATTTGTGCACCATTTGTACATTATTTGTGCACCATTGTACACCATTTGTGCACCATTTGTACATTATTTGTGCACCATTGTACACCATTTGTGCACCATTTGTACATTATTTGTGCACCATTGTACACCATTTGTGCACCATTTGTACATTATTTGTGCACCATTGTACACCATTTGTGCACCATTTGTACATTATTTGTGCACCATTGTACACCATTTGTGCACCATTTGTACATTATTTGTGCACCATTGTACAACATTTGTGGACCATTTTTACACCATTTGTACACCATTTGTGCACCATTGTACACCATTTGTGCACCATTGTACACCATTTGTACATTATTTGTGCACCATTGTACACCATTTGTGCACCATTTGTACATTATTTGTGCACCATTGTACACCATTTGTGCACCATTTGTACATTATTTGTGCACCATTGTACACCATTTGTGCACCATTTGTACATTATTTGTGCACCATTGTACAACATTTGTGGACCATTTTTACACCATTTGTACACCATTGTACACCATTTGGACACCATTTGGACACCATTTGTACACTATTTGCACACCATTTGTGCCAACCTCGATCCCAGGACAAGTTGTCTCTTTTTGAATATCGGACGGCGAGACGAACATGGCCCTGGTGGAGGCTGGTCAAAAATCTTTGATTTTCGCAGATTTTTAATTAATGCACTCGTGTCTCGTTTATCAGGAATTTTATACTCCCTAGTCTTTGGTAAGTGAGTTTCAATTTAATTATTAGGGTCTGGACTTTATCGTGATCGATGGAAATAGAACTTTTTAGTGAAGATTGGACCTTGAAGGCTTAGGTTGTGATGGCTGTAACGTATATTGATATTTTAAAGCGAATATCTTTCGCATTAAATAATTACGTTTTTCAGTTTTGCCTGAAACCAAAGCAATTCATATGTTTGGAAGCTTTGTTAAAGGGGATTGATGTGGTGGCAGTTCTGCCTACTGGATTTGGAAAATCAATTATTTTTTATTTACTTGCTGATCTCTTCCCAGTTAAAAATGAAAAGAATATTTTTTTGGTCATCAGCCCTTTAACTTCCATTATAAATGATCAGGTGAAATACTTGAATGGGATTGGTTTTTCTGCTGTTGTATTGAACTTGGAACAGAGGAAGTTTGAGGCAGATGCAGGGGCGGATTTAGACTTCGGCCACTTCGGCACTCGCCTAAGGAGAAATTTTGCCAATGAGAAAATCATGTGTATCTAAATGTAGAATTTGATTTAAAGCAACGCATAATTTTTATTATAAGCGTTTAATAAGATTCCTTTGCGCCCAGGATCCGAGGTAATATTCTTATCTCCACTCAGGAGTGTTTGCCGAGGCTCGACTCTCCTTCGATGTGCTTTGCCGAAGTACTATGGTTCTTACGGTAGTCGAACTACATTTTGCCGCATTTTGCCGCATTTCGCTGACTTTGTTTCTCTCGATTCCTTTGTTTTCTGCCGTAAAAACAGTCGACTTCGGCGGCCGCCGAGGTGTGGACTTTTGGACTCTCTTAAACAAAAGAAAAACAAAAGAATTATAACGTCGAGAAAAATCTCGCCGAGGTGTGGACTTTTGGACTCTCTTTAAAACAAAAGAATTTGTGACGTCAAGAAGAATCTCGCCGAGGTATGGACTTTTGGACTCTCTTTAACAAGAAGTCGTCGAAATTTACGGTGAAAGAAAGATTGATATTAGGGGATGGGTGCGTAGGAATAATTTACTCTTCCTATTGTTATTGCCTCGCGGTAGCCGGTCTGTTTAATGGGTTCTGATCCAACATGTCTTCTGATGGGAGCTTGCGGGATCGGGTTGTGCTTGCTGTAAAAAGCAATGATATTTGCGAATGTAAAAGTCTTTATAAGATATTGAAAGATATACTTTTAAAGTTTTTATTCAGTTTGGTATATTATTATTTATTTTTATGTTGAAGTTGGGTCTACCTAGCTAGCTCCTCTTTTAGCTACATCCTGCTAAAAAGTGAAGGTAGCCAACAAATGCAGTTTGGCTGCAAGTGAAAGTAGCCAAATGCAGTTTGGCTGCAACACAATTCTTAACAATTCTTATGCTAAATGCAGTTGGCAGCGGCCACTTTTATTACTGTTTTAAAAATTTATTCTGCGAAATAAAATTGCTGAGTAATTTTTTAAACTGGACCGGGTTAACGCCAGGCTGTTCACTGATTTCTTTTAAAACCGAAGCGATAAGGATTTTTGGAAAATGGTATTACCCCTATGCTCATGTATGACACGATTCACCTGTTAAGCGCTCGGCCTGGTGTTAACGACGGGTTGTTTCCTGTGTTTTTATTTAAACCGTTGTGATAAAGTTTCTTTGGAAAATTTTATTACGCCTATTACTCATGTATGACACAATGTACATGTTAAGTGCTCAGTCTGGTGTTAATGAAAGGCTGTTTCCTGTGTTTTTATTTAGTCCGTTGTGATAAAGTTTTTTTACCTGCAATAAACGTTCAACCTGGTGTTAACAACAGGGTGTTTTGTGTGTTATTTAAATTGAAGTCGCGATAAGTTTTTTTTGGGAAAAGGCTATTATGGCTATAACGCATGTGTGACACCATTTACCTGTACTAAGTGCTCAGTCCAGTGTCATGATTAATTTGTTAAGGTTTACTGAAACGTACTCCGCAAAATAAAATAATATTGACTATTTTCTTTTGTTATGACGGGGTAACAACAGGTTGTAAACTGTGTTTTTATTTTGGCTAAAGTTGCAGTAAAGTTATATATATACATATATTTTAAAGAATACATTACAACCGAAACACTATAATGTTGTGTGAGCTTTACTCGATTCACGACATATTCTGCATACCTGTACTAGAGCACTCCAATTATGGAGTTTTTTTAGTTTTTTTTATGGGGTAACGACTGGATTTTTCCTGTGTTTTAACTTAAACCGAAGTTGCAGTAAAGTTTTTTATGAAAAGGGTATTATGCGTTCTCGGCCCACTGTCATGATTTTGAACTTTTACGGAAACTTATTCCGCAAAATAAAATAATATTGCCCGATTGTTTTTTGTATGACAGAGTAACAACGGTTTGTAAACTCCATTTTTTAAAAAATATCTTACAGTCGCAACACTGCACTGGTGTGTGCCCTCCACTTGATTTACGACATACTGCATACCCGTACTAAAGCGCTCCACCTCACCGGGTAGCACAGTTTGCGGTTCTTATTAAGCGCTCCTCAAGGCGTTCAACAACAGTTACTTGTGGCTTAACTCGCCCTTTTTCTTTTCATCTAATTGTTAATTTTTTTAGATGTGATTGATAAGATTTAGGCTATTTTCATAAATTCTGTATACATCCATGATAGTAGTATAAATAATATTCAGTTAATAAGGTAACAAAACAGCTAGCTGCAATGATAATACTTGTCTAATACTTGTCTGGTTATATTACCTGATGTGCAAGCTGGAAGAAAGAAGAAAGAAGATTTTGACTGGATTATTAATTTAATCCTCTAATCTTTAAAAAATGTTATTTTTGGATTTCATTTATCTGGATGTGAATCTGGAAGAAAGAAGAAGTTTTGCTGACTGGCTAATTTTAGCGTTAATTTTTCTGAAAACATTATTTGGCTTTTATTTATGAATTTTATGGTTGTTTTATTTTTCCAATAACATATAAGAAATGGACATGTGAAGGTCCTGTCTGCTGCATTTTTGAGTGCTGAAATAGATAAATAAGCTAAAGCTTCTGGGGCTTCGCTCCAGACCCCACTTGGGGGGCTTACAGCGCCCCCCAAGGCCCCCAGCTGTTTTATCACTTCGCTTCGCTTCGCAAATCCGCCTAAGGAGAAAAAATCCTGTATCCGCCCCTGAGATGAGAGCTTGTTTGGAAGTAATGATGCAGTGGAGGACGACGATGATGGTACAAATATTACAATTGATTGTGGTATTAAAAACGGAGATATTAAGATTTTATTTGCCCATCCAGAATCCTTTTTATCTGATCAAGGGCGTTCAATTTTAAAGAGCAAAATGTATCAACAAAATGTGGTAGCTTGCGTGATTGATGAAGCGCATTGTGTTGAAATGTGGTAAGTAAACTAGCTAGCTGGCTATTCAAGAATATAGATTATAAAATTATAAAAAAACTTTGGTGGCTTTTAAAATTCATTTTATAAAATAATAATGAAGTACTGTAGGTATGTATAGCACATATTATATGAAATATTTAACAAAACTGAATATATATACAGTTTAAAAATCTGTTATATATATATAGCTATATGTAGTGTATATATGAAAATATATAATGAAACTAATATAAACGAACATATCTTTTGACAAGTTGATAATATATATCTGTTGGTACATATACATATAGTTGGACAGTGGTTAATGATTGTATTTGCTACTACCATATTATTATTGGATTTAAGCGCTGTTTCCAGTTTTAATTTTTGCATTGCTGGTATATTGTCTTCGGAAGAAACAACATTGCATGGTTGCAGTTGTGTGGTAGGAACTTCAGTTAACTCCTTGTTTTCAGCAAAGTTAAATTGCTTTCTAGATTTTCCTTTTTCGTTCTTTTTCTCACTTTCAATAGTTTGATTTTTCTCGTTATGCGGAAACAATATGCCACGTTTGACAGACACGTTTTGTCGTAACTGAATTTGATTCAGTTGAACATTTTTCCGAAAGTCTGACATTTTCTCGACAAAGGTGATACAAGACTGATATATAACAGTTGGAAGAGCATCCATTTCCGTTGTTTTTAACCCACATGTTAGACTTATTTTGTTGTCAATGTATTTCTTTTTTCCAATATTGCTGAATATTTTTATAAACAAAGATTTTTGTTTTAATTTGGCACATAACCTGCAGAAATTTCCATCATTGGAAGTGTTACGAAAGTAAATCTTCTTAGGAGTAGCTGGCTTAGCCATTCTCCTATACCTTGAATAAAAAAAGAAAACTTTTATATTTAGCAATATAGATGTATATCTATATTATAATACCCGTATACGTCTGTCCGTCACGAAAAATGGCTAACAATATTCCTTTGATCTTTGCGCGATTTTTAAAAACCAGGGGGTTGTTTAATCAAAAATCTTATTATTGATTAAAATATATTTGAGAAATTAATTTATTTCCTTAAATAATTTAATTATTTTAATTTACTAACCTTAATTAAATAAATAAATTAGGTGATTGAAACGAACGCATTATTTAAATATGCCATTTTTAATAATAATTACCCCCGTGATCTCGAATTCCGCTCGGGAGCCACAGAAAACAAATACGTCAGTTTTACTGACAGTTTTATTACTTTGTTTTGACCGCTCGCACGTACTATACCAATCAAAACGCCTAATTCTTTGAAACACCAATCCAAGATTTTCGCGGCCTGGCGATGCCAACGAAGGAACATGATGACGAAGGCCATTTTGGTTTTGAAAATAGTCGTGGTCACTGTTACGTTTGTAGGTCTGTTTGACCTTTTTCGTCTTCTAAAAGCTTTTTATTTTGTAATATTGGTTTTTTTAGCCATGTACAAATCTTAAACGCACCATTTTTAGGATTTTTGGCTAGGAAAGAAGATATTTAAGGATCATTCTACAGCCCAGCCAGCTAGCTACCGTTAGTTATTACTTTTCAGTTTGGTATAACAGCTTTTTATCCTAGCCAATATTATTTATTTTAATGTTGAAGTTGTCTCTATCTAGCTAGCTCTTTAGCTACCTCTGGATAAAAAGTGAAAGTAGCCAAACACACTGTTTGGCTGCAACACAATTCTTAATTCTTATGCTAAATTAATGCAGTTAGGCAGCTACCACTTTTATTACTGTTATAGTATGGATGGGCGCAGATGGGCGCAGGCATTTACGGACAGTAACTGATGGCAACCTTGAAAAAAATTGCTCAAACTTGCCCTCGTATATATGAAAGTTTTCGGTTAGTTGGAACCCTTGTTATGTATATATATACGGTATATATATGTGCATTGTTAGCCACGACGCCATGAAGCCGCAAAGCTACGAAGACGTAAATTCCGTTCATAATTTAACATTTTTTATAAATAAATTTATGTTTCGGCTTTTGTATAAGAACAAGGAGAATAACATTTTTATGCATGTGCAAAGGTTTTTAGCGAAAATTTATATTCTTCCATTGCGGTCATGAAATGTAATATATATATGTTTTTATTTCAATAGATACAAATATGGACTGTTAATATGGATTAAGGTATGTCTATGCCATTAAAAAGCAATGGGTATTGTGTAACTGAATCGAGAAGTATAATTACCTTAAGTCGATTTAATTTCGCGTGGATTAATCGCGGTTTTCGCGGTTTTTGCAGAAAAACCTGAAATATAAATCCACGCGAAATTATATTTTGGAAACTTACTTTATGAGTTTTTCTAATGGGTAGAGTAGAACCAATGTTGAAGACATGCTTACCGTCAATTTTCCCCAGAACCCGGCCATATAGACGTTAATGAAAGAAACATTGATTGTGACAGTGTGTTTTAATACCATGATGAAGATGCCGAGAGCAGTGAAGAAGATGAGGATGAGGAAGAAATCAATGAAGTTGAAAACAAGGGAAAAGACGGAAATGTTTGTGATTTTATCATAAGTAAATGTTAAATATTACATAAATAGTTGTTTTGAGAAAATAAAGTAGAGCATCTCTAACTTATGCTTAAAATTTGATTTTTTTCAAATTTGTAAGATTATCTCAAAAGTTAATAGCTAGGAGAAACCAATAAATAAGCAAATGTGGTTAAATGCGCTTGGCAGAACAAATAATTTGCAGAAAAAGCATCGATATGCAATGTATCTTTATTACCTCTCAAGAGATCCTCTTCACATCATTAACATACGGTTACTTCTTGCCAGGTTGTTTTCTTTTGTGCCTGCATAAATTACAGGATTGCATTGCAATCAAGTTTTGAGTTTATCTGTTGTGTCTACCAACCTATAGTCAAAATTTTATTAAAAGTCTTATCTGTTAATATTTTTTTTTCCTGTGGGTCAACCTTTCCCTTACAATACACCTGCTGTTTGTGATATTATAAAACCTGTTTTGAAAATTCTGTATTGTACACATATCTATATAATATATCCAGAAAGAAAATCATCAATCTAATGATTTCTGCGTTCTAATAATATATTGGCAACTCGCACTGAACTTTATAAAATAATTTTATTAAAAATATTTTGCCTTTTTTTATCATTTTCCTGTCAAAAATTATATTTTCTATTGAAAATAGATAATTCTATGAATAAAAAGTTTTCCTTTGATATAAAAATATTCAAACTGTTTCTATCTCTGTCTTTCTAGAAACTTAGGCTCATTCATACAGTAAAGACATTGTGATTCCAAAAACAGGGCTTGACAAGCAGTAGCTTATACTACACACGTTTTTAAAACAGAGTTCACCAGACCCAAGGCCACGTGCCGTTCTTGTTGTCATAAATTGACAAAATATTAGCGTCGAGGTAAACCATCATTATCAGTAGAATTTTTTGTATTGTGTCGACAATTGACCAGTATTTAAAAGTGCATGATAAAGGAAAGAAAAATCAATTACATCTAGAAATTGTGAAACCTTACAACGAAGTTAAAACTGCAACAGTGTCAAGGTGGATTAAGAAAGTCCTAGACGCCTCTGGTGTGGATACTGATCAGGACACTCCGTCTGGCAACAGAGATACCATAAAGTTACTGAAAAACCTTGTAAAAAATGTCAAAATAGTGTAGGACTTTGAGGCTTTGAACAAAGGTGGTCCGTAGGGCCGCGCTACGGCCTATGCAAAAGTTTTGACGTCATCCTTATATCGTTCAGAGATTTTGTGGAATAAAATTTATCATTACGTAACGCCGCGAATCGCCGCAAGGTAATTAGGATTTTATGAATAAAATTAAAGGACGATATAAAGATGACGTCAATCTTATTGTGTAGGCCGCAGAGCGGGAAAAGGACGAAACAATGAAAGAAGTAAATATAAAAAACAATGATTGAGAAACATGCCTGTATTCTAAATGATAGATGTTGCATTATCTAAAACAACCACGATTACCAAATCCATTGCTGAAGAAAAAAAATAATGTTGTATAATAGGTAGGGCACTTTTTCGTGTCGGAATGGGTATTGTAAGTAACTTGCAACTTAATTGTGACAAAGCGACGAAAATAATAGAGAAAAAAATTATCAGGAAGTATTTTTTTCATATGTAAAACTTTAAGTACATAAGAATTCACTGAAGCAAGAGACAGATAACAGCTATTGATATATAAATGGGTTTTCCTGTGTCAAACGCCGGGCGCAGCGTTTAAGTGCAATTAGATCATGCTGTAAATGTGGGTGTTACAAAATTAATTGTGAGGAAAAAATACTGTGAAAAATTATTAGAAAGTAATTGGGTCCGTTGTTGAATATTGAATAGAATATATTTTCGCTTTTTAGCTGGAGGTAGCTCTAGCTAGTCAAAATCCGACTGGCGGCTTAATAAAAGTCAGATTTGTGAACATTACACAAAAGAAACACAAAAATGGCTAGATTTAAAAGAACTGATTCCAAACTGAGTAAAACGTCTTACCAGGTACGACAGATACGGCTAGCGAATGATTTTCATGATGTATCTACGATCCAGGACATAAACTATGACAAAGGCAGGCGAAATTGTCTACTGTTGTCTATTCTATTCCTGCTCTTTAAACGAAAGTAAGAAACTTTATGACAAATAGAGAAACGTATTTTACGCTTTATTTTGCTAATTTGATTTATTCTCTATCATCTACAAGTGCATTTCGCACCTGGTAAACAACTAGTCGATGATAATAATATCCAATAATAACTTTAAATTTGCTACGCTCCTTCCTTGAAACTTAATGCACTCGTCGCGACAAAGATATACAATGTGCGGATTTGTTAACATTTGTAACACATCATGTCCTTCCCACAAGTAAACGAACTTTTGTTTAGAATAGAAAAAATTACAATAACATTTCTCCCTTAGTGTCAAGATATATTTCTAAATCTAAATCAACTGTAATCTACATCAGTGTAATGCAATGTCAATATTGGTTTCGACACACCATCACATGCATGTTAAATATAAAAATACATTTAATTTTAAGTGCGTTCATACTACATCGTAGTGTTTTTGAATAATTTGTTTCACTATTCTACTATATTTACATATTTACGTTAATATTTACTAGAAAAAAATGCATTTTAAATAAACAACACAAAATTTTCGCATTTTTGTGATTGACCATGTTCAATAGATTTTGAAGGTATTTATTTGGGAAGTGGCTAAAATTTTAATTCTCTACAAGTTTGAATTTCTTATTTAAACTTTGAATACCGCTTTAAAGCTTTTTGATGCTTTATTAATATTTTAAGTAATACTTCACGCACGACCAGGTCAAAACAAAACAAAAACAAAAACGGACGCATATCGAGAATTTATATTTGTGGTTAAAAGTTTTTATACGACCTTCAATAGTTTTTTGAGGAATTAATTCTGATGTTCTGTGGAATTTAATTTCCCAATTTTTTAAAAAACAACAAGAAATCTTGAAAATATTTTCTGAGAAAATTTGTGAGAAAATTTGTTAAATAACAAAAGTAACAATAATAATGTTTGGAAACGATAATTATTGTTCCTGCATAATATATAACAGGCCTTGTTTGTTAAGACATAATAAACTAATATGAATATCTTCCGAATTATTGCATCGTTAAGATAATTTCCTATATTATAAACTTCACTACGTTTTGAAAATGTTTGAAGATACTTAATTTGAACTAATAAATAAAGTCAAAACCGGAACAAAAACAGGTAAAGTGAGGTGCTCTGTTTTTTTGTTTGTAGAAAGTTTGATATTGTTTCTTTGTTTAGCCGAGAACTAAAAAAGGAAATAATGATGTTAATGAAATAAGATCATTTAAAGATCATTTAAATCGAGCAATGTCAAGACACTGTCGATTTGTACGAGTGATTCCTCAATCATGGTGGCTACATCCTCTTCTTTCCATCCTTCCCCATTCATCTTGGAAACTAACTTTTTATCGACGAAATGGAGTTTTGCGCGATCTTGATAGCCACCAATGTTAAATTCCTGAATCAACATTTCTGTTTCATCCGATAACTTCGAGATAAAGTTATGGTGTGTGCGCTGTGTCAGCAGAGAATAGCCTTTAGGAAGTATTATTTTCTTAGGTTGTTGGAAATTATATTCTTGAAGATACTTTTTTAAGTTGACGTCATGCTTTCGTACAAAACTTTCGTAGTCAGAATTAGCACCGGAGTGAATGGTTAAAAGTACCATGATTGCATTTTTTTTTCTTGGATCCACAATGACGAACGAAGTGTATTGCTTATCTGGATAGAGAAAATATCCGTGGCCCACGTCAATGACATCGTAATCTTTGTCATCATCTGTAGATGTTCGATAAGATAGAGTATCTTCTACACGATCTATCCTAATTTCCACGGCGAGCTGATTTTTTGTCTCTGGTGTTGTTTGATAGTTTCTTTTTATTTTCTCAGCAATACCCATGCTATCGCTCCAGCGTATTTTTTTGTTCGCAATTTCAGAGCGTTTGTACGATCCGGCTTCGATATCCCAGAACGGTTCACCCATTATGCGAGTAGACAATGAACATGTATCACCATCTACCATGGACTCTTTCGCTTTCTGAAGAGCTGTCAGGAGTTGCTCCTTTAAATAAGGAATGTTTTCAAATCTGATTTCATTTTTCAATCTTGGGGTAGAGCTTTTAATTTTACATAATTTATTTTCCTTTTTCTCGAAAACGAGGTCATCTTCATCGTTCAGTCCCACAAAAAAATTTGTGACCTTTCTTTTATCGAATTTTTCCTGATCTGTATGCGCTGCCATGTTTTCTTTTTCTTTTAGTGGGAAATGTTCTAAAAACATAAACGATAGAAAAGTTTTTTTAAGCTCGATAAAGCTTCGTCTTTTATAATTATCCATGGTACAAAGTGCATTTTATCTCAAAATCCCATGACTTTTAGACACTCTACATCGGTTTTTCAAAAAGTAGACTAAATTTTCAACAAGAATAAAGTGGTTTCAGCAGCACCTTTCGCTATGCGTCCCCTATGCCCAACAGTAAGCAGGACTTGTAAATTAATTTTCTGTAAGAATTCACGAATTTTCGGATGCGAAAAGGTTAAGAGTGATAAGTTGCACTTTCCGTCATCTAATCACGAACTAACATATCATCTGAAAGCCTGTGACGCCACATCATCTCTTGACGATTTCAGTATACTGTCCAGGGGAAACAACCGGTATTTGTAGAAAGATTGTAGAAAGATTCTTTTATTAGTTGATTTTTGGTGCAGTCGGAGCTCAACAATGGCTAATAAAATTTATACTGAAAAAAATGTGTACTGCAAAAATTGAAACCCTTAATATGTAAAAATTATGTTATTGTTGCATTCAAGGAATTATCAATTAAATATATTTCTAAAAATCCCTTTTTATAATAAATTTTTCACTGGTGTTCGAGAAACGATCAACATTGTGTTCGAGAAACGATCAACATTGAATAACAGTTTTTTGTTGTTATTTTTCCTAATTATTTTTTTATTTTTTTTATTAGTCTGCATGTCATTCTAAATACGTTTGAATTCAAGAAATTTGGTTGTTAACATTGACGCTAAGGAACTTTAACGTCCTAAAGTAGCTATAACGCCCCACATTTGAATAACAACATCAAATCAGCTGATTGTATTTTTACAATTAGGTTAATTTTATTGTCTTTTAGAAATTTGATTGTTAACATTGACGCTGAGGAACTTTAACGTCCTAAAGTAGCTATAACGCCCCACATTTGAATAACAACATCAAATCAGCTTATTGTATTTTTACAATTAGGTATTTAATCTGTAACTGTGGTTACTGTTAAACTTTGTATATATTAGGACGAAATATTATTTTGTACTTTAAAGCCTTTGTTTGATCAGCTGTTCTTGCCAACCAAATTTCGAGAAAGTTGATATGACCAAATAAGGAGCATCAAATAAATTGACTGAAATAACAGTTAAATTTTATTTGGAAACTACAAATACATTGTGAGACAAACCTTGTCAATGTAAAGCTGATGACGGAACAGAATATTCCTAATTAAGAAGTTCGGGGGAAAAAAATTAGCCAATTGTCTAGCAAATGTCTAGCCAGAATTAAATTTTTGGCTAGACATTTGTCCGAAAATAAAAAAAATTTTCGAAGTTATTGTGAGTTGTTTTAAAATGTTTTAATATTGTAGAACACCAAACACTAGGAGAATTGCCAGCCATCAGCTGGAGATGAAATACGAGACTTATACTAAACTTATTGACTTGATCATCCTGAGGACGGACGTCCATATTTCTTATTTTATAACAAATCTTTTATAAGAATTACGAGGCTCAAAATCTTCAAAATTTAAGAATACTTTAAGAATCATCTTGAGGATCAAAGTTCGTAATCAGAAGCTCTAACTCATTACAAAGGCCAGAAAAAACAAGGGAAACACCAAGGCAATAGAGAAGGGGAACCAGCAAGACAAGGCATAGGTAAACAACCCAAAGTGAGCAATAATGAAAAAGCAAACTGGAAGCTAATTCGAAATTATTTGAATAGCTTATAAGGAAAGAATCTGAAAAAGGTTATAAAATAAATGGAACTTTAGGTAAAAGAATAGTCCATTATCTATGAAAGCCTTTTCAAATCTGATGATTGCTTTTTCAAATTATGTTCAAATGTAATATAAGCTTCGCAAATTTGGAAAAAACTTGAAACACGAAGCAAAAGTTTTGAAATAAATAAACAAAAGCTCGGCCCTTCAGTGCCATCGTATGATTCCATATGGTGTTTCAAAAAAAAGTTATTTTAAACATAGGTTGTTTATCAATAAAGAATATTCAGAAAATTTGTACAAAATAATAGCTTGTCTTTATCCCGAGCTTGTTTGCTACCGTAACATTTGTTCTACAGTAAAAAGTTCTAGAGAGAAATAGTTTATAAGGAGACTAAGTGGCGAAACATACCTTTCCTTAGTTCGTTCTTTTTCATTTGTCACTGTTCTGGTTGAAAGAGAAGAAGATAAAATTAATATCATCGTTGAAGGGAATTTCCAAGAAAATATTACGCAATAAAATTGTTTTTTAATTACACGAAAAAGAATAGACCTTTATTTGTACAAACGGAACAAATATTTGTATAATATTTATATGGTATATTCTAGATCATATGGTACTTCTTTATTAGTCTACACATCCTCGTCCCCAGGGTTTGTTGCCTATGTAAAAGCCGCTACGCTTACTTGCCGGCCCCGGCCTCGATATCAAAAAGGCAAAAGCCCCTGGGGTCTAGGTTGTTATTTTACAATAAAAAGACTTCAGGAAGTATAAGGTTCTTTTGGGAGGGCAATCTTTACAAAATCCTTTGCCAATGTTATAGTCTTGGTCCAGCACCGTTGATTTTCACTAAATTACTGAAAATAACAATCTTAGTGCTGAGAAGGATAAATGTGAGGTTGATAATGTTTCTAGACGATATGCTTTTGATGACACAAAAATTAAAATAATTGATACAGGACAGGGACACTCTGATATATCTACTTCAGAATTTGGGATTTACTATAAATCAGAAAAAATCCTTTTTCCAATCTGTTCAGAAAATAGAATTTCTAGGAGAAATAGTAGACTCAGTTTCAATGACACTATCTTTACCACATTGAAAAAGTCTTATGCATTCAAAAGAAATGTCAAAGAATGTTACAAGCACAACAAGTGTCGGTAATGGAAATATCCCAACTCATTTTCAGCCTCTGTTGTATTTCCAAAGAGACTAGAACAAGGGTCTATAAATAAGTTTCTCATATCAGACAATGATAACTTTAAATAAAAATTTTCAGGGAAAAACTACCAGTAGTATATTCAAAACCTTTACCCTCAAAATGGAAGGCCATTAAAAGTAACAGGGAACCTAGTGACAATTCAAACGGATGCCAGCAAAACTGGCTGAGGAGCAGTATGCAAAAAAGTTCCCACAGGATGGAGGTGGTCTCTCTGGGAACAAGCGGAACATAACAATGTCCTGAAATTAAAAGCGGCATACCCTGCAAGATTAAGCTACAGGGGCGTAGCCAGCGTCAGTCGGGCTCTGACCTACTTTTTTCATTCCCAACACGTCGTTTTTCCACCGCCACCGCTTGCACAAACCTTCTCCCGGGTGAAGCACACGGGCTTCGCGCTTCGCACGTCGTTTTCGCAGGATTTAACAGAATCTACTTTGTTTTGCAGGCTGGAAGTGCTGAATCTCTACTTTGTTTCGCGGATAGCCTTTTTCGCTTACCTTACCTGCGAAAATTATGCCTATGTACGGTCATGTGTCTTCCATTTAGGGTAATTTTGGACGCATCCTATTGGCTAGTAAATTTCGCAGATAGGTTAAAAATTCGCTCCATATATGGCTATAGAAAATACGCGAGAAAGTCGAAAATGAAACCAAAGCTAGCGAAGCGGTGAAGTGAAGGTGAAGAAAGCATGATGTTGCTGTCAAACGTGGAGCCGTATTTAGTTTTAAACTTGTATAGCGCTTCACGGAAATTCTCTATACTCGAACCATCCAATTTTTGTATCTGTATGTCAATCTTCAGATTTGCTTTCCTGTGTAGAAAGCACTTTCAAGTTTTCAGTTAGCTAGCCATTCCTGTAGACAGCAGATCTTGTAGCTATACAGAATGAAGCTATTCTTATAAGCCCTTAACAGTTTACTTAAGAGAAATATTTTAACTTCTTATCCTGACTGTGGTCAGCTATGATTCAAGACGGTTTTAAATCAGAAGATTTTTCCTCATCTGCCTTCAAATAAAAATTTACGGCCTGTATCTATTTTATTTTGCAATAATGACAAACATTCTGGGCAATTTAAACCTAATCATTTTGTCCCTTTAGTTTCTTTAAGTTTGAGTAAAGCGTCCTGCTCAATATTTTAAGCTAGGTTGTCATACGTTATGATGACAAGGCAAAATAAAAGAAAAAGAAAACGTGTGTATCATCTCCAAGTTGTTCCTTTTCCATTAGCCAAAATGTTAGTTAATCAGCGTGGTACCTCTAGCACTAATGACGAGACCACTTCCATTTGTAAAAAGCAAACCTTTAACTTTTTCGTCAAAGGAAATTCTAAATCGAAACCTATTCGGCGATTCGGTTTGACGTCATAACAATATTTTTGGAGGTGAAAAGTTTCCGTATTTTAGGTGAAGAGAGTGCAGAGCTAGACACATTTTGGAGTTTTAAGGTCAATGTTAGAAAGTTTGAGCAAAGATAATTTTTTGGAGCAAAAGCTAGATAGCTAAGCATCATTTCCAGACAGATTTTTATTGTGGTTACCTTTCGTTAGCTAATTATTCTTCTATTTCCACATTTTTTAGCATTCTTCCCCCTACGAACTAGGTTTGTTTTCACCCTGCGAAATTTTAAAAATGGCGGATGTACGGCAACAAAGCTGAACCGAATCGCCGAATTAAACCTAAAAAAAGTTTTATCTGCAGAACCTTGGTAGATTCATTCCCTTAAGGTTCTATTAACGGTATTGAAAATATAATGTAGGCACTCACTACAACAAGCTCCACACCTCAGTGATCACGATAATTCTTCCCATTGTAACTTGCGAGAGGACGTCTTAATGTTTATTCATTGTAGTGAGATTCTCAGGTTTGTCTCTTTCAAAGGTCATTTTAGGAACCTCAAATGAACTTACTCTTGATATATATACAGAATTGATAAGGTCAATGTTATGACGATGCTGGCAATGTATCTGTTAAAATTAATAGTTGTCATGCTAACATCTTAAAGCAAAACAGGTTAGCTTTATACATATCCCTGTTCTTCTCATTGCTTAAATTTAGTTTTCTGTAATTCATGCTTTGTACATTATTTCTGAAACATGATGAATCGAATCAAACTTAACATATTTTTTCAAATTTTTCAAAAAGTAGGTTAAAACATTTACGCAAGAATATTCCTGACTTAACTAATAATCCCAACTATGCCCATACTTTTACTGTCTGTAACACGATGTGTGGAACATATTATTGGCATGAGGGTTTTCAATGATTTGTTTGAAGGCATTTTGTCCATGGTTCCATTTCATTATATTTTAAAAAATTTTATTATTAAAGAAGATTTTGATTTGGTTATTTTTTTAATAACCTCCAATCTGCAAAAACCGTTATTTTGGTGCTGAATATGGAGAAAGAAGAATGAACATTTTAATTATTGCTTTAATAACTTTCAATCTATAAAAAACATTATGATGGTGTTGTGCTGTCTTATTGCTGGTTTGATTACAACCTTGCTGATAAAGATTTTAATGTATTTTATGTTGTCATTTATTCCCCTTTTTCGATCAATTGTTCAGAATACTTAACGTGTATCGCGTATGTCAGAGAGTCGGTTTTACGGCGTTTCAGTGCTTAAAGGGCGTAAAAAGGCCTTGGCTTCCAGGGTCCCGTTGGGGGGCTCACAACGCCCCCCCGAACCCCCAGTTGATTATTATCGCACCTTTGGTGCGATGTTGACCCTGCGGGTCAATGGTTCGACTGAGGTTCATTTTTTTCTGGCTACGCCCCTGCGCTACACCAAGAAAAAACGTCATTTATCCCTTTATCTTGAAATGGACAACGTGACAGCTTTGAGTTACCTAATAAAGCACTCACAAAGAAAACTTAGAATTATTTGTTGTCAGAGGGGATCACCCTTACTGCAAAAATCTCCCGAGGAAATTTAATGTAACAGCAGACTGTGAATTTTTGCTACACTGGAAGGATTGGCAGTTGCACAAGAGAAGTGGACCTATTTGCATCAAAGTTAAATCACCACGTACCCAATTACATGTTCTGAAGACCAAATCCGGACAGCATAGCCACTAATGTATTACTTCAGCCATAGGATGGAATGAAAAGTTATTCTTTTCCTCCATTTTGCCTGATAACACAAGAAATTCTTCTGCCAATGTTAATAAGCAATCCAATATTACTACCCCATCTTCCAAACATTATTTTTAACCCAGACAAGGAAAGACATTCATTAGCAATTCAGGGCCAGCTAAGACTAGTGACGTGGAAACTGTAAGGAAATCGTCTGAAGCAGAAGGAATTCCTTCAGAAACTGCCAAGCTTATCTCATGCTTTAGAAGAACAGGATCTTTATCAAATTACGACTCGACCTGGAAAGAGTGGGTTAGTTGGTGTAGTGGGTGGAAAATTGTTTCAATTCTATGCGCTATGAATAATGTTCTTGAATTTTTAAACCATCATTTTAGTGAAGGAATGGGTTACTCGAGAATTGCTTTATATAGTTCAGCAATATCTGCATACCAAGAAACAGTCCGAAATAGTCCTGTGGGAAATCACCAATGTGTGCTGTAGTAAAAGGAGTTTTTAATCTAAGACCTCAAAAAGCTGAAAAACCCTTTGTTTGGAACATATAAGATGTTTAAAATTACATTTCTACCTTGTCATCTAATGAACATATGTCCTTAAAAACTTTGACACGCAAGTTGACTATTCTTTTAGCATTAACAGCTGCCTCTGGTGCACATGAATTTTGTTTCTTGAGTTTCCAATACATGTGTAGGAGAAATGTTAGTTATATTTTTAATTTTTATAAATTAACAAAATATTGGCGTCAGGGTAAACCTTCATTATCAGTAGAGTTTTTA
Source organism: Hydractinia echinata (assembly GCA_030067915.1). Taxonomy (NCBI): domain Eukaryota; kingdom Metazoa; phylum Cnidaria; class Hydrozoa; order Anthoathecata; family Hydractiniidae; genus Hydractinia; species Hydractinia echinata. Next base: position 230,211 of record JASGCC010000078.1, on the reverse strand, counting down.
GAATTTTTAGATAACAAAGATTTGTGTATTATTTCGACATTTGACCAGTATTTAAAAGTGACTAGAGATGTGCGTGCAAAGGAAAGAAAACTTAATTACTTCTGGGAACTGGGAAACCCCACAACGAAAGTTAAAACTGCAAAAGTGTCAGGGTGGGTTAATGAAAGACTTAGACGCCTTAGGTGTGGATACTAATGTTCATAAAGCCCATTCTATTAGGTCTTCCTCCACTTTTAAGGCTGCTATGATCGGTTTGTCTACACGTGAAATACCGGGGTCACTAATGAGGACACTCTTTCTAGCCACAGTGATACCATAAAGTTATTGAAAAACCTTGCAAATGGTATCAAAATAATGTAGTGCTTTGAACAATGGAGGTCCGTAGGGCCGCTCTACGGCCTATGCAAAAGGGTTGACGTCATCCTTATATCGTTCAGAGATTTTGTGGAATGGCGAAACGGCCGCAAGGTAATTAGGATTTTATAAATACCAAAAACATCCTTTTGCCAAAATATTATGTCCAGGATTGTAGCTAACCGCCTTTTTAGTCAAAACTTTAAAATTTGTTTTGTTCAAGCTTTATACAAGCTAAAAAGCATGATAAAATATTCATTCTAGAAAAATAATTCATTAAAACTATAATGATGAAAAGGATAAAAGAGACACCGTTAAAATGGCTACCGCTGGCTTCACACATTTTGCCAAAGGCCAGAGCTTTACGTTATGGTACGCATCAAATGAATGGACCACAATGTGCACGGAGGTTAAAATATTCAAGTGTTACGATTTCTTAGTGCGGTACAAGTAGCTCTCTTCACGCACGAAAATACAGGCAATACAGGATATTTGTACAGGATATTTGCAATATAAAGATGAGTGAACACATAACTCGTATGGGCAGTGGAAAAATTCACTTAAAGGCAAATGATTAAAAATGAGACAAAATTTACAACATAAAATTTATTAATTTATTAATTTATTGTTATCATAAATTTCAAAGGTACCAGAAAACGAAAAAGAAGTCTTTGAGCTCGACTTTTTCTTTGTTTTATAACCTTTGTTTTTGCGTAAACGAATTCAGTAGGTCGTGATGACTGCTCAAGAGAACTAACAATTATATTTACACGTAATTTTTAAAATAACACGAAGCTTAAACATTGCAAATCTAAAAAAGTAAAAAAGTACAGGAACAAAAAGCGAAATAGTTTTAGGGACATTTAATTATTTAATTTCTAAGTAGATGACAAAAAGCAACGACTGGGTAATAGTTAAATCTGAAACAAAAAAAACTTAAGCAACGTTCACCCTCACTCAAAATTTCCTGTTTTTTTTAAAAAAAAAGGGGTGTATTAATAATTTGTTGATCTGGAAGTGACAATAAACAGTCAGTATTTATTCTTCTCCTTTTCCTTCTCCTTCGTTTTGTGAAAATGAAACAAATTGCTAGGAATGGAAATCCTATCTTTGAAGTAAAAGTTTTCGAAAGAATATGTTAACAAATAATTGAAAATCTTACTGATTAAACGTTATTTGCAGTGAGCATTAAAATGTGCAGAATCATGTGGCTATAATTGAATTTTATAAGAGATCTTTACAGGAACGCCAAAACAGAACTTTACCTGGTCATAAAAAAGCGACATTTACTAAACCAATCAACTTACACTGAGTTAAAAAAGGTTGATGTGAGCACGGTAAAATGTCGATCTTAATGATTTATGTTTTTTTTCTTCAACACATGACAGGTGGAGAAGCACCTTTTTTGATTGGATAATATAGAGTCACTAAAATGCTTTTAAGTACATATTTATTTATTTATTCCTTTTATAATTACGTTGTATAAGTTTTTACAATAAGAAAGTGCAAATTTAAACTAATAATTGTGCTTGTGAAAATCTTCCCCCTACTGGCACTGTTATTCATATATTGTGTTGGCTTCTCGATAAGTAAAACGGTTATGAATAGTCATTGGCAAAGCTCTGTTTTATCAAAAGTTTGTCATTAATCTTCCCGGAAGAGAATTGAAAAACATAATAGAAATAAAAATATTGTAAGCATAATTTAAACCAAAAAAAATGAAATTTGTTAAGCATATTTACTTTTAGCTTGATTAACTTTTATTTAAAGAAATCGTAAAGACTCACAAAGTGAAACACAAAAACTTAAAACAACATCACAAACACCACGACGTCAGCACAGCAATTATTTACAGACTTAACAAAATACCTTATAAGGAATATTAGAATTATTTGCGAAAACGAAAAATTAACTAGAAAAAAATGGAATTCTAGCCTCTCATCTTTGTGACTCGTGCTAGTAACTGAATTAGTTTGAAAGCGGTAACAATTAAAATAGCATTTCCAAAATCTTTAGGAATTAATTTTGCCTCCTGTTTTCAGTCCTAGTTGCTTAGTTATACTGCAAATATGCTGACTAATTTTTCTAATCCTGACAAAAGCAAAAAATTACAAATCCTGACAGAGTGACCTCCTTGTAACAAAAATGTTTAAGGTTTCATCATATCGAAATCACCAACCCAATGTCTATTATTCCCAGTCACAGCTGACTCTTTCTGCTTTATTGCTGCCATCAACCAGTGGTATAGTGACTGTGGTTGCACGATTGGAATGTGCTTCAAATGACCCTGACCAATTCTGATGGCCACCAAGAAACAATTTATTGATAGAATCTTGCATTTTCCCCTGCACATACGTGGGGTCAACAGGATTGCGGTTTGCTGACATTTCCATATTTTTCTCAAGGGCAGCCATATAATTCTTCAAACTTTTGATTGAGTCTTCTTTCTTCAAATATTCCGGCAAACTTTTAATGTCAATCGAAGGCGTTTTTAAAGTAACTCCATCCTCTATACCTACTATCCATTTTTTTTACTTAATCGGCCGTCCTAACCAATCCGGTTGTGGTTCAAATAATCCAGGAACGTCATTTCTCGAAAGACGTTGTAACGTAACAGATGCAAAGCGGGAAAATTCTACCAAATGAAAGTCCTTCACATCTTCGAGGTAGTTGTGATAAGGATTTGCAGGATCAATCAAATATGGTCGCTTTTTGGCCGATGTTGGTATTTGGTCAGCTCTGTAATAGGTGCCTTCAAAAGTAATTCCGCAAGTTTTGATGTTTTTTACAGTTTCTAAAAACGATTTGAAGGACAAGGAAAAGTTGCCATGATGTTTTAAGCCAGTATTGATTGCCACTAATTCAATGATTGACGAACGCCCGTAGACATATGCACTGTTGGAAACCAACTCAAAAAACAAGGTTTTGTTCCAGTATTTGCATAATCGAATAAATTCATGAACAAAAGAGTTTGTTTTTTTACAAATTGAACTGCCATTTCTGATAGATCATTTTGCATTTTCATTAACTTTTCGGCGGCTTCAAAACCCTGATTTATTTCTTCTTGTTCCGCGTCATTAAGAAAATTTCTTGCATCTCCTTCTGTTCTTACTCCGGGTGCAATAGCCAATACCACATCAAAATCCACATCTTCCAACGTAAATTGAGGCGTCTTTGGTTTTCTTCTTGGCGTTTTTATAATTTCAGATTCTTCACTTTCGAAATTATAAAGTAAAATTTCTTCAAAATTATCCAAAACTTCCTCAAATTGAGATGGATGTATGTAGTTGACAACAACAACACAATCAAAATCAACTTTGAGAAAAATTGATGATTTCTTTTCTGCACCTCCAACCAGTTCACATCGATCAATATTAAACTTTCTTGAGGTTTGCAGAGCTCGAAACATTTTGTCCATTACCTCTTTTCCATGCTTTATTACTTCTTCAGAAGGATGAAGTGTTTTTGAAAGACGTTTTAAGTAACACTCCGTATCCATTTCGGGCTCTAAATTAAAGGATGAATGTATTTTATTCCTTTTTAAGTAAAAGTGGGGTAACGGACTGATATTGAATTCAATTCACTTTAATACTAAGATTTTTTCACTTATTTTACTGACTTTGGATAAATCCAATATGAAGGATTTGAACTGAAAAAATAGTAGTTCTGTCACATGACTGATCTATGTCGTCGTTTCATTTGATGGGTATTATTTTCTTAAAATTTAGGGTGTTTTATTTGCTTTCAAATCAGTATTGTTTGTGTAAAAATTATTTGCTTGAAGTTAAAATGTTTTGAATATTGTAGAAAATAAATTTCTTACGGGGTTTCAACCCTTAACTCAAAAGAAAATTTATATTTATGTAAATCACTGGTTAGAAAGCTCATTAAAGTTAATATCTTTTAGAGATTTGGTTGTTAAAATTGATGTAAAGGAACTTTAACGTCCTAAAGTAGCTATAATGCCCAGAAACGCCCTAAATGCACAGCCACGCATTTTGGGCAGAAACTTTCTTGCTACAAATTGGTACCCCTTTATTAAAAACCTAGATCCTCCCCTGCTTCAACATTTACATAAAGTTTTAAAAATCTGCTTTGTATCCCATACTTCTCCTCAATTACTTTATCGGTAAAAAGCCGGCAAAAACTTAGGAGAAAAAATTTAAGCAAATATTTTTAGTCAGTAAATGTTAGTAACCTCACTAAGTTTAATCTCTTTTTTAGCTACTAAGTAATTTTTGAATATATTTGTGGTGTTTATAATATAAATTATGTACGAAATGATCCAAAAAATTCTCTGTCTTACGCAACAAGGTGAACGTAAAATGTCCAACATTTGTATCTGCATTTTAAAGCATTTTACTTCTTAATGCACTTAAAGAAAATCGAGTTAAAATGGGTAAAAAAAGGTCATAAAAATGCTAAAAGATTACAGTAAAGTCCGTTATACAAGAGCTTTCATTATTGTTTTACGGTCCAGATAACAAAAAACAGAAATAAATACGGTTTCATCTGTTGAGTCGCTAAATTCATGAATGTGAACTGCCTCATCAACAAAGATATAAAAATAGTTCAAAATTCAGGTACGTACTGTACTTTTCTGCATGTTTTTGCACGCATTTTCATTTTGATTTATTTATTTTATCACATGTGAACATTCTATCCAAGGCTGGTTAATGAGGCGCATTCAGTCTATTTTTGTTGCACTGTGCTTGGTAATATATTTGCCAACTGCTAAGACTGCCATTTACAATCCAATCTAAACCTTCGACATGCTACCTTAATACCCCAAACGTGAATAGAGTTATTCTATTTATCCCTACCATGCAGCGATAGTCAGGTTGTTTTAACTTTAAAAAAATTTGACAATTTTTCTGTTTTCGCCGCAGGGATACCCCATTTTCTTTATTTTTCAGTTGAACTACCATTATATAAATTATTGAAAAAATATTTAAAAATAATTTGTCGCGAAACATCTTTGATGTATTAAGAACTTGCTTGAATTTCTGTGATAGTTAGCTGTCTTAGGGGGTGATTACATGGAGAATTTCAGCCCGGGCTGAAATTTCAACTCGGGCCAGGGCTGAAAAATGTTTTGCTATTACATGGAGATTTGAGCATGATCTCAGCCCGGGCTGAACATTTTTCAACTCGGCCGGGTTGAAACATCTTTTTCCAAATATGGAATGTAAGTTAAGTTTTAACCAATCAAGAACAACCATAGAAAAGATGGTAGCTCGTTGGAAACGCGCGAAATTTTGTAAACAACAATCATCCAAACAAAATTGAAAGTTGTGTTGTACAGAAGAGAAGTTGGCTATATAGAAAAATGTTATCGATCACACAAATGCGCAAGATATTATTGCTTCTGGTAACACAATTTGGACTGTTTGCAGCATTGACTATTCAATTGCAGGGTTTGGTAATTATTTACAAGTTGTTACAGGCGAAGAGGAACATGTCTTTTAGTGCCATATTATCTGCTAAATTATCTGCTAAAAAGCTAAAAAGAATTACTTGTTGCAAAAAAAGAAACGATCGCATTTACAACGTATGCAAGAAAACCCAAATCTATCGGGGTTCAACGGGGGAGAACTGAGCAATGGTGACAAAACATGTTTGGTGAAAATATGTTACAATTTTTTCATGTACGCATGCGTATGGTTGTTTTCACCCCGGGCTGAAAAGATATTTGCGATTACATGACATTTCGCCCCGGGGCGAAAATCCTAGCTCGGTTGTTCTACCCCGAGCTGAAATTTCGCCCCGGGGCGAAATCTCATCCCGGGTTGAAATTTTTTCATGTAATCACAATTCCTAATGTGAGTGAATTTTCAGTTAAAGGCGGGATGAAATTTTTGCCACCTGCACCGAGCTGAAATTTCAGCCAGGCTGAAATTATCCATGTAATCACCCCCTTAGATAACAAACTTAAATGTTTTATAAACAGCTTTGTTTGAAAAGAAAATATTAAAACTAGCATTTTTTGAATTAAATTAATGACATCAGTATTTATACAAATTCTTAAATATTTAGCTAGTGTTATTCATTACGTTTTGTAGGACGTTTAAAGCCAAAACTGTTAGTAAAAACAATGAAAATTTTCCTGGAACTGCCTCTGAACTCAGATAACTTAAACTAGACTTTTTTTCCAAAAATGTAAAATGTTAAAAAGTTCACAGTCTTGAGTATGTTTTCTTTATATTATTCCGTAACTTTTACTTCAGGTTTTCTGTTAGGATGGCTATAGTTGAAAAAGTGCTCATGATATGTATAACGCTTAGAAATTACTTACCACGTGTGCATAAAGTTTTGGAAGTTATTTTATCTATGACAAGTTTGTTATAATCAGGTTCTGGAACTAAAAATATAATATAAATAAATTATGTCAAGGATGTACATCAAGAATGAAGAAATAGTTGTGACATGACAAACTGCCAAATCGATAGACATCAGTTACAAGGAACAGAAGTTAATGGGTGGATGACAAGGGATAAAATACATCAGATAGTAAGTGAGAAACAGATTAACATTGGAATTAAAATATAAATAAAAAAGATGCAAGCATAAAATTTGTGACGAAGAGGATAAGTGATCTTATTGATTATCCAACAAGTTTTGTACTTTTTGAAATAACATTTGTGGAAAAATAAAACTTCTATGACGTAAACGGTTTTGAAGATAATTTTACCTCTTGTGACATCTATTGCAAGAACAAACCAAGGCAAATATTTAGCGATAAATGCGTCTATTGTTCCAATCTTTGCGATATCACATACGTCAGAAGATGTGGAAGAAATCCTTTCCAATTGATTTTCAGTCGTCTGTAACATGGTAGCTAAAACATTAAAGAACTTCCTAAATATGAGAGTAAATATTCAAAATAATTGTCTGAGAACCTGTATAACTATTGGAGTGAAGGATGACATGTAACTTTAACCAATTAGCTGTTGTTACACACATAAATGTCGCAACCATAAATGTAGCACAAAAAGTGATGGTCAACCATAAATGTCGCAAAGTCTATTGACACCTAAAACAACTTTTGAGCGGAAATTGATGGTCAATAGAAGTTATTAAATAATTATTGAGTGATGGTTATGTTTCACATTTCGAATGATTCCGTTATCCAATGTAATCTTTGCAATCATAGGGTGCATGATAACTTTAGTCACAGAGTTGTGTGAGGTTGCACAGAATTTCAAAAACAATGCGACATTTATGGTTGATTACGAAATTTCTGTGCGACATTTATCGAATAAAACTGACTTTTTAATTTGCGACATTTATGGTTAAGTTTGCCACATTTATGGTTGATATGCGACATTTATGGGCGATGTTGCGACATTTGTGGTTGATTGCGACATTTATGGTTGATTGCGATATTTATGGGTGTAACAGCTGTTTTGTATAAAATTACTCAAACAAATAAAAACCTATATGTAAGTGAATTTGATTGAGAAATTTTATCCTGCTTAGCCTGACCTTGTGTGACTTATTAATCAATTCATGCCCTAAACGATGGGCGCAATGATTAGTATGGTCAATCAGCCTTCCATTATAGCTATAGAAAATTTGCATATGAAATAATGGAATACATACAACCTTAATTAAAAGACTGACAAAAATACAAAGCAACTAGAGAAAAAACTTACTGACGAAGTTTGTTGTTGAAATTTCCTAATTACGTAATGTATTTTTAGTCATTACAAAAAAATATTTAATCCAACAAGTATACGGCAATTTCGGAACATTTAATGTTTCTTACAAAAGTAACAATCGCGTTGAGGACTAAACTTTGTATGACCTAATATAAAACAAAATATTGGGTATCTTCTACGGTAAAGTACTTGTGTTCCTTTTTAGAGTTCCTATCTTACGAGAAACTTACCTAAAGGTGTAGTAACTTCGACATTTCTTTTGAGATTAAAGTTTTCAATCAGCATTGTTTTAATTTTTTTATTCAATTGTGACAACAATTCATCTGAAACGGGGTTGTCTCCTGTCGACATAACAACTTCTATGTTGCAGTTAAAAGTGTCAATTACATTTGATGACGTGCATGCTTTTGTAATAACTTCAACTGACTTTCCAAACTCATCTTCTAAATATTCATGCTCAGACTTAAGCACTCCATCAATTGCTTTCCTTAATAATTTTAATTCAAGCTCACTTAATGTGCAATGATTGCTTTTTCTGACGGAAAATACAATGTGAAGTGAACCAGTTTTCCAGTATGAAAAAGCAAAAATAAGCTCACTGATCTTTACTTCCTTAATAAAAGAGTCCTTAATTTTGTTTTTTAACACATTTGATTTAGGTTTTCTTGAATCAATGTAATCGTCAAACACACCAGGTTTTGATGAATCGATATTTATTTCAACTTGAAATGTTTTATATTCCCCTCCTCTTGAAATTTCTTGTAATTTATGCACGCGAACATCAACTTTATCTAGTCCTAAAATGTTAGTAACTGATTCGTTGATCACTTTTATAATTTTTGTATTCATTTTCGAATCTAAACAATGCAATCCAGCCTCTTCTAGAAAGCTTTCCAGCTTTTCGTCTTGTACTGCCCTTCTGCTGGCAGATAACTGGACTGCAATTTCTAGAATAGCATTACCTAAAAGGACAGGTAAATAAGTAAAAAATCATGCAGATGATAATTTTAAACCATACACCATCTGTGTTGCCACTTTTTAGGGCTGCTATATTTAAAAAAAGGGGCAAACGTAATCCTAATCACCCTCAAAAAATTCAAAATTAAGCTAAGCGAATATAAGACGATTATTAACTGTTTTTAACGAAACATTAATTTTGTTTGATTAAACTTGAAGAAAAATTACCGTAATGATGTTTTCAATGAATGCATTTTCCAACGTATACTTCTTCTACACGAAAAATATTTGATACCAGAAATTTTAACTTTCATAAGTAGTTGCTATGTAGTAGTTGTAAACTGCCATATTAACGAGGAAACAGCCAGTTACTAAGCCCAGTCACGTAGGGTTCAAATAGATCATGAAATGAAATTTAAAAATCCTAAACCTGTAATTTCTAACTGCTTTATTTTCAACTTGGTACAATTATAAATTAAGTAAAATAGAAGCTGCAATCAACCAAGTTTTTTCATGTAACTTTTTTGACGGTGACTAGGATTACGTTTGCTCTCTTTAAAACTTTCTTTTAAATTCATAAAGTGTTCGCATTATAATGGCATGAGGAAACAACAATTAGTCCGAAAGTATGTTATATTACGCGGCAAAAATTAAATCTATGGTCAAAAAAAAAAATCAAACATTTGGCAGAAAATTAGGAAGTGAGCAAACGTTTACTAAATGCACACATGCATGTCATCTTTTGAACAAGATCAGGCGTTAGCCTGTTGAAAGTTATGACACTACATATAGATGGATTTATGTTTCATCGAAGACAGTTTAAGATAAACGATTCAGAAAGAAATAAGACTTCCTAAAAACATACATTTTTTGTTACGCTGTTGTGTAATTTAAAGTGTGGAGAGGTTTTTGCAATTTGAACTTAACCACTTACCGTTGTACTGGCTTTGAATTTCTAATTGTTCCACACGATCAGGTAAATTTTGAGTTTCTAATTCTTCCACACGAACTGGTAAATTTTGACACTCCAATTCCTCCATGCGATCAGGTAAATTTTCACTTTCCAAATCCTTCACACGATCAGATAACTCTTAACAAGACAAAAAATATTTTGTAACTGCAATTGAAACATGCATTTTTTTCCATAAAAGTATTTGTCCGTCATTTTTATAAACAGTAATTATTTAACGTTATTATTCTGATTTTTATGGATGATTCATTTAAGAATAGTTTCAGGAATTACTTAAGGACATTTTCTAAGAAAGGAGCATAAACAAAATAGAACACGGCCATTAAAAAAAAATACACAGTAGAGGTGTTTTAAAACCAGATTGATTAATTAACCCAAAATGTCTTTTTTTAGTTTTCGTTGTGTCTTTAATGTAAAAAGTAAAACACTGATTGAAAAAAGTCTTCATTTTAAAAACTTATATGAAGCTACTCAATAAAACGATTGATAAATCTGTTAGAAAAAAGTTAAAAGTCTAATTTTTTTCTTAGGAGTTAATGAAAAGAAGGCTTCATGATTAAACGTAATGCTCACTTTGTCTTATGGTATATTTAAACATTGTTTTACTTCTCATTAAACTCTGATCCTAAGATATAACATTTAATTATTTATTTTTAACAACAAATTAACTTTTACACCTTTCCTTTTACCCTTTCTATCCGTTCATGTCCTACCATCAATGTCAAAGTCAATCCTGAAATTTGTAATCACTCACAATCAATCACTGTGAAGTGCATGTATTAAACAACAGTTCACACCACCTCTCATCAAATAATGACGAATGTGAAAGAAATGAGAAATGACGAATGTAAAAGAAACAAGAAGACATACCTTCAACTTTGGCATTCAAACATGCCATATCATGTGTTATACTCATATGTAACTGCTCAATTTCATCTTCTAGGTTTTCCGTTTGATTGGTGTTACGCACCAACTCACATCGCATGCCTTCTATTTCTTCATTCAGTGTTGTGAAACTTAAATTTGTCTGATATTCAAATGAAGTATATGTATTTTTCAATTCGTTAATTTTAGTGTTGTGATGATCTAACCTTGTTTGGTTGGATGCGATAAGTGCTTGCAACAATAAGTTGTCTTTGAGATTTAAACTTACTGTTTTTAAATAATTCACATCAAACGACGAGTTGTATTTTAACCCAGTTATAATAAAAATTACTTTATTCCATGCAGCTAAAAAATCAAAATTCGTTAAAGCTGTTATATCAGGAAAGTGATTAAGGTCATTTCGCATATTCTTTCCTCTAATGCAAAATGCTCCTACAGATATGTCCTCGTCGGGTGGATTATTTCGCCAATTCCCGTCACTTGGTTTGATAGATGTCAATGCTTCAATAAGGAGCACAATCAGTGTGATATCAAAGAGATTAGAGTCTGTTTCATTTTTACCATCTGGAAATAGCAGTTTCCATTGCGGGTGCGCGATCACTCCTTTGCCCTTTAACTGTGCCAGTACAGATTTTTTTGAATTTAAAAAGTTGTACAAATGTTTTGGTTGTTTTGGTACACCATTGTTGTGCAGAACGTTCAATAGTGCATTTCTCAGTGGACCAAGAATAAACATGGCTAATCTAAGCCATAATTCACATGAGGTAACAAATCCTTCAAGTGTCATTTCTAAAAGATAAAAGATTTAACATATTTAATGCATCAAACAAGTAACGATATTTAAAGTTTTTCCCTGTTTTACATTTACTTAGCACAAATGCGAAATGAGAAACTACTTTGAGCATAATAACAATCTTTCTCTCGTTGTTGATACATCTTTCTACTGAAAGTGTTAACTTCGGAAAAATATATATGTATAATTTTTGGGCAATTTTTAAATACCAAGATATTTTTTTTATACATGTTGCGTCGGTTGTGAATAAAACGTCAGAAATAACATGTGTTTTGTTCGTTCTTTTCGTGGAAATGGGCGTATTAAAAGTACTTTTCGCGATCATTATTAACTGTATTTTTTTTTAAATTAATTCTCATAACACATCCCGCTACCTCTACTCCACTGTGGCTATGGTGACACAACGAAAATAATTTTTTTTTCACTCTTGCTATCTGAAAATGTTGTGTTCAAAATTTGGTTGGATGGGCAACTCTGAAATATATACTGTAATTTCGCTTAGAGGCTTGTCCATAAAATTAGCTACTGGTGTAAATTCAGATTTATGATATTTCAAAGTGAAAACCTCCACTTACAGTTCCTTAATCTTATTGATCCCACTTAAAAAACTTGAGTTATCAAAAGAGAATGATTATACAGCAAAGTTTCGGGTTTGTTATTAAGCACCTTGATGTTAAATTTTAGGTCCTACACCTCTGAGAGGCTCATATATTAGGTTTTACTCGAAATAACGTCTAAAAATTTCTATGAAATCCTAATAATCGGGAAAAGATATTAACTTTTGATAGGATCACCCTTAGAACTTGAAACTCACAACACAACTGACATATTTATTTCATCAAGGTAAATCATTTTGTAAGTATAGAGACGTGATTAATCCGATTTTCAGATATTGTCGGATTTCAGCCACAATTCGAGAAAAGTTCGAGCTTTTTTAATACATTTTATAATAAAAAGCGAAAAATACGTTGAATAAATTTTACTTCGCTGTAAGGAATTCCAAACGAAATGTTAAAATTTGGTCTAGATTTCAAGTAGCTGAATCTTAAGCAGATATTTTAGACAAATTTCCAGCTTCCGATGACGTCACGGAAAGGCAATGACATTTTGTTCCTTTTATAACGTACTATAAGTGTGTCAAGTCTGATCTAATTTGAACATGATTGACATAGATTATGAATACGGGGTCGAAGGGGGGATCAGTCTTTCCCCTATCATAATATCTTCAAAAAATTCCGGCCTGAAAGAACGCACAAAAAATTTGATGTTCACGCCTAGAAAAAACTATACCTCATTTGATATAAAAATATCTTACAAATGAACTTGTCACAAATTTTTTTTATAAATCTACAAGTCTACAGATATCACCTGGTATCCTGGTATAACTGATCACGCTCAAATAAGCACACTTCTTTAATCTTAAAAAATATACGGAGCCACTTTTTAAGCACGGTCAAGCCATTGAAAAAAGAAATTAAAATAAATTGAATTAAAAAACATAATATCCAAAATATAATGTAAAATAATTAAGTAACAAACTCAGTAAGTAAGTATGATTATGGTGTATAAATGAATTTTGGTAGTAAATGCTCAAATCCATTATACTGTTGCTGTGACATACGTAAAACTGTGTAATGATCTTGTCTTGCTATGCAGCTATGTCACTATCTAACTTAAATAACGTTTAGTTGAATGGTCAACTTCTAATAGTCACATAAAGTTCTAATAATTTGTTCGAAATCAAGTGTCTGTCTTTTATTTTTTTTAGTTAATTATAAAAAATTTTGTATCGGAAAAAAGGATTTGTTAAGGATACTGTAATGGTTCATGCATATACATTCAGTATATTTATTATTCCTTTAAAGTTCTGGTTTTCATTACGAAATTATTTATCGGATGTAATTGTAAACAAGACAGCTGGCACAGCTATGAAGCTGTGGAACCAATGTTATAACGGAGCTGGGTTTTTTTTGTTACTGAGGATACACAAAGTCTATTTCTAATCATCAACGTATTGCAAACCAATAAAAACTCAAGCCTCGCTTGCCTAGCATTTGTAACAGGTGATGTTAGACTAATTACTAAAAATCGTTTTTATTACTTTTCACAAACGCAAGACTGAAATATAATGAAATAGAAAAGTTACATCATTTTTTTAAGTAAATAAGATTTCTAATAAAAGTTAAAAGTTGTACCAGTAAAAGCATGTTTTAATAAAACAATATCCCTGCATAAGAGCTAGTTTATGTCAATAAAATATATACAGCATCGAGAAAACACTTTAAAGCATTGAAGATAAGAAATTCATTAAGGCAACAAAAGGTTGACTTTGCAATTTAGGTAGCATAACTAATGCTTGGTGCTTGTTTTACAGAGGAAAAATTAAACAGGGTGGCTAAATTGTAGAACCCTCCTGTTTAGTCACTGAGCAGCGAGCTCAATAATAATATGCATATTTTATTTAAACTGGTAGCCGAATTGTTAGTTTGTGCCAAGGACGCTTGTAAAAGGATGACAGGGAGATATATCATGGGCGAAAATCTAAAGATATCTGTGATAGTCAACCGTTGTTTTATGGGTTGAAGGCTAGTCCAATAGAACACCCTTTGAGACATGGTCTGCAGAAAATTTCTACAAATCTGAGCAATTTCAGACTAGTTCCATTGTGATGTGGTGTTGTATATATTCCCAAGATCTTTTGCACAAATCGACAGGCAAAATAAGCATGCGATAAGCCGTAGACCAACCAGCCTATTACAAACTTTAATTTTCAGTGAGGGCATCTTAATTTGATCTTAAAATTAAAATCTAGTTTTTGCATGCAGATTATAATTTACATTATACATCAGTGAAAAAATGCTACTAGATACTTTTTAACCATAACTTGACCTGTCAGGGTGAACTGATAATTAGCCTTTAACCTTAGTTAGCCATTACAGGATAATTATACGATACATGCAGTAAAATGAGCTGCTTGTGCGGCTAATTATACGGTAGAGATCTGATTTGCTTAAATTCTGTACTTTTCTTCGATATCGATATTCCAATAGTCATCTACCTAGTTCCATAGCATGTTATGCCTCAATAAAAAGCAAAAAAAGAACAAGAAACGACTGCGCGTGAAAGATATTTATTTTTAAACTCATACCGGCTAATTAACCGTCTAAATTCAGACTTTGCTTTCATCACAACAAATATGACAGCTGTTACTGTATAATTAGCCGTATAAATTTTGTATATATATATATATAATTAGCAGATTCAATTTATGAATGCTCTTGAAACGACAGTCATACATTACAATATCGACATATTAAAGAAATTGTGGAAATTTAAGCGAAAAAGATCTCCACCGTATTATAGTCGTATAAGCGTGGACTAACTGTCCTGTTACATGCTAATTATAAGTTCTCCCTGAATGTTAACTTTCTTCTTCTATATGGCTAGTCTGGCCCATTTTATAATCTGTCGATTTTTCAGATTTTATGCACAAGCGTGGAAATTCCGTCAAAACGTAAACATCGAAGCTCGTTTATACCACTATGATAAAATATTTTATGCTATTGCTATGTTGAAGTAAACACAATAAATTATGATGTATGAAAAAAGCATCATAGCTAAAATTTGCAGGATTATTATTACAAAAGCTATATATGCCTCCCTACTACTTTGTGGCTACCTTTAGGTTGGTAAAAAACACCACAAGAAGTAACAATGGCTAGCCCAAAATGGACTCATACCAAACTAAATGGAAAACTTGAGAGAAAAGCACAAACTAGCTAGCTAGCTAGCTGTCTGTATGTATGTATTATATTGCCATCTATAACTGACACTGACTACGGTAGCTGGTCTGCTATATACGTATATGATAGCCAAAATAATAAAAAACATTTTACTACGATTTACATAGGTGTGATAGTATAGAAAACATACGCAGCATTTACAAGACAAAAAGAGATCTTTTTCAAACCAGGGCTATGCAGCTTTTAAAATGGCAGATTAAACGTCAATTTTACTAACCGCGTCCGAGATACGCATATCTTCACTTAAATCCCAGAAGATCAGGATTTTGTTCGAGCTTTCAGCCGAAACTAGAAGCTGTGTGTTCCACAGCTAATTAAATTGTGTTTAAGACAATATAAATATAATTTTTTTTCAAGTGGCTATAAATTACTCACTAAAACGTTTGAGTGCAATCCAGGATGTAAATCTAAACCGATGGAAAAAATAATATTCATATAGGCTGATAGAGCGCTATTAGCAACTAAGACACCATTCATATAAGCGCAAAGATATAATATATCTCTATGATATAAGCACGTAAATCTTAGAGGATATTTTATTCTGAAAGCATTTTCTTAACCAACAACACATAAACGCTAAATTCTAAAGTTGCATTCTTACTACTAATAACAAACTAATAACAAACCAGGCGGGAAAAGGTTGAAAACATAAAAACAACCACCCTCAGGTCATATTTCAATGGTTCTTATAAAAAAAGAACATGTGCAGATATTCCACGAAGCGCTTATGAGATAGTCTTAATGACTAGTCACAGTGGATTGCGCCCCTCTCGCCCTGATAAACATATGTGGTATCACCCCATTCAATTCTGTCAAGCAACCCGGTAAAAATTATCTCAAAGACTGTTGGGTTAAAACAAACATCGTTAAAACTTTTGGTATAGTAAAGTATAAGTTAAGAAGGATTTACCTTAAAACAGCAATGTTATTTCCAATATTCTAGGAATATACAGTTGGTGTCTCTTCGGTTTGAAAACAAAACAAAAAAGATTCTTCCTCATTGTATGGTCTAGGCTTCATATAATGACGGTTACCAAAACCTCGTAATTCAAAGAACCACAACAATAATTTCCTTCAAAGTATTAACTAAAAGATTTGAATGTATTAGTAACTGCATATATTTTTAAAAGGATCTTAGTGTATAAATGTTGATCAGCACGAAATTTTAGCTACTATAAACACGTTGTTCTGAACGCGACGTTTAGAAATAAAAGTTAAATAAAAGTCTTTCTGCACTAATATACCGCTATCATCTATAAAAGATGCTTTTAATCTATAAAAGTTGCTTTTATAAAAATACAATAAATTGTGAATCTGCAATTAAATGTCTAGTAACGAAGGTATGATATAAATAAACATTAATTAAAAACAGAGCCTGTTGTACAAACATCTTTAAGTTTTTTGATCTTATCGCTTGTTAAATTCAAAAAAGGGGGATAAAGCGTGGAACAAGGACATGCTGTTTTTTTTTATGAAGAATGGCTATAGAAGTGCAGGGTACTATTTGTAAACATCCAGATTGTAAGAGCCCTATTCATCCAAATGTTTAATAAGGTTTATCTCTAATATAGGTCCAATTGTTTTTTAACAGAATATGAACATTCTTGCCTTACAAAAGGGATCATGAATGTTTTCTTTGAAGTATAATACGCGCAAAATACAAATAACATTTTCCAATGATTACATGCTGATGTAAACTAATCAACGAATTACACTTAATTAAAATATGGCTTATATAAATATGGTATGATTCAAAATATATACCAGTATTCCCATGGTTTAATCTTCCTTGTATTCTTTAAATAACAGACTTTATTTGACTTAACTTTCCTGCTACCTTCCATTAACTGGAAGCTATGTTAGTAAAAATATAAATTATAGAGCTTGCAAATTTGTATGGTTTGTGAAAAACGTTTTATTAAACGTACTAGCCGTATTCCGTGCAAAAATCCACTGTATCTCTCATTGAATCCATGTAACAAACCAGAGAGTAATTTGAATTTTTGAATGAAAAAATCTGCATTATTCTATATTTATACCCGTTGAAACAAAACGTCAAAAATATTATCAGGTGCAACAAAAAAATAAAAATAAATAAAAATAAAATAAAATAAAATAAAAATTGCAAAATATCCAACAAAATCGAAGGTGTCTAACAACCGTTACGTAAATACCTAAATCTGCTAGAACTATATAATTGCTTTACCCATGTCAGAAGTACACCAGGGGAAAAAGCATACCAGAAATGAAAAAAATCCAACATTGTTAGGTCATACAAAACAGGTTATTAAAAATTTACACAATCTAGATTTTGTAACAAATCAGCTATTCAGTCTATTGCATACAGCAACCCTCTCGAATTTAAAAAAAAATGTAGGAAATCAAAACTAAAAAAAGGAACACGATTGTGCAAAAAAGATATTAATTTTACTGTAGCAGTATGTTGTATTATTTAACAACACATAATTCTAATTTCAAGAAAAAACATGGAAGAGTGAAGAACACAACGAAGCCTTTAACGGCTAACTATACTGTGCGTAGCGTATAATTATCCTGCATCGGCTAACTATATATTCTGTTGCAGGCTAATTATCAGTCCATCCTGACTACTCGGTGCAAGCAACAATAAACTTTTGTCACGTTTCGACAACGTTTCTGCAGAAAATATAAAAAAAATCCTGTGACGAATATCTTTATATCTGATAGAAGTAGCTTCACAAGTGTGTTTTGGAAGTTATTTTAGCCCTTTTATTTTAGCATTCACTATATAAAGTAATACAAAAATACCCAATAATTTTGTATTATTTTATATAGTTTATATAGTGAATATTCACATAGGAATTGTAAATTTATATACAACACTTGTAAACTAACCAAAATTTTACTGTATCATGATTATTAGTCGATAGATAAACTAGTCGATAAAATTCAATATGAAACTTAAAAGTGTTTTTACTTGTTTCAAGTTACTAATAAACTTAATCCTACTGAGAACATTTGGAAAGAATTGGACATTGAATTGGATTGACACTATTTTATTGAAACAGAATGAACAGTGTGACAACTGGAAAGTTAGGAAGTTTAAAATTTGGTTTAGTTGCGTTGGGTTAAAGAAGAAATGTCGAAGAATTCAGAAAATTTAGGGGACCATGTCAACAATACGAGTATATACATACTTTGAATATTTTGTTCTTATAAAGATATGATTAGTATGTACCGTATCAAAGATGTTCCCCATGTTTTTGAGTGTGTGTGCAAAGGAAAGTCAGGGGATTTTAATGTCAGTCAGGGAAAATGAAAATTGACTGGATACTCACTCTACAAAATGTTTTAAATTTTATTTGTTTTATATGGTTTTGTTGTTGTAGACGACGTCCCTTTACCTTTTTGTGCGAAACAGTTTAATGAGCATATTTCATAAGCTTATACTCAATGTTGTTATTAGCATAGCTAAGTATCGTTTAGTTCCACATTGTTATTTACTCTTTGATGTTTTTTATTATAGCTAAGTAAGATTTGTTGTTTCACGACAACAGGTCAACTAAAGGCTACCTAGCTCTGCTAGGCTAAGAGAGAGCTTAGTGATATATTTATCAAAATCTTTGAGCTTATTTAGTACTGCTAATATATTTACATTGTATGTGGTAAAATCCTTTTCTACCTATGACTCAGAAGAAAAATTTTATTGACATTTGTTTACATTTTCCTTTCAGAGCCTCGTTAAAATTTTTGGTTTGCAATTTTGTTTGGTGTTATTTGAGGAACAATTAACAACAATTATGCTAACACGTGCAGTTAATTGTTATTAACCCTGATTGGGCGAAATAACAATCGAAACATTTTCTTTGACATGAGTAAACAATTCAGCTTCGGGAACTTTAAATTTTCATTAATGCACCACCTGCTTCAGGGACGCGCCTTAGTACAGTAGAATGAATAGCGGTTGTGTCTCTTTCTCTTTTATTATATCGCTATGCTTTTCCAAATCGTATTCAAATGTAATACAAGCTTCAAAATTTTGGAAAAAACTTGAAACACGAAGTAGCAGTTTGGAAATAAATAAACAAAACCTCGGCCCTTCAGTGCCATCGTACGATTCCATATGGTGCTTCAATAAAAGTTTTTTTTGACAAAATGGATGCGCCATTTCATTGGTATATCACAGAGAAAAATAATTTATAGCTTTTTATTTAAAAGAAGTCTTTAAGCATATAGAAAAGTAAATATATATATATACGGAAATAAATTAGTAACTTAAAATATATTCCAAAAGACTTTCTTACAGAAAAAATTCGCATATGATCGCTATGAAATCGCCATTTTGGATTTTAAAATACATCATCACATGAAAACACGCATCGCTTGTTCCACCGCGACAACCTGGTACCCAAGGGATTTTGCCTTTTTAACGTCAAGCGCTAGAGGCATTGGCATAGGCAACAAACCCTGGGGACGAGGATGTGTCCCGCAGGGTTACAAGGGCCAAAAACGCTCAAGTATACTAGGGTTAAACCAATAAACTTCCCCGTAAACCGATGAGTGCATTAAACCATGTATTGACCGGCTATCTTAAACATAGGTTGTTTATCAATATAAAATATTCAGACAATTTGTACAAAATAGTAGCTCGTCTTTATCCCGAACTTGCAAGCTACCGTAACATTTGTTCTACAACAGAAAGTTCTAGAGAATAATAGTTTGTAAAGAGACTAAGTAGTGAAACATACCTTTCATTAGTTCGTTCTTTTTCATTTTGCACTATCCTGCTTGAAAGCGAATAAGATAAAATTAATATCATCGTTGAAGGGAATTTCCAAGAAAATATTATGCAATAAAATTGTTTTTTAACGAAAAAGAATAGACCTTTGTTTGTAATAAACACAAAATAATGTGCAGTGAAGAAATGTACAAAGGGAACAAGTATTTGTATATTATTTATATTACTTACTCTAGATCATGTGACACTTCTTTTTTAGTCTACACATCCTCGTCCCAAAGGTTTGTTACCTATATCAAAGCCGCTACGGTTACTTGACGGCCCCAGCATCGCTGTCAAAAAGGCAAAAGCCCTATGGGTCGAATTTGTTAGTTTACAATAAAAAGACTTCAGAAAGCATGTTCTTTTGGGAGGGCAATCTCTACGAATTCCTTCGCCTATGTTTTTGTCTTGGTCCAGTACCGTTGATTTTCACAAAATTACTGACAATACCAACCTTAGTGCTGAGACGAATAAATGTGCAGTAAATAATACTTCTAGACGATATGCTTTTGATGGCACGAAAATTAAAATAATTGGCACAGGGCAGGGACACTCTGATATATCCACTTAAGAATTTAGGATTTATTACACATTAGAAAAAATCTTTTTTCCAACCTGATCAGAAAATAGAATTTCTAGGAGTAATAGTAGACTCAGTTGCAATGATACTGTCGTTACCAAATTAGAAAGTGTTAGACATTAATTAAAAATTAAACAAAATACGACGGGCTTTTTACAGATAAGCTTTCGGTATGTATCTTTTTATTGATATGTATTCAGTTGGTAAATTCCCTAATTAATAATTGAAATGAATAATATATACACTATAACAAATTGAAGGTCTAAACACAAGTTTCTCATATGAGACAATGATAACTTTGAATCAAAATTCCAGGGAAGAACTACAGCGGTTTATTTAACACCATTCCCCTCAAAATGGAAGACCATTAAAAGTAAGAGAGAACCTAATGACAATTCAAACAGCTGCCATCAAAAATGGCCTGGGAGCAGTGTGCGAAAAAGCTCCCACAGGTGGGAGGTGGTCTCTCTGGGAACAGGCAGAACATAAAAATCTCCTGAAATTAAAAGCTGCATACCTTGCAAGATTACGCTACACCAGGAAAAAACGTCATTTGTTCTTTCATCTTGAAATGGACAACGTGACAGCTTTGATTTACCTGGTGAAGCACTCACAAGGAAAATTTAGGATTATTTGTTGTCACAAGGCATCACACTTACTACAGAATATCTCCAGCGGAAATTGAATGTAACAGCAGATTGAGAATCGCGAAACATGCTACACAGGAGTGATTGGCAGTTGCACAAGAGAAGTGGACCTATTTGTGTCAAGGTTAAATCACCACGTACCCAAGTACACGAGACCAGATCGGGGCAGCATAGCAACGAATGCTCTGTTTCAGCCATGGGAAGGAATAAAAGGTTACGCTTTTCCTCCATTTTGCCTAATAACACAAGTAATGAAGAAGGTTCGGATGGAAAAGGTAGCGATAGTTCTAATACCACTGGCATGGCATACTTAACTATGGTATGCAAATCTTCTGCCAATGTTAATAAGCAATCCAATGTTACTAGCACATCTTCCAAATATTGTTCTAAAGCCAGGCAGGGAAAGACATTCATTATCAATTCAGGGCCAACTAAGACTGGTGAAAAATTGCCCAATTCGATGCCCTGTGTATAATGTTCTTTAATTTCTGAACCATCATTTTAGTGAAGGAATGGGTTACTCGAGAATTGCTTTATATAGATCAGCAATATTTGCATACCACGAGCCAGTACGCAATAGCCCTGTGGGAAAACACCAACTGGTGTGTGTTTTAATAAAAAGAGTTTTCAATCTAAGACCTGAAAAAACTCAAAAACCATTTGATTGGAACATTCAAAATGTTTGAAATTATATTACTACATCGCCGTCTAATGAACATATGTCCTTAACAACTTTGACATACAATTTGACTATTCTTTTGGCATTAACAGTTGCTTTTCGTGAACATAAAATTTGTTTCCGGAATGTCCAATACATGTGTAGGAGAAATGTTAGTTATATTTTTAATTGTCTGGTGAACAAACCAGACTTTGAATCCGTCAGATCAAACGAATTCCGTAAAAGCTATCTAATTACACACTTCTTCTCAGATAGTTATGAATCAAAAAATGATAAACTGCGCACGCGCAGGCTAGATGATTGATTAAAATGAGCGGGCCAGAATCTGCAAGGTAGTAAAGTTGTTTTGCATTTTAGCATTCATTCAAGTTGTACATTCCCAAAATTAAGTATATTCTTAGCATTAAACTCAAGTATTTCAGCAATTTTCTCTCAAATTTGTCACGTTGCTGGCTACTAAAGTTGCAAAACATTCCAGACACAGCTATAGCTAGCTAGCTACGCCGAACTTGTTTTAGAACATTTTCTTAATACACTTCTCTTAGCACCTGGAGATTCCTAGTTATTCCATATCATAAATGCATCCAAGTGCCTTTCTCATGACTATCTAGAATTTGGTAGTGTTTGGGATATTAGGTGGGACAAGATGGATTTGAACTCTTCATTCTTGGTAGAGAAGCATACAAAAAATTCTTAAAAGAAGAGGCTAATTTAAGAGTTTATCAGTTATCCTGACACGTTTGTGTTTTCGGCACTGGAACTCGTATTGAATTATAATTTGAGAATTTCCGACTAACCTTAGATTTGACATGTTTAGAACTTCATAAAATTTTGCTACAAAACAAAACCTGAGAGCCTGAAAATATGATGCTCACATGTTAACATAAGCCACAACATCCCAAAAAGCCGCGAATCTGTCTAGCACTTTTTGAAAGCTTTGCTACAAAGTATTCAAATTCCAACTTGCCCCACCGCTTCGTGGATTTATGGATTCGTGGCTTGACGGCACGCAATGTAATGTCTTCATTTAAAGATTAAAAAATAAGTAAGTCCATATGTCTGCTTTGTACTAGAAAAACATTAGCCATGGATATATATTGCGAGAGTTCAGACTTGCCATAAAAATCATGGAGGCTTTTGTTGAGGTTACAGTGTTTTAAAAAAAAATGGGTAAAACACAATGAAAGGCCTGATGAAATCCATGCGTTGCATTTCGGGAATAGCTTGGATGGGCGCGGGCATTTACGGACAGTAACTAATGACAACCTTGAAATAAATTGCTCAAACTTGCCCTCACATATATAAAAGTTTTCAGTTAGTTGGAACCCTTGTTATATATATATATATGGTATATAGATGTGCATTGTTAGCCACGACGCCATGACACCGCAAAGCTTCGAAGTCGTAAATTCCCTTCATAATTTCACATTTTTTATAAATAAATTTATGTTCTGGCTTTTGTATAAGAACAAGGAGAATAAAATTTTTATGCATGTGCAAAAGTATTTAGCTTTTTTTATCATTTTCCTGTCAAAAATTTATATTTTCTATTCAAAATAGATATTCTATGAATTAAAAGTTTTCCAATGATATAAAAATATTCAAACTGTTTCCATCTCTGTCTTTCTAGAAACTTAGGCTCATTCATACAGTAAAGACATTGTGATTCCAAAAACAGGGCTTGACAAGCAGTAGCTTATACTACACACGTTTTTAAAAGAGAGTTCACCAGACCTAACGCCACGTGACATTCTTGTTTTCATAAATTGACAAAAAATTAGTGTCGAGGTAAACCATCATTATCAGTAGAGATTTTTGTATTGTGTCGACAATTGACCAGTATTTAAAAGTCCATGATAAAGGAGAGAAAAATCAATTACATCTGGGAATTGTGAAACCCTACAACGAAGATAAAACTGCAACAGTGTCAGGGTGGATTAAGAAAGTCCTAGACGCCTCTTGTGTGGATACTTATGTTCATAAAGCCCATTCTACTAGATCTGCCTCCACTTCTAAGGCTGCTATGACCGGTTTTTATACACGTGAAATACCGGGGTCACTATCAGGACACCCCGTCTGGCAACAAAGATACCATAAAGTTATCGAAAAACCTTGTAAAAAATGTCAAATTAGTGTAGGACTTTGAGGCTTTCAACAAAGGTGGTCCGTAGGGCCGCTCTACGGCCTATACAAAAGGGTTGACGTCATCCTTGTATCGTTCAGAGATTTTGTGGAATAAAATCTATCATTACGTAACGCCGAGAATCGGCCGCGCAAGGTAATTATGTAGGCCGCAGAGCGGGAGAAGGACGAAACAAATATAATAATATAAAAAAATATAAAAAACAATGTTTGATTGAAAAACATGCCTGTATTCTAAATGATAGATGTCGCATTATCTAAAATCACCACGAAAACCACCAAATCCATTGTTGAAGAAAAAAATAATGTTGTATAATAGGTAGGGCACTTTTTTGTGTCGAAATGGGTATTGTAAGTAATTCGCAAGTTAATTGTGATCAAGCAACGAAAATAATAGAGAAAAAAAATTATCAGGCAGTATTTTTTTCATATGTAAAACTTTAAGTACTAGAAGAATTCAATGAAGCAAGAGGATTTTAGTACAGGTAGTGCAAAAAATAAAAGGCCAGTTTAAGAAAACAAACAAAGTCTACAAACTGTTGCTACCAAATTAATTGCGAGGAAAAAATACTGTGAAAAATTATTAGAAATTAATTGGGTCCGTTGTTGATTTTTTAATAGAGTATATTTTCGCTTTTTAGCTGGAGGTAGCTCTAGCTAGTCAAAATCCGACTGGCGGCTTAATAAAAGTCAGATTTGTGAACATGACACAAAAGAAACACAAAGATGGCTAGGTTTAAAAGCACTGAGTAAAAACTGAGTAAAAAGTCTTACCAAGCACAATAAATACGGCTAGATAGATAGCTCCAGGCTAGGCTGATTTTCATGATGTATCTACGATCCAGGACACAAATTATGACAAAGGAAGGCGAAATTGTCTACTGTTGTCTATTCTATTCCTGTTCTTTAAACGAAAGTGAGAAACTTAATGACAAATGTAGAAACGGATTTTAGGCTTTATTTTGCTAATTCGATTTTTTCTCTAGCATCCTAAAGTGCATTTCGCAGCTGCCTAACAACTAGTCGATAATACTAATATCCGCAATTTTAACATTGCCGCGCTCCTTCCTTGAAATTTAATGCACTCGCCGCGACAAAGATATACAATCAACGGATTTGTCAACATTTGTAACACATCATGTGCTTCCCACAACTTTTGTTTACAATACAAAAATTACAATAACCTTTCTCCCTCAGTGTCACGAAATATTTCTAAATCTAAAGCATCTGTAATCTACATCAGTGTCATGCAATGTCAATATTGGTTTCAACACACCATCACATGCATGTTAAATATAAATACATTTAATTTTAAGTGCGTTCATACAATACATTCTAGTGTTTCTGAATAATTTGTTTCACTATTCTGCTATATTTACATATTTGGGTTTATATTTACTTGACAAAAATCGCATTTTAAATAAAAGGACACAAAATTTTCGCATTTTTGAGATCGACCATGTTCAATAAATTTGTCTGGTATTTATTTGTGAGGTGATTAGAAATTTAATTC
Source organism: Hydractinia echinata (assembly GCA_030067915.1). NCBI lineage: Eukaryota > Metazoa > Cnidaria > Hydrozoa > Anthoathecata > Hydractiniidae > Hydractinia > Hydractinia echinata. Next base: position 204,468 of record JASGCC010000078.1, on the reverse strand, counting down.
TGTGTAACTTCAATTTTCTTATTTAAACTTTGAATACCCATTTTTGATGCCTTTTTAATATTTTAAGTAATACTCCTTGCACGACCAGGTCAAAACAAAACAAAAACAAAAACGGGCGCATATCGAGAATTTATTGTTGTCGTTAAAAGTTTTTATACTTCAAGACCTGTAATTTCGCTAATTTTTTCAAAAACAACGTGAAATCTTGAAAAAAATTTCTGAGAAAATTTGTGACACCAAAAGTATGTTAAATAACAAAAGTAACAATAATAATGTTTGGAAACGATAATTATTGTTCCTGCATAATATATAACAGACCTTGTTTGCTAAGATATGATAAACTAATATGAATATCTTATGAATTATTGCATCGTTAAGATAATTTCCTATATTATAAACTTCACTAAGTTTTCAAAATGTTTAAAGATACTCAATTTAAACTAATAAATATTGTGCGAATATACAACTGAACGAGATAAAGTCAAAACTGGAACAACAACAAGTAAAGTGAGGTGTTCTGTTTTTTGTTTGTATAAAGTTTGACATTGTTTTCTTGTTTAGCCGTGAATTAAAAAAATGAAATAAAGATGTTAATGAAATAACATCATTTAAAGATCGTTTCAATCAAGCAACATCAGTCAAGAGGCTGTCGATTTGTACGAGTGAATCCTCAATCATGGTGGTTACATCCTCTTCTTTCCATTCCTTCTCATTCATCTTGGAAACTAACTTTTTATTGACGAAATGGAGATTTGCGCGATCCTGATGGCCACTAATTTTAATTTCCTGAATCAACATTTCTGTTTCATCCGATAACTTCGAGATCAAGTTATGGCGTGTGACCTGTTTTTTCAGAGAATAGCCTTTAGGAAGTAAAATTTTTTTAGAATGTTGGAAAGAATATTTTTGAAGACACTCTTTCAATTTGTCGTCATGCTTTCTTACGAGACTTTCGTATTCAGGATCAGCAGCGAAGTAAATAGTTAAAAGTACCATGATTGCATTTTTTTTTCTTGGATCCACAATAAGGAACGAAGTATATTGCTTATCTGGATAGAGAAAATATCCGTGACCCACGTTAATGAAATCGTAATCTTTGTCATCATCTGTAAATGTTCGATAAGATATCTTATCTTTAGCACCGTCTATCATGATTTCCACGGCGAGCTGATTTTTTGTCTCTGGTGTTGTTTGATAGTTTCTTTTTATTTTCCCAACAATGCCCGTGCTATCGTGCCAGCGTATATCTTTTTTTGCAATTTCAGAGCATTTGTACGATCCGGCTTCGATATCCCAGAAGGGTTCACCCATTATGCGAGTAGACAAAGAACATGTATCACCATCTACCATAGACTCTTTCGCTTTTTGAAGAGCTGACAGGAGTTGCTCTTCTAAATGAGCAATATTTTTAAATCTTATTTGATTTTCCAATGATGGGGTAGAGCTTTTAATTCTACATAATTTATTTTCCTTTTTCTCGAAAACGAGCTCATCTTCATCTTTCAGTCCCACAAAAAAAGTTTCGAACTTCCTTTTATCGAATTTTTCCTTATCTGTATGCGCTGCCATATTTTGTGTTTGTTTTAGTGGAAAATTTTCTAAAAAGATAAAGGATAGAATAGTTTTTTTTAGGCGATAAAGCTCCGTCTCTTATAATTATACATGGTACAAACTGCATTTTATCTCAAAATCTCATGACATTTAGACACTCTATATCAGTTTTCAAAAAGTAGACTGAATTTTCAACAAAAATAAAGTAGTTTTAGCAGCACCTTTATGTATGCATGCCCCATACCCCCGGTAAGCAGGACTTGTAAATTAAGTTTTTTTAAGAATTCACGAACTTTCGGATGCAAAGTGGTTAAGAGTGATAAGTTGCACTTTCCGTCATCTAATCACGAACTAACATATCATCCGAAAGCCTCTCACACCACATCATCTCTTGACGATTTCAGTATACTGTCTAGAGGAAACAACCGGTATTTGCAGAAGGATTGCCAAAAGATTCTTTCAGTGGTTGATTTTTGGTGCAGTCAGAGCCCAACAAAGGTTGATAATAAATTGTTGCGATTTTGCTAAACTTTGTCGCAAAAAATTTAAACTGACAAAATATGTACTGCAAAAATTGAGACCCTTAATAAGTAAAAATTATATTATTGTTACATTCATGGTAATATCAATTAAATATATTTCTAAGAATCCGTTTCATGTAAAAATGAATTTTTTATACTTTTACTGGTCCTTGAGACATGTCATACTTAAATACGTTTGAATTCAAACGTGTGATACATTGATCTTCATTTTTATTATTTTATTAATGCTTTAAAGCTCATTAAAGTTAATGTCTTTTAGAGATTTGGTTGTTAAAATTGACGTAAAGGAACTTTAACGTCCTAAAGTAGCTATAACGCCCCAAATGGCCTTAAATACGCAGCTACACATTTGGGCAATAACTTTCTTGCTGCAAATTGGTACCCCTTCATTAAAAACCAGATCCGCCATTGTTTCAACATTTACATAAAGTTTTTAAAATCTGCTTTGTATCTCATACTTCTTCTTAATTACGTTGTCGGTAAAAAAATCGGCAAAAACTTTGGAGAAAAAATTTAAGCAAATATTTTTAGTCAGTACAAATGTTAGTATCCCACTAAGTTTAATCTCTTTTTTAGCTACTACATAATTTTTGAATATATACTTGTTATGTTTATAATATAAATCATGTGCGAAATGATAAAAAAAACTATCCGTCGTACGCTACCATGTCAACGTAAAATGTTCAACATTTGTATCTGCGTTTTAGAGCATTTTACTTCTTAATGCAAAATTAAAGAAAATCAAATTAAAATGGGAAAAACACTGGATCGGTAAAAGATTTAATATTTTAACTACATTTTTGAGCAATAATGCACTTCATGGTCTGTGAAAAAGAAAATAGATATGATTCTAGATTTTTTTTAAAAAAATGTAAGCAATATTTTCAAATACCAGTGCTGTAAAGAATTGTATAAAAAGAATAACTTCACAATGCTGAATGTTGGAAATTCTCCTGTTGTTTTTTTCAAAGGCTAGTTTTGTATAAGTTAGCATAATTAAAAGTATTTTGACATCAGCACTTTCTTTACTTCTTGTGACTATCAAAAAAGACAAAAGAATAAGAGCACACTATTCGCATAAAACTTGTTTAAGCTCTGCGTTACAATTACACGAGTTATCAGATGTCAAGTAGAATCAAATAGAAAAGTGAAACTATATTTTATGGGTTAAAAGCGTTTTTAAAGAACTATGAAATCTATCAAAAACAAGAAATTTCAGGTGTTGAATATTAACTATATGCTTATTGATATTAAATTAAAAATATGGAGCTACAAAATTGTAAAATTTGCTATAAAAAATTCTATAGATGAATGGGTTTATTTTTAATAACTTATATAACCTGGCATTAAATCAATAACTTCTTATTAAAAAAGAGGGTAAAGTATTTAATTCTCAACTAACATTGTCCGCAGGAATCTTCTTCCCTTTCTGACAATCTGGGACGGTAGAGATTGCGAGAAGGAGAAAATAAGCCCCTCGTGATAAGGTTAAATTTCCGCTACTTCGAGTCTCCGCCGCAAAAAAAACTAGCTAACAGGTAACACTGTTGAATCCTGCTTCTTAAAAAAGCGTTAAATAACGAGCAAGTAAAAAAATACAAACTACCTTCTCCTGCGGTCTTACTGCTTCATTCGTCTTTGCTTTGCTTAAAAATGAAGAAGATAAAAAATGGACGAGGGAAAAAACTGACCAATAAAATTAGTTTTTCAAAGAGTGAGCACCTTGGTTACGTAAAAAACCAATAGATACAGATTTATAACCAACCATGAATGTTATGTAATATTTAGGAGACACAGAGACACAATGTAGAAAAGCTGTTACTCAGAAATATTTGTTAAATATTTTATTGCTTTGTTAAAAGAATACAGTTGTTAAAATATTATGACTTTCAGATGTAAGCGTTAAAGAACTCATTTAATACTGTACAAACCTTTTCCTATAAATTGTTTCACGACGTTCCCAGAATAGAAAACATGTGACTGTTGTAAGTTTATTTATAAAATACACATCTTCGATCCCACATCTTTTCCAGTCATTTGCACAAAACTTAGATACTCGTAACCGTTTTATTTGTTATTGTTATTTGTTATTGTTATTCTTCTCTTACATAACTTTCAACTACAATGGGAACTGAAAATATCGAACGCTTGTATGCTTTTATTCTGGTCAAATTTTGGGTTGTAATAGGCTAAAAAAGGAACAACAAAAATCAGTGAAGAACGCCTTGTCGTTTAAAATTGAAGAAAATCCGCAAACAATTAGTCATCATAAGTTTATTACCGACTAGTTTTAAAAAAATAACTCTGGGCACTGACTTAATTTTTGGTTGTTTCATGGTCCATGGATTTATGTGTAGAAAATTTAGAGGTCGTGGCAATTGCACAAGAATGTTATTGTGGCAAACGCCAACAGACAGTCTTGTCACCAAAACTCTTTGAGAATAACTCTCAAGGAGATCTGGGAACAGGAATGGCGTACAGAGTACATCCTCGGTGTAAAAACATACATACATTCAGGAAAAAGGTAAGCAGTTGTATCTTAAAAAAAAAATATTTTGAACTTTTGTGAGCATTAATTAATTTTGCAAAATGTCGTGTTGACAAATGTAATTCCCCATTCACTTTATAATGCAGCTGTTATTATAAGTTATTCAAGTTCGAGGAAATTCCATCTGTTATATGAATGAAACCAGATGTTAGATTTTTGTTTTAGTAATGGTTGGTCGTTGGTTTATTCCCGATTAATAGGGAAAACGTCTTCATGTTGTTATTGAGCTTGCAGTAAGATGTCCAGAAAATATATCTTTGTACACAATTTGTACACGATTTGTGCACCATTTGGACACCATTTGGACACTTTTTGTGGTTAGTTACCTAACAATTATCACACGCTTCTTTCGATGAAAATGTAGGTACGTCGAAGGTCATCCTTAATTGCATCCAGCCCCAGGATACATAACACAGGAAAGAAGATTTGAAAAGTTTGTTTCAACGTAGTCGTATGAAGAAGGTTGCGAAATGCTTTGAAAAACTTTTCTTGGAGGGCTCCACTCTCAATCCTTGCACTTTCCATTAACATTCTATTATGTCTTGATAAAAATAACCAGGTAACCAGCAGAGTGAGAGTTAGTGTAGGTTTCAAATAATTATATTTTATTAGACGTTACGCCTAATGAAATATAATTATTTATGAGACCTCAATTATGAGATCTTTCAATTTTCATATTTTCAACTTCAATCAAGTCCCTCTCAAAATCCAGTTTTATGCCCAATGACTTCATTATCTTTATGCTAATCAAAAGTGGCAGTTTATTATCAACCACATCCACTGTTTGTTTGTACAACTTCTTTCTAATTACAACTGGTATAATAACACGTGCATTTTCTCACATTGTTTCCCATCACAAAATGTGAATGCTGCAGATGTTTTGGAATGTACCAACAGTTTCTTGTAATTCTCTGGTAAGATTAATACATATTCATCAATCCAAACCAAAGACGGTTTTCGTGCATCCAGTGTCAAGAATTCCCTTTGAAAACACTTCACCAATCAAGCAATATTCCTTCTTTGGTGCATCATTGTAAAGGGTGATGCGAACTTCATTCACTTCATCATCGTCCAAGCCATCCTTTTTGCTCATACCATCATTTTTTAGGGACATTTAATAGCAAAGTGTCGGACAGATTCACAAATATGACATTTCATTTAATTACCATCTTTATCAAAAGGATTATGTTAACCATCTTTCCTGTCAACATAATTTCTTCTATTACCTCTTCCTCTATCTCTAATTCTTTGATAACCTCCACCAGTGACTCCCCTTGAAACATACGATGAAGAACTTGCATAACCAACAAGACATCCCCCCTTAATTGACAAACTTGACTGACTGTTACCACTACTGTCGCCAAGCACCTTCATAAATCTCTCTTTTATGTTGGTGTAAGAAGCTGTAAGTCAGCGCACCTCAGGTTGTTCTAAACAACTTCTCATTATCTTCAGTCCCATTTGTTATATATGGGACCGAAGATATTGGTTGTTATATAACTTCTCAAATTGAATAATAAAGTCGGAATACTTTTTACTGAAAATCCTTTTGAAAATGTAAAATTCTTTGAATGCATTATATTCTCTCGTATTTGTGTCCTTCAAAAACAATGCATCCAATTGAGTAATTACTTTAACATGATCGTCATTCTCAGCCAGTTCTGCAGTCCATATGCTTTTAACAGCTTGACAGATAAACAGCCGGAACTTGATTCTTCTTATCCAAGTCAGTATATATCTGCCACACCTCAATGTCATTTTTTTACATTATATAATCATCTTTTTCACTGAACACCGGTGGAGCATAACGTTTAAATACCAATCAAGTATCACAATGAAAATAATAAATCGAAATTACTCGTATACCCATAGTGTCACATCCGGGTGTGTGCCCTTAATACACTTGCCTGTTATTCCACAATGCCACCAGCATCAACGGCACAACATTCTTCCATAACCAGAATTGTCACACTCTGCTACCATGATCATGTGACCAAATATGGATGTCTCCCCTTAAACGTGTATATTGAAAGCTACACCAGTATCTTCAGTTACTAGTTACTAAAAGAACAATAATAATATCAAAATATTAACAGAGCTGCTGTGGTTTTGAAATATAATTTCTAAGAAGTGATGTTTTTCTTTATGCCTCGTACAAAATTAGGATATCGAATAAAAGGATCCTGTTGTTTTACTGTTATTACTGAAACTAGATTCTGAGGAAAAGCTATTGATTGTAATAATTTCTGTTCGTCATGTTACCCTAAACTCCGGTAAGAAAGTCTATAAAATAGATAAAAAACTTTCAATAATAATATCAGTCCACTGTGTTATAATAATTTTACTACAAAGAAGTAAAAACACATTCACGATTACAATCAGAGTCCCCAGAAGAATTTGTGATAGAGAGCTACTTGCAACGTCTTTCTTCAACGCTTCATCCTTCTCGAGAAAAAGATAGAATATACGTTTTGGATCAAATTTTCAGAGCTCTGCAATCTTCGCAAAGGGTAAATATTGACTGATATTTGTTATAGTTATTTTTAAGAGCTTTTTTTGCAGATGTAGCATATGCCAGAGCTATATCTAGGATACAATTGTAATCATTAATGGTTTTCATCATACACTCATAAACAACTTTATTGACTTTTTCTACAATCCATTACTGGATGGTGACTCTGCAGCAGTTGTTTTTATCTTAATGCCAAATTTGTCTCCCATTTCTCCCATCTGCTTGTTATCAAATTCGCCTTCGTTATCACTACGTATTTGGCAGGTTCTACCAAAATAGGTCACCCAAAAAAGGAAATATATTTTAAATAATGATACCCCTGTGCCTTGTGTTAACTAAAAAAGCTACATAAATTCTTGAAAATGCATCAATTAGATCATATAACCATGTGTTGTTATGTGAAAACTCTTTAAGATTCATGCATAACACTTAATTGAATCGATAAGCAAACAACCAACAAGATGATGATAAGGACATTTATACTTTTTGCATGTATCATAGGTATCACTCCTCAATACATTTAAAAAATATCTACATCTTCTTTCAAGTCACTACTTTTTACTAGCTTTATAAGTTTCTCTTTTGATGCATGTGGAAATTGGTGGTGTATTTTTAGCGCCTTTTTCATCTTGTCATTTCTTGATAAACCACTGATATTGCTGTATTTCACATCAAAATCCCATGGTGTCAACGGTATGCAATAGTGTCCACTGCTTGAGATGGTGAGAATGCTTGAGACTGTTGAGAGGTTTTAAAAGATATGAACTCAAAATAATGGTTAATCCTTAATGCAAAATATACAAATATCAGAAAAGCTTGGATGTTTGTTTTATGCAGCAACGATGTAGGATGTTCTCCGACATCTTTTTTTCCAACTGAAAATTCACTAGTACAAAACTTGTTACCTATGACGGAAGTAAACGAGGAAAACAAACTTGATTAAAGTATCATTTACCTCCAAGTTTATGTTTATTATATTTTGTTAATATCCACATATGCACGTACTTGTTACGTAACATTACACAAGCAACAGGAGCCTCAAAGACTTCAAAATCTTAAATAAGTAGAACAAAAAGTAAAAAAGCAGAAATAGTTGGACATGTTCTGTTCGCTTTCGATTGACACACTAGCCTAACTTAGGAAGCACACACGTGAATTGACATTTTAAAGAAAATAACAAAAAACACAGTTAATCCTGGAAAACGGAGAAACTTTTGCAACATTGTCAACAAGGTATAAACCAACAATGTGCATTTTTATTTTGACAATATATTTCAATCTATAATTTTATCATCTTTAGATTTAAAATACAAAATAAAACAAGATTAACAATCCATGATAGAATATTTACATATATCTCCAGAGCAAAACACAATTAAAAGCTAAAGAAAAACTCAGACACGAGGTCGACGGGCCAGCATCTGAAAATAAAACAAAAAATATTAAAACTTTATTACAAAGGTCCGACTTTTATATTCGTCTCTAGTGCCTAGTGTTGGACGTAATTGATTGATATGTAATGGCTCAAGGGTCATTAGATGGTTCAATGACCTTGACTTCGATGTTAAAACAATAACGTCATCCATCGCAAGGAAATGTAACATGCAACATTGACCCTCGGTCAGGATTTCCTGTTGCTTTTAAAAAAAAGCGTGTATCATTAATTTGCTCGACAGGGAGTCGCAATCAACACGCTGTATTTATTTATAAGTTCTACATCTTCTTGTTTTGAGTCAAGATATCAGTATCCTTATTCTTAGCAATATCAATCTTGTTCCTAGCACCTGTTGTCTTTTTTATATTGGATCTTAGAGGAAAGAATTCTTTTCCCGAGACTCAATCGAGGTTGTTTCTGAAGCAGTACAATCCACTATAGCCATTACCAAATCCACCAGGCTAACAGACTGTTAATTCAGCTGTGGCTTAAAAAAGGTACAAAGTATGACCACCCAATAGCCGTTGCAACATAACAGATGCAAAGTGCGGGAATCTTAAATAAATAAATTTCTTTTAAAGCTTCAAGGTAGTTATAATAGGGATTTGCAGGATCAATCAGTTATAGTTGTCTTCTAGCTGATGATAATACGTATTTTTAAAAGTAATACCAAAAGCTTTAATATTTACCACAGTCTCCAGAAACTTGGAGAAGGCAAGGTGATAATTATTAGGATGTTTCAAGCTAGCACTGATTGCCAATCTATATAATAATACGCCAGTTCCGTGTCTCTGTGACAGGCAAAGTTGATATCGTCATTTTCCTTTGATGTCGCCGTAAAAATCTTTGATGTTACCGAAAAAAATATGTCTATTTTGTTAGCGGGTTTACTTTGTTTACGTCACGTGATGAAAACGACTCAATTTGATTTGCTGAAATAAATTTAACGGCTAACTTTCCAAAAATGGTGTCCCTCGACACGGAAAAAACACAAAAGAAAGGTCCCTTCGTCTTGAAAAAAGTGATTCAGAGAAAGAAAACTCTAATTAAAGAAGTAGAAGTAGAAAAATAAAGTGAAGAGCGGAGCTAGGAAGTAGTAAAGTAAAGTTAGAAGTAAACTCTAAGTAAAGAAGTAGAAGTAGAAAAATAAAGTTGAAAGCCACAAGAAGTTACTTCGGAAGTGAAGAGTGGAGCTAGGAAGTAGTAAAGTAAAGTTAGAAGTACAAAATGAATGCTAGAGTTTCAAGTGAATTGGAATTGAGAAAAATTATAACTTTTATATTTTTAGACGTTCCGTTTTTATATGTAACACACTTAAAATTGTCAAAAAGAATCGCATTCTCAAAAAAAATCCATTGGAGCTTCAAATTTATATTTTACCGCGTTTTTTATAAAAAAGCCAGCATTTGTTTACAATGGTTTGCATAATTAATGTCCTAAAATTCAAAATGCTGCATAAAGCTGTTAGCTGGCTACCAAACAAATGTGCCAGCGAAATGGAAAGTTTTGGTTTGTTGAACTAACTGCAAATGTCATAATTTTTACATTGCTATTGTTTTCCTTTATATGTGTTGTACTAAGGCATAAATAGCTAGCTATAGACGTAGCTAAGTCTCCCCAGCTTAAGTATATTTAACTGGGTGTCTTAGGTACTGTTTTGTTAGCTAGCTAGCTAATGTTAGCTTCAAGGCTCCATCCCATAGCTAGCTCTAATCTATGAGTTTTGTTGTTGTTCCTCTTTTTTTAGGTATTTATAGCTACCTTAGTAGTCAAACTTCTCTTCTTTTTTGAACACGAATTATAATGTAACAAGCTAGCTACAAAATCTTACTTGAACTTTTAGGATACTGTGACACATTTTTATGCCCATAGAGAATAATTTTTTCACATTTCCTGTAAACCTTACAAGGGGACCACAATATGACAAGTGGAACGAATTTTATAGAATTTAAAGTGTGTGTGTTAAGTTATTTTTTATTGTTTTGTTTCCTCATCCTGTTAAACTTTTGTCAGCCTACATGTAAAATGCCAGGTTTTTTTACAGGGGTTTTTGACATTTGATTGGAAATTTATATACGTGGGTTTATACGTGGATTAAAAAAATTTGTCAGTTCATATTGATTGTGTTGCAAAATGCTGTTTTTTGAAATTTTGTGTAATTTTTTTGGAAATAGACCACATGCAATATATATACTGAAAGAACAAATCTTTGTAGAATCAGACTTCACTGTAAGCTGTTGCAAAGCTGATGTCTTTATCGGTAAAAATAACAGCCATCGTTTACTAATTAAGTAAAAAATAAAACAAGTTTGAAAGTTAAAAAGTATTTATTTGTTAAGCTTTTCGTACAGTGTAAGTACATCTTCAGACTATATAAACAACTTTGTCTTTATATTTCGTATTATAAACTATTGTTTGGGAGAACTAACTGTATGTGATGTAATTTTTGCTGGAAGAAAATTCCATGGTTTCACGTTTTTGTTTTTCTTGAGAATTTTACAAAATTTTGTAGGGATAAATGTTTGCTGATGATAAAAAAATTACTTAATGTTCTGACTGAAACTGTTTTTGTTTTTTATATTTTGTAATCTAAACGGGTGGACTGTATGCACTGAAATCACTGATTTTTTTAAATTTTGATGTGTTTCATAACCTTTTTGTGGAAGATTAATGGGTAATGGCAATATACGACATGCTGAATGAACTTATTTTTGTTGATTTAGATGTGTTTCTCAAAAACCGGTCTGTTTTACATTTTGTGTAAACCTTTGTTTATGAACCGTATATATACAATGTTTGTTGATTCAAGTTTATTCTTTGCTTATTGATTTTTTGACATTTAGGTTTAAAATTGTTGGTAAAGGGCAGTATGGATCATCATACTAAAAAAGAAAATTTTTGTGTTCTTAACTGGTTGATTTTTACATTTTGTGTAACTTTGCGGGAGAGGATGGTATGCAAACGAAGTGACTGATTTTTCTAGATTTAATTTTGATGTTTTCCAAACTATGGCTTTTTCATATTTTTGTATAAGCTTTTAAGGGAAAGACAATATTTAAAATGTGTAAAGAACTTATTTTTGTTGATTTGTGCTAACTCTTGCAGGCCTCCTTTTTGACATTTCAGAATAAAATACTGAGGGTTTTCAACATAATCACTTATAAGATGTACATATTTGAGATGCGTTATTTCTAACATTGTTATTATCCGTGTTGTGACTGTCGGTGTTGTAACTGTCGGTATTCTTACTGTCGGTTTAGATGGTGTTGTGAGTGTTGATGTTGTGAGTGTCTATGTTGTAACTTTTTATCAACTAGATTTTGCACCTTGCATGCTGTTCTTTTTTATTTTATGTAAGATTTGTGTGGAGGATTTCATGCTATTTGACATTTGATATTTGGTGTAAGATTTTAAGAACATTTTTTTTTGTATATGCACTGCTGACGTCAGCAAAACATCTAAAGCAACCTATTTTTTCATTGGGCTTTTGCCTAAGTGGATTTTTCCACGGGCCTTATCGACTAGTCTATATAATAATACGCCAGTTCTGTGTGTCTGTAACAGGCAAAGTGGATATGCTTATTTTCCTTTGATGTAGCCGAAAAAGTTATGTCTCAAATGTTAAAATTTCTGACGTTACGGCGCGACGTCAATAACACTACTTTAATGTCAATATCTTATATTAAATTAATGAAGCCATTATAGTGCACTTAAAACTTTGAGGCCAAATAACTTGGAAACGAGGTGGTGACGTCAATGATTTTTCACCGCGTGGGTAACTAAGGACCACCTAGGACCAATTAGGGTAATTTTCCTAAATCTGGGTCCCCAAATCCGTTTCGGAATGGACGGGTTGATGACGTCATCAAAAACCTTCAAACCCTAATATCTCTGCAACCGCTTGTCAAAAGTACATGATCCTATACATTTTCTTGATCAGCGTTTCAAGATTTATACGATGAGGGCAACGGGTATACAAATTTCTAAAAAAAATATTTTTGCTTTTGACGGGCCATTGCTGACGTCAGCAAAATTTTAAAACCCTTATATCTCATTAACCGCTCATCAAAAGCACATGATCATATACATTTTCTTGATCAGCGTTTTATGCTCTACATAATAGAGGCAACGAATGAACTAATTTTCGGCAAATTTTTTTTCTATATGCACTACTGACGACGACAAAACATCTGAAACAACCTATTTTCCATTGTTTTTATTGCCTAAGTGGATTTCTCCACGGGCCTTATCGACTAGTAATTCAATAATTGACGAACAGCCACAGACATATGCGTTGTTGGAAACCAACTCAAAAAACAAGGTGTTATTCCAGTACTTGCGTAATCGAATAAATTCATGATCAAAAGAGGTTTGATTTTTCATCAAAATAAGACTTTCAGACTTAAATTGAAGCGGCTTTCTTTAAAAAATTATTGGAACTACCATAATAACTGGTGAATAGTCAAAATTCCGTCAACTTTGTGTGAAATACCTACTTGGTACAGCATTCTAACCACCTCATCAACTCCACTTTAAAAGATAGTAGACACTAGAACCTCTACCCGCTGATACGGTTAAAAACATTTATAAGTGTTGTTTAGTTGTACCGTTTCATTATAATAATAAATACTATATGAAAACCTGTTATTGTTCTTTCTCATTGTGTTCATTTTCGCAAAGTGAGACAAGAGTTTTTAGCGGACTAGAAATGCAACAGGAAGCGTTTTGGACATGTTATTGGCGTAAGAGCGCTTAATTACTCCTAATAACCTAACTATGCTATTGCTAGTCAAGTTAGAGTACTTATTAAGTATAATAAGTAGTGGCCAAGTAAGGCAAGTAGCCGGTGATTGACGATTTCAGCTGCGTTGTTGTCCTCTCTGTTTACTCAGAGTCTGTTTAATGGCCGCAATGGGGCAGAAACGTACCTGTGCTTAACAAGATCAGACAGTATTTATCTGTAAGGCTTAATTCCAATGAGAATGATGTACGCTCAAAATAAAAAAAGGTGTTGAGATAAATATTTGTGGTACCGTAAATCGAAGTCCCCACTGGGGCGATGATCTCTTATCGCTTTTCATCGCGATAAAATTAAACAAAATTCATCGCCTATTTTCATCGCCTACCATCCCCACCTACCATCGTTTTTACCTAACAACATAAAACGAATGCAAGAAGTGTATCATACCAATATATACATGATGAAGAGAAGAATTTTGTTATGAGCAACGTACATGATTATTCTTCGTTTCAAATAGGAGATTTAGGTGATAGAGATTTTTAGCCAAAAAGAGGATAACTAAATTGTACAAGAAATGAGTTTGGGCGAGATTTATGTCGGTATTAAATTAAATTTTTTTCAATAAAATTATTCCTATCGAGAATATCAATTTGTGGTCGATTGCATTTCAGATTCTTCAAACAGTCTGCTGAAAGATTTGATAATCGGCTCTCTTTGGTTTCATCGTTAATTGCTAAAAAGTTACAACATATCGCGCGTTTACCAAGATCTGATTTTTCATAATATTCTGAAGTTTGATAGATTTCATTTTCTAATTGCATGTTGATATCGATTTTTCTCTGTCCATTTTTGCGGTTAGAAATCTCTCCACTCACTTGAAGCGGAAATCCACGTTATCACAACTGAAACACGTGTTTCAAAACAATTGTTCTATTTAAATTTGGGAGGTAAAGATTTAAATCTATTGTTATTATGGCGGCATGTTTTTGAAGTTAACCTTTTCTACGCAAGATCACAAAAGATCATGGTTCATCGCTTAAATAAACGTCAAAACTTTTTAATATTCCTCGCTTTCTTCATCGCTTATTTTAATCCTCGACGAGCATAAAAATGTCATCTCTTTTCACCCCCACTGACACGCAAAAAGTTCATTAAAAAATGAAAGCGATGAGAGATCATCGCTCTAGTGGGAAATAAGCTTGTGGATAAAATTTCGCGTGTATTTTATTTTTCGGTTGTGCAAAAACCGCGAAATTAATAAAAAATCGACCGACCGCGAAATAAAATCCACGCTAAATTGAATATTGAGAACTTATATTTTTGAGTTAGAATAAAAGGGGTAGAGTAAAAATTTTTAATCATTTTTTATGATATTTTTTATCTGCTTACATGATAAGCACGAAAAAGACTAAATTTTTATTCGGTTTCTATTATAAAACAATTTTTAATAAATTTCTATTATATTATCTCCTTGATTAATAGTCCAGTCCAACCGTGCAAAAAAATGACATTTTTGTGCAAATTGAGTAACAAGCATGATATTTGGCACATACGTAGTTATGGTGAATAAAAAGTAATAAAGCCTCAGACCCAATCAAAAACACTACTTTGGTGTATTTTACAGACCAGAATAGGTTGCTTTAGTAGTAATTTTTTTCTTTCAAAACGTATATATTGTCATATATTATTGGAAAGAGCATTAAAAATGCAACAAATTTCTTGTAAGAACATATGTCTGAAAAAGTACTTTTAAACAATTTTATAATCAGGGAGTTCACTTTTGGGAGAAAAATAATTTTTCTTAAGTTTTAGTTACTTTATGACTTGTTTTTTTATATTATTTGTGATCATGAATATTAATAAATGTAAAGTCTCATTTAAAAACCACATAACCTTTCTTTTGGAATATTATAATTCCAATTCATGTATAATCTACTCTCTGGAAAAAATCAGTATTGTTTTCCATCAGCTAGACATGAAAATCCACAGGTTGCGACGAGTTCGAAGTATAGAAAGAAGGTAGAGGAAGCGATCATCCCCAGTTCTATTACTGGTCCATAGTGTTAAAGTTAGAACTGATGTTAGTGCTGTTTGTTAGTGTTGATCTTTGTTTGCTCGATACGCGAAGCGTACTTTGAATTCTACAAGATCAAAATCTGCTTTTACCATGGATTTTTGCATTGAATCGAACAAATTATGCTAGATGGTTATCAGTGAATTAATGTGATGTGCTGCAAATACCAGAAACTCATCCAAGTGTCTTCCACCAATATAACCAGGGGAACTTTGTGGAATCGAAAAAAAGACAGTTGGTATCGACCATGCGCACGAACATAATAACAAATGCGTCAAGAGACACGGAGGTATTTACCTATATTTCCATCCCCGATACAAACATTCCTAGCAAATTAATTGTAGTTCATTGCTATATTTTTTCTGTGGTAGCCATTCAACCTTTCTCCACAGCTTTATATAGCTTGCCAGGGACAGTGACATCAATGAATACTATTTGCATGAGAATAGTGCTTACCTTCCAGCCCTCTAAAAAATGGTTGATTTGAGGTGTAGGTCAACATTGGATCTTCTACTTTGTTTTGAGGATTTTGATACGCAAGCTCCAATTGGCAACATAGCTGTTGATTGTGTATTTGTAGATGGAGCCGCAGTTGTCAATATGATCAAACCGGACAAGTCGCATAATTGTTAAACCTTCAAAGAGTATGCTACGCAGTGTTTCATACCGCATATCATTAGGCTACTGGAAAGTTGCCAAAGAATTGATATTGTGTGGTATGTGTACACAAATAATTTACTCAAATCATCTACTTGTCAGAGACGACTTTTCTTTTACATATTTTTTCTTGTCATCTTTATTTTTCATATATTTTTTAATATCAACAATAATTTTAGTCAAAGTTATTCTTGGACGAGTACTTCCCGACAGCAACATTTCTGGTAATTGGCACGCATTTCTAAAATTGGACAACAACAAAAAAGAGCTCTTTTAATTCTTGGCTAAAGAAAAGGTTGAAATAGCAATAGAGAAGTTGATAATAAGCACCATTGGTACCTCAGCTGTGACAAATGAATCACGAAGAGGCAGATACACGTGTGTTTCTCCATGCATTGGATGCAGTTAGAAATGGTTTGGTTGCTAATCTGCACAGTAGATACTGATGATGGTGGAACTTAATAGATATGGGTGTAATAAGGAGAAAGGGGGCAAAGGGCGATGTAAACGTAAAAACGAGTCATTGAAATTGCAGCGTTGTGTAAATGAGATGGTGAATATCTAGATATTCGCACTTGACTTTTATTTTCTCTGTACCGTTTAAAAACCTCTTTTTATTTATTTACGATTTGCAATGAGTACTTTTGGCTCGGTTATAACGCTCAAATTATCGTGAATACAGTTGGTTACTTTTTCAGGGGGTAAAAATTCACTTTTTTACTTACACTAAATCTCAGATTAGCTTAAACTTATTTTTTCGTCCATAAAGGCTTCTCAAAGGAACATACGTAATTCACAGATAACATAAAAGCAGTTTATTTGAAATCTGTTTGTCTGTTACCAATAAAGTATTGAACTTTTTTTAATTTAACCCCCTGAATTTTTAATATTTCAAACGCCTTTGGCTCGTTGCCAGTACTTTTTTAGGTATATGTTTTTATATGAATTTTGTTGCATTTTCTATAAGCTTTTCAACAAAGTATAACAATATCTATTTTGTCAAAAATGATTTGGTCTGTAAAATATCCTAAGCAAGTACTTTAAGATAGGTGTGTGGCTTAAATACTTTAAATTCACATCAAAAACCACTGTATTAAACTTCATACTTGTTACTCATTATGCACAATTGTTGCACCATTTGACTGGACTACTAGTGGAAATAAACTTTATGAAAAATTTTCGCTTGTCCGTAGTTTGCAAAATATATTTTCATCAATTTCTTTAACGCTGTGTAGTATCTTGGCATGCGCATTAGAAATTTTTTTCTGACCGTGACTGTACTATGGTAGTTTTGAATTTAAGCGCTTGCAGAAGGAAAAATTTTCAACAACCAAAAAAAATTCAGAAAACACTGCCATCTTTAACGTAATAGAAATTGATCATATTGAGGGCCGACGATTAAACATTGGGAGCCGCAGCAATGAACCGCAACGTTAGTTAAGAGCGCAAGAAAAAATATAATAACAAACTTAAATTGACTTAAACCAAGAAAATCAAAATGGAGTTGTGAAAAAAATTTGAGATTACCTTCTGCTGGCTGCAATTTTCTATCATTTTTAAAAAATAGCGAAACTCCTGATTTTTTGAAATGGGCATAAACTTTTACGAAAATCCTTTACAATTGACACTGATATACCAATATAATTTAAACAGGTCAGATGTTATTGCATGTTTCTTAAAAAAAAATCCCAAGTTTTTTTATTTTTGATAGAAGATATGCGGAGTACCTGCCCTTTAGTTGAAGTTGGATAGAAACAGTTATTCTCTCAGTTAATAAATAAAGCTAAACTTTACAATACACAGAAATAATCATTGAATAATAGCTTTGTAGCCAAAAAATCAAAGAACTTTAATTCGTTATACGTGTTTTTTGTGAGCAAACGAGTTAGTATTGGCTTAAACTATGATTTGGGTCAAAATGTAAGCAACTGCTAGGAAGCTTGCCAGGTCACACGAAACGTTGTACAAGGACGCGTCCAAATATATCCTTACAGGCATCGACGTGGCTTACACGTATAATATTTACAAAGCAGGACCACTGCGTTATCCTTGCACCCACCAAGTACTATCATACTTTGACAGCGTTTGTTGAGTCGTTTAACAAGGTCCTAGCAGAGAGACTCTTCAAACTTCAAGATGTGCAAGAGCTGGATACTGAGGAGACTAGTAGCACATGGGTGAAATACCTGTACTCTACAGTGAAGAGTCTGAACAACATCAAGACATCCATGACTGTCATGAAGCCTTCGAAGGAGGCGCCTTTGGGAGCAAAAAGACCTTCCGACTGGATTGTATCGTAGCAGAACCAAACAGTCGTAACTTGTACTGCCTCAAACAGGGTCCGAATTGCAGTTTTATATCAGAAGAACTCATGCTGGTTCCTGAGGATGTAGAAATCCATCCTTATCAAGTGAAAGAGTGGTAAATTTACGATAAACTTTTGTGATTCGCAAAGAGTCACAAACGCGTCTACATATCAATCTTAAACATCCCTTCGAACAGCTGGTGCTTGTCATCATGAGGTAGGGTAAAATGATTCCCTAAAATGTTGTCAGTACCCAGGACATCTTCCTTGAAGCAACACCAGGCATGCAAGGCATTGGGATCATCGCACTCTGGACCTCTTACAACGATATCAGGGCGAAGCACCCTTGAGTCTTGCTGTGATTTGCTTGATGTGACACCTTATCATTTAGTGATTGTCTGCCAGCTTTCCCGTGCTTTTATCAACTACACACAAGACAGTATCTATAGAAATTCGATGTGGACCATGTCGCTGTCATGGCTCTGCATTCTGCTATCTCTCAGCTTGAAGGTCTTCCACAAGGATCGCAATGGTTGCGTCTTTTCATTCGCTTTTAACAATAGCTAGATCTCGCTCTATGGTAACCTCTATAATTTTATCATTGAGTCTTCGACATATAGTATCATCCAGCAGCCAGGCACGTAAGGGTGCAGCCTCCTTCTTGTCACTACGTATGGCAATATGCAAGACGGGCTTTGGAGAGACGAATACATCATGCAATTTTTCTCCGCCTCCATACATGCCATGTTTAAGTTCACCTCTGGTATAGAGTAGTAACATTTGCGAAGCTCAAGCCGCCTGCCATATTGTGCACGATGAATCCATGCCTTATTGCTGCTATCGATCAGCACTTCGATGACTGCAGCAGGCACGGCGTTCAACAGAGCACGTTGTGAAGAAGACATCTGTTTTTGTTGTATTTTTGGCACTAACCAGAATTTTTTTGTATGAACTATCTATACCAAAGCTTACTCTCGATTTTTCTCCACTGTCTTGTGTGTGAACACGGGTCTTGTGAAGATAGGCAAGTGATCTCAAGCAGGTAGTCCACGAACTCGCCTGTCACGCCACTTTAATTCGTCGCTACCTGGCTTACTGCCTCCCATACTAGGCAAGTGGGTCTGATTTTGCCAATTCTTCCGTCGTGTTACGGTGCATCCACTGCCGCAACTGAGCAAAGCGATACAAAATAATAGTACAAGCATCATATTTAATATACGCTACTCTATAATTCTATAGCCCCTCAGGTGTTCGAGTCTCACCTAAAGGCAGGCATGTTTTGATTTCCTTAGCTGCGACTTGATAATCTCCGTGTCACTAATGTTCGTTTCGTCATCGATGAGTTTTAAGGAGTGTCGTATAAAACTGTGTTAAGAACCACATGCTATGCTTCCTGCATGAGATGGCGAGTTCGAGAAGGGACTGTCTTCGCTTGTCAAGGTTCTTGTCAGCTATGCTGTCGTCGACAATAAAGAGTGTCTCTTTACCAGCCGGTAAAATCGAGAGTTTATCGATCGCATCGTTACACAGTGGTTCACAACATTGTGTAAGTGTTGCTTGTACTCACCCTCGAGGAGGTCCAAAACACTCTTGGTTTTTCCACACGAGATAGGACCGCTAAAGATGGCTGTATGAGTGTCTTTTACAATATTTAGGCTTTGAGTCAATTAAGCATCGCTGAGTAAATAGCTATAACAGCAGATATCTCCGCGAACAACGGGCATGTCACTGATGTGCAGGGTAATGCCACTTGACAGTCTCTGCAGGAGCCTTGCACTACCGTGGACCATATGGTCTTGAGACTATCGGAAGTGTACGAAAAAAGCATGAATTGCCTTACCAAAGAGAGTAACATATTGCTCAAAATGGTCATTTAGGACCATCGCATCTAAGTGGAGCTCCTTCGGCTCACCTTTTACTGTTATCAAGATTTTCTCGATCTTGGGATTGTAAAAGTCTTCGTTTACTCCAGAGTACCCTTTAACAATAAAGGGATCTATCAACAGTAAGAGTATACCTTTGAAACGTTTTGCAGGGGTATCAACTTGCAGATTAATCGGGGTATCATTCTTCTTCATAGTGATAACCTTGCTCCGGAGTACTCTGTCTAAAGGTATTGCTAAGCGACTGTAATGTGATACCTTAACACTTGCAAGTCCCTCGTGATTTACCTTGTCAAACTTAAGTGCAATATTGCTTAATTAAAAAAGGATATCAGCAGGCTTTGCTGTGGTAGATAATGAGGCGGTTGTACCCACATCCTTGATCACTGCAGAATGCGGCGCAGAAAGGAGAACAAACTGAAGTCGATCACGTAATCCTGGTTGGTAAAAAGGCAAATCCTTGTGAGCTTAGATTTTTTTCCTGGAGGTATACAGAAGGTATTTCCATCTCCTTGTCTGTCTAACTGGTTTGCCACTTTCACCTGGAGCGCTCTTATATTATCATCATTGGGTTTGATACCTTCGAGGATCAGGTTATTTTAGCGTTCAAACTTGGGCGGCAGCAAGTCCCTGTATACAGCGAGGACATTATAGTAGTTGATTGTCTGCACTTCGTTACCGTTTAAGGTGATGCAGAGGTTCCTTACGATAATCTTCCCTATGTTACGGACGATCGTATGTTGGTTATTTGTAACAGTCAGCTTCAGATGGAGAATGAACATGAGATATTCTGAAAATAGGACATCATTATAACCCATGTTGGATACGTCCACGTACAAGTCCTCGCCCTCATTAATCGTACTTGGTACGTGAGACGCATTTACACGCATGTTAATGTAAAATCACAGGATGAATCTTCGGCTACCGGTGAATTACTTGACGACGACAAGGAATTGCTTGTGGGCTACGATATGAAAAGGAAAAAAACTTGGCAACTTTTAATTACTCTATCGGAAAAGGACGACCTGACTAGAGACATAAACCTTGTCAAATTGGACAAATTTAAACTATTGAGAAAAAAAGGTCATAGAAGAAGGTATTGCAGTTGTTATCCCCCAAGACTAAGGGATGGGTAGCTCTTACAAAGGAGATTGGTGAAGGTTATATTTCAGTAATTCAAATTTATTTTAAAAATGAATTTGGATTACTAAAAGAGATACACCTAGAAGGACTGTGAATTCGGGTAAGAAAACGTTGCGGGTGCTGGTGAACGAGCGTAGAGAAATGCAGGACAAGATTCAGGAGGAATTGCCACGTCAGGCAGTTGAGAAACTGGGAGATAATGGATCTGTAAAAGATGATATAGAACTTGCGACACAGTTTGAGAGTTCCCTGACTGATACGAACAGTCTTATGCCTGAGACGGAGCCTTTACTGACCGAAACGGAACGCGAGGAGTTCGACGAACACATCCAAAACCTGCGGGGTAGCCTAGAAGATTTAAAAAGCAAGCTTATCTTGTATGTGGACAAGATAAAAACAGCCCAAGAAAATGTAAATAGATTGAAGGAGAATAGAGTGCATTCAGGAATATCCATTGAGCAGGAGCAAAGTTAGGAGAATGACATGAAAAAGGCAAAGGGGGAGGGGGGGGAGCTGAAACGACTCTAAAAGGAAAAAGAGCAGGTACGTCAAGCAGATGGTATTGCATCAACCGAGATTCAAACCCAGCTCTCAGCGATTAAAGATAATTTAATGAAAATGGTTGGAGTTAGTAAATCTCTCATGAAAAAGTTCGACATTTTGTTGAAAGTATAGAGGCTAAACATCGCGAGAATCATCACTGCTGTCGGGATGCTGATATCCACAATCGTACTAGCAGTGACAGGTGTAAGTGGAGCAGGTGCTGCAGGGGGTGGGAGTAAAGGTTTTTTACAAAAACAGCTTAAGAGGCTTGGAAATTTTTTGAAATATCTTAAAGACAAGTCAGGTGCGGCCTTTCCTGGAACTTTAGGAAGTATAGTCAGCTTTTTCCTGCGCACAGCCGCGAGGGTTGTAGAGTTTGTTGGTAAACAATTATACCTTGCTTTTTCCGGTGCTGTCGCGCTTGTTGTGATATACATCGAAAAGACAAAAATATCGTAATATATATAGTGTACTGATGAAGTACACTAGACAGAGATGTAACGGTTACCCTTCGATATATTCTCACCTGCCCACATGGCTTGAGTAGTGGTATAGTGTAGCATTGTGGCTACTTCTTCAAGTGATGGTTCCTCCCCATTTCCTGGTACTTGACGTTAATCTTGTGGGCAATATGCCACTCGCCTTGATTGTCCCGAGCTGGAAACGTGTCAATATCGCATCCAAGGTACTCTGAAGAACTGAGTTCCTTGTTCCCCTGCGGAATCTTACGCGTTCGACAACTACCAAGGCTTGCAAGATGTCCAGCAGGGTCGCATATGGGGCAGATCCCCCTTTGCTTACCATGTTCGCAGATAGATCCACATCCGCTTTTTTTTCATCCTAATCTTCTCTTATTTTGCTTGCATATACTCCCCTCTCCGCATATCTTGCAGTCAGATCTTCGCTTCCCGTGGGGACATCTTGTATGCCCCCTTAGCGCCTTGTCAGCATCCAGGCACTTGATGCACATCTTCGTCTGTTGTCCACTTGATTTGGATTTCAAATTGTCTAGATATAGAAATAGTTAACATTTTGTGCACTTCCTTTCAATGTTTTTCGTGTCTGCCTCTAGGCAACTAATAATCTCCGGACGCCTAGCATCTTATTTCAGCAAATATATAAGCGAGTATAACCACTATCCCAGTCGTGAACAACACAGTCTTAGTATCGTCGTGCTTGACAGCCTCATGAATGGGTACCGTACCCCGTACAGAGCTTCGCGGTTTTTCAGTCCGATCGACGGCCTCTGGCGGAAATGGCGGCGTCATGTCGTTCCCAGCGCTTGTGTGGGTTGGATTTTTCTTCTCAACTGGTTTCGACACAGCCTTCCGCACTGCGTTGACATCGACTTGGATCCAAACATTCACCGTGGAGGTTGCTATCCGGATTTTGTTGCTATACCCCTGAATTGTACCTATGTGTAAGTTCATATCTGAAGGTAACATGTACGCGCTCGGCATCACGACAAAATTCACTTGAGTTCTAGCGTACTTCAGCACCGTTTAAAAGGTTGTTATATCACGTTCCACGTTATCTTCTCTCAGGACCATACTTTTAAGGTATTATAGTTTCTCGCTGTATAGTTGTCTGCATCAGAACCAATCAAGGAGCCATAGCCTGTACAAAACACTCTCCGTTGGTTAATGATGCACCTACTACTCTGAACTTATACATACCGTTGGGATCTGCAGCATACTCGCGACACACTTGTTGAAATTCAAATGCAAAGTAAGGATTTTTGTACCAGCATCGAAAGGCTAGGCACTTTCGTCTTTGCGAGTATACGTCGTATATGGTAGTAGACATGGAAGCCAAAGATGTTGTTTATAAGTGGTAAATATCCTGTTATATCTCTTATAGAGATTCTCATTACTTAGCCCTTGGATTATGCGAGTAAATGTTCTTCTTTTCCTGTAAAAAAAATATGAAACAACTCTACATCACAGACATCGCCAAACCCCTCCATTTTTGACAACTGCATAGGGCAATGTACGAGGATTGCCCTGAAGTCGATCAGTATTCGATCTACGCGGTTTGGCATGTTTGTCACCAACGGTTTCATTATCAGAAAAGATGGGGCCTGACCAAAATGAAACCTGGATCACTTTTAAAAACGAGTTGTATACGATTAAAGATAGAGCAGCTCCTATTAATGTAGAAGCCAAGGGAAAAGCAATGTTTTTTGTGTTTAAGAATGGCCACTGCAGGCTTAGTGTATCGGATAGAATGACTGTATATTGACCCTGAGCTAAGAGATCTGATGGGTCTTCAGGAGCCCGCTGGTGGCAAGTATTTCAAGAAGTGCGATTATGATGGATGGTACAAGACTGATACGTACAATCGACTACGACTTGTATGCCCTCAACTGCCTGAAGACGATTGCCTTTTTGATGGTAGAAAGTCTAAGATTCTGGCCACACTCCCACAAAAAAAATCAACTTGGGAGATATGCCCACCTTCTTGAGTTTATGCTGACCGACGAGTACCATCATGAGAGAAACGTAACTTTTACTTCACTGTCCATGCAGCTGCTTATAGAATAAAGACGGATAATATGAAGCTATATCCGACATTATCACTTACTGTGCTTGAGGACGACAATATGCAGGATAAAAGTCAGGTATACAGGCTGCGAAAGATCGAAGAGATCGAACTGTACCCCCGCAAGAAGATCAAAGAGCGCAATGCACTCGCGAAAAAGTTTAAGATGCAGGGTACATGGGTAGGATATTGTGATCATGGATTAGTGGGAGTTAGCGTGATCACTACCGGCTGCAGTGTTGTAGTATTAGCCACAGGGCTTGGCGCACCACAGTGTATTGCTATGGGAGGTATAAGGTTAGCTATTGGAATCGACCAAACAGGTCTAAGGAAAGCGTCGAAAAGATTAGGAGAAAAGGCTCAGGAACATGAGAAAATGAGATTACTTACTTAGTCAAAGCTAAGTCCGCTCTCCCCTATATATTGTCTACTGTTGTTAATTCTATTCCCGCTCTTTAAACGAAAGTATGAAACTTTATAACAAATAGAGTAACAGACTTTACGCTTTATTTTGCTAATTTGATTTATTCTCTAGCACTTTCAAGTGCATTTCGCACCTGGAAAACAACGAGTCGATTATATTAATATCTGCAACTCTGACATTGCCGCGCTCCTTCCTTGAAACTTAATGCACTTGCCGCGACAAACATATACAATGTACGGATTTGTTAACATTTGTAACACACGATGTGCTTTTCACGAGTAAACAAACTTTTTGTTTACGATACAAAAATTACAATAACATTTCTCCCTTAGTGTCAAGATATATTTCTAAATCTAAAGCAACTGTAATCTACATCAGTGTCATGCAATGTCAATATTGGTTTTGACACACCATCATATGCATGTTAAATATCAAAATACATTTAAATTTTAAGTGCGTTCAGAACCTCCTAGTGTTTCTGAATACTCTATTTCACTATTCTACTATATTTATATATCTTTACCTGAAAAAAATCAAATTTCGCAATTTAAATAAAAACACAAAATATTCGCATTTTTGTGATTGACCATGTTCAATAGATTTTGCAGGTATTTATTTGGGAGGTGATTAAAATTTTAATTCTCTATAAGTTTGAATTTCTCATTTATACCGATTTAAAGCTCTTTGATGCATTTTTAATATTAGTAATGCTTCACGCACGACCAGGTCAAAACAAAACAAAACAAAAACATTTTGTGGTTAACATGTTTTATACTTCAAGACCTTCAATAGTTTTTTGAGGAATTAATTGATAATAAAAGTACGTTAAACAACAAAAGTAACAATAATAATGTTTGGATAATATATACCATAAATATCTTGTGAATTATTGCATCCTTAACCCTCGTAGTGCGGTCCGTTTGTCAAAAAGCCCAATTTTGACACAACTTTTATTCCTACTTCAATTGACTATAACTCAAGAACAAAAAGGAACTAGATGCTCACTTCAGGCTTATTTGATAGAAAAAGACCCCCTGGACCCCCCTGGCCTGTTGACTTTAGTTGACTTTAGTTTAACGTAAGAACGGATTGCGAGCATTAGATGTGTAGCAAATGCATTGGGCGCGCGCACTTGGGTGAATTTGCGCTGCTTTGGTGGCCCGTAACATGACCAACAATCTTGGACTTGGCAAGATTTGCGGAGAGATTTTTTGAATGAATTATTGATTTTGTAGGGCCGATATTTCACAACAAAGCGCTTTTAGACTCCGACTTTCTTTTCAAAGGGCAGTGTTTTGGTCTTACTACCAGATCTGAGCAAAACCAGTTTGTTGAAATTGCTTGTGACGCAGCTGGGCGGGCCTGTAAAACGCCCGTGGCTATCCCGTATATATGCGGGATCCGCACCACAAGGGTTAAGATCATTTCTTATAATATAAACTTCAGTACGTTTTCAAAATGTTTAAATATTCTCAATTTAAACTAATAAGTATTGTGCGAATATACAACTGAACGAGATAAAGTCAAAACCGGAACAACAACAGGTAACGTTAGGTGAGGTGTTCTGTTTTTTTGTTTGTAGAAAGTTTGATATTGTTTTCTTGTTTAGCCGAGAACTAACAAAAGGAAATAATGATGTTAATGAAATAAGAACAGATCATTCAACCTCGAGCAATGTCAAGAGACTGTCGATTTGTACGAGTGATTCCTCAATCATGGTGGTTACTTCCTCTTTTTTCCATTCTTTCTCATTCATCTTTGAAACTAACTTTTTATTGACGAAATGGAGTTTTGTGTGATAGCTACTAATGTTACATTCCTGAATCCACATTTCTGTTTCATGAGATAACTTCCACACAGAGTGTTCACATGCGTACATTTTCTCCACAGAGTAGCCTTCAGGATGTTCAATTATTTTATTTTTCAATTTATCGTGAAACTTTCGTACAAAACTTTCGTATGTAGAATTAGCACCGGAGTGAATAGTCAAAATTACCCCGATCGCATGTTTTTTTCTTGGATCCACAATTACGAACGAAGTGTGTTGCTTAACTGGATAGAGAAAATATCCGTGACCCACGTTAATGAAATCGTAATCTTTTTCATCATCTGTAAATGTTCGATAAGACAGAGTATCTTCAGCACCGTCTATCATGATTTCCACGGCGAGCTGATTTTTTGTCTCTGGTGTTGTTTGATAGTTTCTTTTTATTTTCCCAGTAATACCCTTGTTATCGTGCCAACGTATCTTTTTGTTTGCAATTTCAGAGCATTTGTACGAGCCGGCTTCAATATCCCAGAACAGTTCACCCATTATGCGAGTGGACAATGAACATGTATCACCATCTACCATGGACTCTTTCGCTTTCTGAAGAGCTGTCAGGAGTTGCTCTTTTAAATAAGGAATATTTTCCAATCTTATTTCAAATTTCAATGATGGGGTAGAGCTTTTAATTCTACATAAATTATTTTCCTTTTTCTCGAAAACGAGCTCATCTTCATCTTTCAGTCCAACAAAAAAATTTGTGACCTTTCTTTTATCGAATTTTTCCTGATCTGCACGCGCTGCCATATTTTCTTTTTCTTTTAGTGGAACATTTTCTAAAAACA
This sequence comes from Hydractinia echinata, assembly GCA_030067915.1. NCBI lineage: Eukaryota > Metazoa > Cnidaria > Hydrozoa > Anthoathecata > Hydractiniidae > Hydractinia > Hydractinia echinata. The sequence continues at coordinate 176,959 of JASGCC010000078.1, read as the reverse complement.
TAAAGGATAGAATATTTTTTGCATTTTATCTCACAATCTCATGACATTTAGACACTCTATATCAGTTTTCAAAAAGTAGACTGAATTTCAGCAGCACCTCTTGCTATGTATTCCCATGCCCCACGGTAAGCAGGACTTAATTTTTTGTAAGAATTCACGAATTTTCCGATGCAAAAGTGTTAAGAGTGATAAGTTGCACTTTCCGTCATCTAATCACGGACTAACATATCATCTTAAATCTTGTCACACCACATCATCTCTGATTCTTTCAGTGCTTGATTTTTGGTTTAGTCGAAGCTCAACAAAGGCTGATTATAAATTGTTGCGATTTTGCTTTGTCGCAAAACAATTATACTAAAAAAATGTGTACTGCAAAAATTGATACCCTTAATATGTAAAAATTATATTTTTGTTACATTCATGGAACAACAACTAAATTTATTTCTAAGAAACTGTTTTTTGTAATAATTAATTTTTAATACTTAAAATAATTTTTCTTTTACTGGTGTTTAAGAAATGATCCAGATTGAATACCAGTTCTTTTGTTGTTATTTTTCCTAATTATATTTTTATTAGTCAGCATATCATACTTAAATACGCTCATTAAATTTAATGTCTTTTAAAAATTTGGTTGTTAAAATTGACGTAAAGGAACTTTAAAGAAAAAAACTGGCAAAAATTTTGGAGAAAAAATTTAAAGTAAATATTTTTAGTCAGTACAAATGTTAGTAACCTCACTAAGTTTAATCTCTTTTTTAGCTACTAATTAAATTTTGGATATATATGTTGTATTTATAATATAAATTATTTGGGAAATGATCCAAAAAATTCTTACGCAACAATCTGAACGTAAAATGTCCAACATTTGTTTAAAGAAAATCAAGTTATAATGGGTAAAACAAAAAGGTTTATAAAAATGCTTGATCGCTAAAAGAATTTAGTAAAGTCCGTTATACAGGAGCTTTCATTATTGTTTTACGGTCCAGATAACAAAAAACAGAAATAAATATGGTTTCATCTGTCCAGTCGTTAAATTCATGAATGTGAACTGCCTGATCAACAAAGATATAGTACTTAAATGTGCATTTCTGCATGTTTTTGCACGCATTGTCATTTTGATTTATTTATTTTATCACATGTGAACATTCTACCCAAGACTCAGTTGGTTAATGAGGTGCATTCAGTCTATTTTTGTTGCACTGTGATTGGTAATATATTTGATTTCATAGGCTTGTTCAAATTGAATCAAACTTGGCACACTTATAGTACATCACAAAAGAAACAAAATTGCGCCAATAAATTTTTGCTTGCGTCCAGCACATTTTCTGTGACGTCATCAAAAGCTTGAAATTTGTTCAAAATGCCACTATTTGCTTAAAGTTGAATTACTTTAGTTCTAGAGCGAATTTTTACATTCTGTTTGAAGTTTCTGAAAGCTACATAAAAGTTGTTTAACATATTTTCCGGTTTTTACGTAGATCGCATGAAAAGTTGCCAAAAAATTACCCGGAAATCCGGTTTTTTACTATTTTCGAGTAAAATCCGAAAAAATCGGGAAATAGGATTTATCACGTGTCCAAAACATGGAAAATGACTTTCCTTGATGAAACAAAGTTGTGTTGTAAGTTTAAAGTTCTAAGGATAATCCTAACAAGAGTTATTATATTTTCCCCATTATAAGGGTTTCATAGAGATATTTAGGGGTAGTTTCGAGTAATAGCCAATATCAAAGTCTCTGAAAGGCATGGGACCTAACTATTTGGCATGCAGGTGTCAAATAGATAAATATTGAAACTCAGTAAGTATCATAGCTATGGAGCATAGCGTTAAGAAGTTATTAAAAAAACCGTCAGGGGGCGGAATCTAGTTTAACCCTATTCTTTATATTATTCCGTAATTTTTACTTCAGGTTTTCTGTTAGGATGGCTATAGTTGAAAAAGTGCTCATGATATGTATAACGCTTAGAAATTACTTACCACGTGTGCAGAAAGTTTTGGAAGTATTATCATCTATGACAAGTTTGTTATAATCAATTTCTGGCACTGAAAATATAAAATAAATAATGTCAAGGATGTACATCAAGAATAAAGAAATAGTTGTGACATGACGTACTGCCAAATCGATAGACATCAGTCACAAGGAACAAAAACTAATGGGTGGATAGAGAAGGATAAAATACATCTGATAGTAAGTGAAAAACAGATTAACATTGGAAATAAAAAATAAATAAAAAAAGATGCAATAATAAATATTGTGACGAAGAGGATAAGTGACAGACGTAAATGATTTTGAAGATGTTTTTACCTCTTGTGACATCTATTGCGAGAAGAAACCAAGGCAAATATTTAGCAATATATGCGTCTATTGTTCCAATCTTTGCGATATCACATATGTCAGAAGATGTAGAAGAAAGCCTTTCCAATTGATTTTCAGTCGTCTGTAATATGGTAGCTAAAACATTAAAGAACTTCCTAAATATGGGAGTAAATATTCAAAATAAATGTCGGAAAACCTGTATAAATATTAGAGTGAAGAATGACATGTAGCTTTAACCAGCTGTTTTGTATAAAATTACTCAAACAAATTAAAACCTATATGTAAGTGAATTTGATTGAGAAATTTTATCCTGTTTAGCCTCACCTTGTGTGACTTATTAATCAATTCATGCCATAAAAGATGGGCGCAATGGTTGGTATGGTCAATCAACCTTTCATTATAGCTATATAAAATGTGCATATGAAATGATGGAATACATACATCCTTAATTGAAAGACTGAGAAAAAGAAGGAACTTGAGAACAAACTTAGTGACGACGTTTGTTGTTAAAATTTGCTAATGACGTAATGTATTTTAAGTCATTACAAAAAAGTATTTAATCCAACAAGTATACGGCAATTTCGGAACATTTAATGTTTCTTACAAAAGTAACAATCGCGTTGTGGACTGAACTTTGTCTGACCTAATATAAAACAAAATATTGGGTATCTTCTACGGTAAAGTACTTGTGTTCCTTTTTAGAGTTCCTATCTTGCGAGAAACTTACCTAAAGGTGTAGTAACTTCGACATTTCTTTTGAGATTAAAGTTTTCAATCAGCATTGTTTTAATTTTTTTATTCAATTGTGACAACAATTCATCTGAAAGGGGGTTGTCTCCTGCTGACATAACAACTTCTATGTTGCAGTTAAAAGTGTCAATTACATTTGATGACGTGCATGCTTTTGTAATAACTTCAACTGACTTTCCAAACTCATTTTCTAAATATTTATGCTCACACTTAAGCACTCCATCAATTGCTTTCGTTAATATTTTTACTTCCAGCTCACTTAATGTGCAATGATTGCTTTTTCTGACGGAAAATACAATGTGAAGTGAACCAGTTTTCCAGTATGAAAAAGCAAAAATAAGCTCACTGATATTTACTTCCTTAATAAACGAGTCCTTGATTCTGTTTTTTAACTCCTTTGATTTAGGTTCGTCTATATGGGTGTAATTGTCAAACACACCAGGTTTTGATGAATGGATATTTATTCCAACTTGAAATGTTTTATATTCCTCTCCTCTTGAAATCTCTTGTAGTTTATGCACGCGAACATCAATTTCATCTAGGTCTAAAATGTTAGTAATTGATTCGTTGATCACTTTTATAATTTCTGTTTTCATTTGCGATTCTAAACAATACAATCCAGCCTCTTCTAAAAAGATTTTCAGCTCTTCATGTACTGCGCTTCTGCTGACAGATAACTGGACTTCCATTTCTAGAATAGTATTACCTAAAAGGACAGGTAAATAAGTAAAAAATCATACTTATGATAATTTTAAACCATAAACCATCTGTATTGCCACTTTTTAAGGCTGCTATATTTAAAAAAAAAGAAGAGCAAACGTAATCCTAATCACCCTCTAAAAATTCAACATTGAGCTAAGCGAATTTAAGAGATTATTAACTGTTTTTAATGAAACATTAATTTTGTTTGATTAATCTTGAAGAAAAAATACCGTAATGATGTTTTCAATGAAGAAGGATGAATGCAATTTCCAACGTATACTTCATCTACACGCAAAATCTTTGCTAACAGAATTTTTAACTTTCATAAGTAGTTGCTATGGAATACCATAAAAAAGGATCACACATTTTACTTCCAAAGAAGACGTGATTATTTTGTAAACTGTCATATTAACGAGGAAAAAGCCAGTTACTAAGCCCAGTCATGTAGGGTTAAGACAGATCATGAAATGAAATTTAAAAATCCTAAATCTGTAATTTTTAACTCTGCTTTATTTACAACTTGGTACAATTATAAACTAAGAAGTTGCAATCAACCAAGTTTTTTCATGTAACTTTTTTGACGGTGACTAGGATTACGTTTGCTCTCTTTAAAACTTTCTTTTAAATTCATAAAGTATAATTGGATGATGAAACAACAATTAGTCCGAAAGTATGTTATATTACGCGGCAAAAATTAAATCTATGGTCAAAAAAAATATCAAAAATTTGGCAGAAAATTAGGAAGTGAGCAAACGTTTACTAAATGCACACATGCATGTCATCTTTTGAACAAGATCAGGCGTTAGCCTGTTGAAAGTTATGACACTACATATAGATAGATTTATGTTTTATCGAAGACAGTTTAAGATAAACGATTCAGAAAGAAATAAGACTTCCTAAAAACATACATTTTTTGTTACGCTGTTGTGTAATTTAAAGTGTGGAGAGGTTTTTGCAATTTGAACTTAACCACTTACCGTTGTACTGGCTTTGAATTTCTAATTGTTCCACACGATCAGGTAAATTTTGAGTTTCTAATTCTTCCACACGAACTGGTAAATTTTGACACTCCAATTCCTCCATGCGATCAGGTAAATTTTCACTTTCCAAATCCTTCACACGATCAGATAACTCTTAACAAGACAAAAAATATTTTGTAACTGCAATTGAAACATGCATTTTTTCCATAACAGTATTTGTCCGTCATTTTTATAAACAGTAATTATTTAACGTTATTATTCTGATTTTTATGGCTGATTCATTTAAGAATCGTTTCAGGAATTACTTAAGGACATTTTCTAAGAAAGGAGTATAAACAAAATAGAACACGTCCATTAAAAAAAAAATACACAATAGAGGTGTTTTAAAACCAGATTGATTAATTAACCCAAAATGTCTTTTCGATTTTTTCGTTGTGTCTTTAATGTAAAAAGTAAAACACTGATTGAAAAAAGTCTTCATTTTAAAAACTTATATGAAGCTACTCAATAAAGCGATTGATAAATCTGTTAGAAAAAAGTTAAAAGTCTAATCTTTTTCTTAAGAGTTAATGAAAAGAAGGCTTCATGATTAAACGTAATGCTCACTTTGTCTTATGGTATATTTAAACATTGTTTTACTTCTCATTAAACTCTGATCCTAAGATATAACATTTAATTATTTACTTTTAACAACAAATTAACTTTTACACCTTTCCTTTTACCCTTTCTATCCGTTCATGTCCTACCATCAATGTCAAAGTCAATCCTGAAATTTGTAATCACTCACAATCAATCACTGTGAAGTGCATGTATTAAACAACAGTTCACACCACCTCTCATCAAATAATGACGAATGTGAAAGAAATGAGAAATGACGAATGTAAAAGAAACAAGAAGACATACCTTCAACTTTGGCATTCAAACATGCCATATCATGTGTTATACTCATATGTAACTGCTCAATTACATCTTCTAGGTTTTCCGTTTGATTGGTGTTACACACCAACTCACATCGCATGCCTTCTATTTCTTCATTCAGTGTTGTGAAACTTAAATTTGTCTGATATTCAAATGAAGTATATGTATTTTTCAATTCGTTAATTTTAGTGTTGTGATGATCTAACCTTGTTTGGTTGGATGCGATAAGTGCTTGCAACAATAAGTTGTCTTTGAGATTTAAACTTACTGTTTTTAAATAATTCACATCAAACGACGAGTTGTATTTTAACCCAGTTATAATAAAAATAACTTTATACCATGCAGCTAAAAAATCAAAATTCGTTAAAGCTGTTATATCAGGAAAGTGATTAAGGTCATTTCGCATATTCTTTCCTCTAATGCAAAATGCTCCTACAGATATGTCCTCGTCGGGTGGATTATTTCGCCAATTCCCGTCACTTGGTTTGATAGATGTCAATGCTTCAATAAGGAGCACAATCAGTGTGATATCAAAGAGATTAGAGTCTGTTTCATTTTTACCATCTGGAAATAGCAGTTTCCATTGCGGGTGCGCGATCACTCCTTTGCCCTTTAACTGTGCCAGTACAGATTTTTTTGAATTTAAAAAGTTGTACAAATGTTTTGGTTGTTTTGGTACACCATTGTTGTGCAGAACGTTCAATAGTGCATTTCTCAGTGGACCAAGAATAAACATGGCTAATCTAAGCCATAATTCACATGAGGTAACAAATCCTTCAAGTGTCATTTCTAAAAGATAAAAGATTTAACATATATAATGCATCAAACAAGTAACGATATTTAAAGTTTTTCCCTGTTTTACATTTACTTAGCACAAATGCGAAATGAGAAACTACTTTGAGCATAATAACAATCTTTCTCTCGTTGTTGATACATCTTTCTACTGAAATTGTTAACTTCGGAAAAATATATATGTAAAATTTTTGGCCAATTTTTAAATACCAAGATATTTTTTTTATACATGTTGCGTCGGTTGTGAATAAAACGTCAGAAACAACATGTGTTTTGTTCGTTCTTTTCGTGGAAATGGGCGTATTAAAAGTACTTTTCGCGATCATTATTAACTGTATTTTTTTTTAAATTAATTCTCATAACACATCCCGCTACCTCTACTCCACTGTGGCTATGGTGACACAACGAAAATAATTTTTTTTTCACTCTTGCTATCTGAAAATGTTGTGTTCAAAATTTGGTTGGTTGGGCAACTCTGAAATATATACTGTAATTTCGCTTAGAGGCTTGTCCATAAAATTAGCTACTGGTGTAAATTCAGATTTATGATATTTCAAAGTGAAAACCTCCACTTACAGTTCCTTAATCTTATTGATCCCACTTAAAAAACTTGAGTTATCAAAAGAGAATGATTATACAGCAAAGTTTCGGGTTTGTTATTAAGCACCTTGATGTTAAATTTTAGGTCCTACACCTCTGAGAGGTTCATATATTAGCTTTTACTCGAAATAACGTCTAAAAATTTCTATGAAATCCTAATAATCGGGAAAAGATATTAACTTTTGATAGGATCACCCTTATAACTTGAAACTCACCACACAACTGACATCTTTATTTCATCAAGGTAAATCATTTTGTAAGTATAGAGACGTGATTAATCCGATTTTCAGATATTGTCGGGTTTCAGCCACAATTCGAGAAAAGTTCGAGCTTTTTTAATACATTTTATAATAAAAAGCGAAAAATAGCTACGTTGAATAAATTTTACTTCGCTGTAAGGAATTCCAAACGAAATGTTAAAATTTGGTCTAGATCTCAAGTAGCTGAATCTTAAGCAGATATTTTAGACAAATTTCCAGCTTCCGATGACGTCACAGAAAGGCAATGACATTTTGTTCCTTTTATAACGTACTATAAGTGTGTCAAGTCTGATCTAATTTGAACATGATTGACATAGATTATGAATACGGGGTCGAAGGGGGGATCAGTCTTTCCCCTATCATAATATCTTCAAAAAATTCCGGCCTGAAAGAACACACAAAAAATTTGATGTTCACGCCTAGAAAAAACTATACCTCATTTGATATAAAAATATCTTACAAATGAACTTGTCACAAATTGTTTTTATAAATCTACAAGTCTACAGATATCACCTGGTATCCTGGTATAACTGATCACGCTCAAATAAGCACACATCTTTAATCTTAAAAAATATACGGAGCCACTTTTTAAGCACGGTCAAGCCATTAAAAAAAGAAATGAAAATAAATTGAATTAAAAAACATAATATCCAAAATATAATGTAAAATAATTAAGTAACAAACTCAGTAAGTAAGTATGATTATGGTGTATAAATGAATTTTGGTAGTAAATGCTCAAATCCATTATACTGTTGCTGTGACATACGTAAAACTGTGTAATGATCTTGTCTTGGCTATGCAGCTATGTCACTATCTAACTTAAATAACGTTTAGTTGAATGGTCAACTTCTAATAGTCACATAAAGTTCTAATAATTTGTTCGAAATCAAGTGTCTGTCTTTTATTTTTTTTAGTTAATTATAAAAAATTTTGTATCGGAAAAAAGGATTTGTTAAGGATACTGTAATGGTTCATGCATATACATTCAGTATATTTATTATTCCTTTAAAGTTCTGGTTTTCATTACGAAATTATTTATCGGATGTAATTGTAAACAAGATAGCTGGCACAGCTATGAAGCTGTGGAACCAATGTTATAACGGAGCTGGGTTTTTTTTGTTACTGAGGATACACAAAGTCTATTTCTAATCATCAACGTATTGCAAACCAATAAAAACTCAAGCCTCGCTTGCCTAGCATTTGCAACAGGTGATGTTAGACTAATTACTAAAAATCGTTTTTATTACTTTTCACAAACGCAAGACTGAAATATAATGAAATAGAAAAGTTACATCATTTTTTTAAGTAAATAAGATTTCTAATAAAAGTTAAAAGTTGTACCAGTAAAAGCATGTTTTAATAAAACAATATCCCTGCATAAGAGCTAGTTTATGTCAATAAAATATATACAGCATCGAGAAAACACTTTAAAGCATTGAAGATAAGAAATTCATTAAGGCAACAAAAGGTTGACTTTGCAATTTAGGTAGCATAACTAATGCTTGGTGCTTGTTTTACAGAGGAAAAATTAAACAGGGTGGCTAAATTGTAGAACCCTCCTGTTTAGTCACTGAGCAGCGAGCTCAATAATAATATGCATATTTTATTTAAACTGGTAGCCGAATTGTTATTTTGTGCCAAGGACGCCTGTAAAAGGATGACAGGGAGATATATCATGGGCGAAAATCTAAAGATATCTGTGATAGTCAACCGTTGTTTTATGGGTTGAAGGCTAGTCCAATAGAACACCCTTTGAGACATGGTCTGCAGAAAATTTCTACAAATCTGAGCAATTTCAGACTAGTTCCATTGTGATGTGGTGTTGTATATATTCCCAAGATCTTTTGCACAAATCGACAGGCAAAATAAGCATGCGATAAGCCGTAGACCAACCAGCCTATTACAAACTTTAATTTTCAGTGAGGGCATCTTAATTTGATCTTAAAATTAAAATCTAGTTTTTGCATGCAGATTATAATTTACATTATACATCAGTGAAAAAATGCTACTAGATACTTTTTAACCATAACTTGACCTGTCAGGGTGAACTGATAATTAGCCTTTAACCTTAGTTAGCCATTACAGGATAATTATACGATACATGCAGTAAAATGAGCTGCTTGTGCGGCTAATTATACGGTAGAGATCTGATTTGCTTAAATTCTGTACTTTTCTTCGATATCGATATTCCAATAGTCATCTACCTAGTTCCATAGCATGTTATGCCTCAATAAAAAGCAAAAAAAGAACAAGAAACGACTGCGCGTGAAAGATATTTATTTTTAAACTCATCCCGGCTAATTAACCGTCTAAATTCAGACTTTGCTTTCATCACAACAAATATGACAGCTGTTACTGTATAATTAGCCGTATAAATTTTGTATATATATATATATAATTAGCAGATTCAATTTATGAATGCTCTTGAAACGACAATGCTGATTTTATGGAAAAGCATTGAAAAGACGTGGTCAGGCATGAAAAACATGGAGAAGTCATACATTACAATATCGACATATTAAAGAAAATTGTGGAAATTTAAGCGAAAAAGATCTCCACCGTATTATAGTCGTATAAGCGTGGACTAACTGTCCTGTTACATGCTAATTATAAGTTCTCCCTGAATGTTAACTTTCTTCTTCTATATGGCTAGTCTGGCCCATTTTATAATCTGTCGATTTTTGCGGAGCGGAGTGAAGGGGAGCGCCAGCGAGCCGAGCGCAGCGAAGCTATTTTCCTCGTTCCCATAAATATATTAGAGCGTGACGTATTTCCGTGATTTTCTCCTAGTACATCAAATTTTCTTGAAAACGTGGGCGTTTTTGACCCACTTGCCCAACTTTTTTTTAAGGTCATTTCTTCAAAATGTTCCGTGAAAATCTGGTTGGTCGAGACCATGCCGTTTCCAGTTGAGATTAGGTCGGCATAGAGCTTTAGCCACGGTCACTCTTACTAATATCACCTGACATTTCCTCAGATTCATAGCGCTTGAAATGAAAATTGCGTTGATGGCCATATTGGCTTGTTGGTCGTAATGGACGGAAGGTCATTTTCAAGAAACGAAGAAAGGGTATGTTTAGCTAGCTAATAAATCACTAATTTTTTACTTGTAATGAACCCCTTCTTACCCTTAGTCCTACCTAAAGCTAGCTAGCATAAAACTGCCGACTTAGCTGGAATAATAACAGAACTTAGATAGCATAGCTACTTGTTGTTTGCTCTTTTTTGTGCTAGCTATAGCTCGCATAAAAAAAGAGCAAACAGTGTCATATAGCTAGCATAAAAAAAGCTACAAAGCTAGCATAAAATTAGCTACTTAGCTGGGATAAAACTACCAATGTAGCTAACATAAGATTAGCTACTGTAGCTAGCACAAAATCAACTACATACCTAGCCTAGCATAAAAAAATTCTTTTGGACTGATTTTTTAGCTACAGTAGCTAGCTATGTACTACACACTGACTGAGATAATTCAACTCTGTAGGAATATCCCATCACATAGCTTGTTCTAGCTGCTATCGTCCACAAACTTTGTTGTCTCTGGCAATTTTATACCAAAAAAACAAGAACCAAAAAGTTTAGCAAAGTCAGCAAAAGAACATATCTAGCTAGATATTTTGCAGATAGTACGTTCTGTTCCTACTCATGATCAATGTTTTGATAAAGGCATGTTACGTGTAATCGTTTACGTTGCTCAGCCAGAAAGGGCAGTTTTTAACATTGATGGGGATTGGAGAGCCATATTTTTGGTGTACGATTGTAGCTATATTGTACTCAAGTCAGAAAATAAACTTTTTAAACCCTGCTGGTGAGCATACACCAGTGCGGCTCAAGTTACAGAAACGGAAATTATTTCAATAAATATGTATCAGGAAACTTTTTTAACATCTACATTCGTTATTACGTTTACGTTAGGCGTTTATTTAAATTCTGACAAGCGGTTCTCATGCAATCATCAACACCTACTGAAAATCTTCAAATATATATATATATCATTCATTTTTTGGGTTCAATCAGAACAAATTTTAGAAAGCTGGAAAAATTTCCTGATCGTGAAATCTCATAATTTCTAAACTAGGAAATAATTTCTCGATAAAGAAATATTTTCTGTTTCTGTAACTTGACCCGAACTGTACACTGATGTCGGACACCTGTCTTGTACCGTTTAACCTTTTTTAGCATTTTCTGATACCTCAGGTTCTAAACAAAATATGTCACTGGCCCATGCAATTTTGCGTTCGGAACACACTGCGGTACTGCTAATGCAGAAACACGAGGAAATGTTTCATCAAGGAGAAGATGAAACCGTTTGATCGATTACCATGGAGCACGTGGGAACTTTGTTTTTTATACGATTCGTTATACAATTCAACCGAAAGGGGCATCTAAAATTTTTCGCTTGCGAACCTAGGGGACTCAGTCCCACGCTCCGCAACACTTTCTATACTAGTTGCGGAGCAAAGCGGAGTGCGCGCTAGCGCACGGAGCGCAGCGGAGCTATTTTCCTCGTTCCCATAAATATATTAGAGCGTGACGTATTTCCGTGATTTTCTCCCAATACATCAAAATTTCAAAACGTCGGCGTTTTTGGACCCATTTTTGCCCCACTTATCCAACTTTTTTTTAAGGTCATTTCTTCCGTGAAAATCTGGTTGATCGAGACACGCCGTTTTCAGTTGAGATCAGGTCGGCACAGAGCTTTAGCCACGGTCACTCTTACTAATATCACGTGACATTTCTCCAGATACATAGCGCTTGAAATGAAAATTGCGTTGATATGGCCATATTGGCTTGTTGGTCGTAATGGACGGAAGGGCATTTTCAAGAACCGAAGAAAGGGTATGTTTAGCTAGCTAATATATCACTATTTTTTTACATGTAATGATCCCCTTCTTCGCCTTTCTCACACCTAAAGCTAGCTAGTATAAAACTGCCGACTTAGCTGGAATAATAATAGAACTTAGATAGCATATAGCTAAAGCTACCTAGCTACTTCTTGTTTGCTCATTTTTATGCTAACTAGCTAGCATAAAAGAGACCAAACAGTGCCATATAGCTACCATAATACACTAGCTACAAAGCTAGCATAGAATTAACTACTTAACTGGGATAAAACTACCAATGTAGCTAACATAAAATTAGCTATTTTTGTTGCATAAAATCAGCTACATAATAGCAGCATAGAAAAATTCTTTTGGACAGATTTTCTAACTATACATATACTACACAGTGAGTGAGATAATTCTACTCTGTAGGAATGTCCCATCACATAGCTTGTTCTAGCTACAATCATCCACAAAATTTCTTGTCTCTGCTGGCAATTTTATTCCAAAAACCAAGAACTAAAAAGTTTAGAAAGTCAGCAAAAAAAGAACATAGCTAGCTAGCTAGATATTTTGCAGATAGTACGTTCATAAAGGTATGTCACGTGTAATCGTTTACCTTGCTGAGCCACAAAGGTCAGTGTTAAACATGAGGGGGAATGGAGAGCCATATTTTTGTGGATGATTGTAGTTATATATATAATTGTACGCACGTCTAGGAAATGTTTCATCAAATCGAAGATGAAACCGTTTGATCGATTACCATGAAGCACGTGGGAACTTTGTTTTTTATACGATTCATTATACGATTCAATTGAGAGGGGCATCTAAAATTTTTCGCTTGCGAACCTAGGGGACTCAGTCCCACGCTCCGCAACACTTTCTATACTAGTTGCGGAGCGGAGTGAAGGGGAGCGCCAGCGAGCCGAGCGCAGCGAAGCTATTTTCCTCGTTCCCATAAATATATTAGAGCGTGACGTATTTCCGTGATTTTCTCCCAGTACATCAAATTTTCTTGAAAACGTGGGCGTTTTTGACCCACTTACCCAACTTTTTTTTAAGGTCATTTCTTCAAAATGTTCCGTGAAAATCTGGTTGGTCGAGACCATGCCGTTTCCAGTTGAGTTCAGGTCGGCATAGAGCTTTAGCCACGGTCACTCTTACTAATATCACGTGACATTTCCTCACATACGTAGCGCTTCAAATGAAAATTGCGTGGATGGCCATATTGGCTTGTTGGACGTAATGGACGGAAGGGCATTTTCAAGAAAACGAAGAAAGGGTATGTTTAGCTAATATATCACTATTTTTTACATGTAATGAGCCCCTTTCTAGCCCCACTCACACCTAAAGCTAGCTAGTATAAAACTGCCGACATAGCTGGAATAATAACAGAACTTAGATAGCATATAGCTAGCTAGCTTTTTAAGACTTTTAGCTGGTTATAAAATGGAGCAAACATAGCTAGCTATAAACATATAGCTAGCATAAAAAACTAGCTACAAAGCTAGCATAAAATTAACTACTTAGCTGGGATAAAACAACCAATATTGCTAGCATAAAATTAGCTATTTTTGCTGGCCATAAAATCAGCAAAATAGCTAGCTAGCTCTCTAGCTAGCATAGATAGAAAAATTCTTTCAGACAGATTTTCTAGCTATAGCTAGCTAGCTTTACATATACTACACAGTGTGTGAGATAATTCTACTCTGTGGGAAATGTCCCGTCACATAGCTTGTTCTAGCTACAACTGTGCACAAAATTTGTTTTCTCTGGCAATTTTATACCAAAAACCAAGAACCGTAAAGTTTAGGAAAGTCAACAAAAGAACATAGCTAGCTATAGTTACATATTCTGTAAATAGTACGTTACGTTCCCACTCATGATCAACTTTTTTAACCCTGTCGCTGAGCATACACCAGTACGGCTCAAGTTACAGAAACGGAAATTATTTCAATATATATATATATATATATCAGGAAACTTTTTTAACGTCTACAACACCGAAGTGTTTATAAATTCTGACAAGTGGTTCTCGTGCATCATCAACACTTACTGAAAATCTTCAAATAAATATATATAGAATAATTTCATGATAAAGAAATAATTTACGTTTTGTAACTTGACCCGAACTGTACACTGCCTTGCTGATTCCTCTTCCTGTTTCCTTGCCTGCCTATGCCGAGCCTTTTCCTTGCCGTGCTCAATGCCTTTGCCTTGCTTGTGCCTCCCATGCCTTGCCTACCCCTGCCTTACTGATTCCTCTTCCTGTTTCCTTGTCTGCCTTTGCCGTGCCCTGTTTCCTTGCTTGCCTTTGCCGTGCCCTGTCCTTGCCGTGCTTCATGCCTTTGCCTTGGCAACCTCTCCGCAACACTTTCTATACTAGTTCAGATTTTTGCGGAGCGGAGTGAAGGGGAGCGCCAGCGAGCCGAGCGCAGCGAAGCTATTTTCCTCGTTCCCATAAATATATTAGAGCGTGACGTATTTCCGTGATTTTCTCCCAGTACATCAAATTTTTTTGAAAACGTGGGCGTTTTTGACCCACTTACCCAACTTTTTTTTAAGGTCATTTCTTCAAAATGTTCCGTGAAAATCTGGTTGGTCGAGACCATGCCGTTTCCAGTTGAGTTCAGGTCGGCATAGAGCTTTAGCCACGGTCACTCTTACTAATATCACGTGATATTTCCTCACATACATAGCGCTTCAAATGAAAATTGCGTTGATGGCCATATTGGCTTGTTGGACGTAATGGACGGAAGGGAATTTCAAGAAAATGAAGAAAGGGTATGTTTAGCTAATATATCACTATTTTTTACATGTAATGAGCCCCTTTCTAGCCCCACTCACACCTAAAGCTAGCTAGTATAAAACTGCTGACTTAGCTAAGCTAGCTACTACTTGTTCTTTGCTCTTTTTTAGCTAGCTCGCATAAAAAAGAGCAAACAGTGTCATATAGCTAGCATAAAAAAGCTACAAAGCTAGCATAAAATTAACTACTTAGCTGGGATAAAACTACCAATGTAGCTAACATAAGATTAGCTACTGTAGCTAGCATAAAATCAACTACATACCTAACCTAGCCTAGCATAAAAAAATTCTTTTGGACTGATTTTTTAGCTACAGTAGCTAGCTATGTACTACACAGTGACTATGTACTACACAGTGACTGAGATAATTCTACTCTGTAGGAATATCCCACCACATAACTTGTTCTAGCTACTATCGTCCACAAACTTTGTTGTCTCTGGCAATTTTATACCAAAAAACAAGAACCAAAAAGTTTAGCAAAGTCAGCAAAAGAACATATCTAGTTAGATATTTTGCAGACAGTGCGTTCTGTTCCTACTCATGATCAATGTTTTTATAAAGGTATGTTACGTGTAATCGTTTACGTTGCTCAGCCACAAAGGGCAGTTTTTAACATTGAGGGGGGGGATTGGAGAGCCATATTTTTTATGTACGATTGTAGCTATATTGTACGCAAGTCAGAAATAAACTTTTTAAACCCTGCCGGTGAGCATACACCAGTGTGGCGCAAGTTACAGAAACGGAAATTATTTCAATAAATATGTATCAGGAAACTTTTTCAACATCTACATTTGTTATTACGTTTACGTTAGGCGTTTATTTGAATTCTGACAAGCGGTTCTTGTGTAATTATCAACACCTACTGAAAATCTTCATATATATATATATATATATGATTCATTTTTTGGGTTCAATGCCTTTGCCTTGCTTGTGCCTTCCATGCCTTGCCTACCCCTGCCTTACTGATTCCTCTTCCTGTTTCCTTGTCTGCCTTTGCCGTGCCCTGTTTCCTTGCCTGCCTATGCCGTGCCTTTTCCTTGCCGTGCTCAATGCCTTTGCCTTGCTTGTGCCTACCATGCCTTGCCTACCCCTGCCTTACTGTTTCCTTGTCTGCCACTTTGCCGTGCCCTGTTTCCTTGCCTGCCTTTGCCGTGCCCTTTCCTTGCCGTGCTTAATGCCTTTGCCTTGGCAACCTCTCCGCAACACTTTCTATACTAGTTGCGGAGCGGAGTGAAGGGGAGCGCCAGCGAGCCGAGCGCAGCGAAGCTATTTTCCTCGTTCCCATAAATATATTAGAGCGTGACGTATTTCCGTGATTTTCTCCCAGTACATCAAATTTTCTTGAAAACGTGGGCGTTTTTGACCCACTTACCCAACTTTTTTTTAAGGTCATTTCTTCAAAATGTTCCGTGAAAATCTGGTTGGTCGAGACCATGCCGTTTCCAGTTGAGTTCAGGTCGGCATAGAGCTTTAGCCACGGTCACTCTTACTAATATCACGTGATATTTCCTCACATACATAGCGCTTCAAATGAAAATTGCGTTGATGGCCATATTGGCTTGTTGGACGTAATGGACGTATAAGGGCATTTTCAAGAAGACGAAGAAAGGGTATGTTTAGCTAATATATCACTATTTTTTACATGTAATGAGCCCCTTTCTAGCCCCACTCACACACCTAAAGCTAGCTAGTATAAAACTGCCGACTTAGCTGGAATAATAACAGAACTTAGATAGCATATAGCTAGCTAGCTTTTTAAGACTTTTAGCTGGTTATAAAATGGAGCAAACATTAGCTAGCTATAAACATATAGCTAGCATAAAAAACTAGCTACAAAGCTAGCATAAAATTTACTACTTAGCTCGGATAAAACAACCAATATTGCTAGCATAAAATTAGCTATTTTTGCTGGCATAAAATCAGCAAAATAGCTAGCTCTAGCTAAGCATAGATAGAAAAATTCTTTCAGACAGATTTCTAGCTTTTGCTAGCTAGCTTTAGCTACATATATACTACACAGTGAGTGAGATAATTCTACTCTCACATACCTTGTTCTAGCTACAATTGTGCACAAAATTTGTTGACTCTGCCAATTTTATATATCAAAAACCAAGAACCAAAAAGTTTAAAAAAGTCAGCAAAAAAACATAGCTATAGCTATATACACATATTTTGCAAATAGTACGTGGTCTTGTCCGCTGATGATTAATGTTTATATAGAGTTACTGCCGGTGAGCTTACACCAGTGCGGCTCAAGTTACAGAAACGGAAATTATTTCAATAAATATGTATCGGGGAAACTTTTTCAACATGTATATACATTTGTTATTACTGAGGCGTTTTAAATTCTGACAAGCGGTTCTCATGCAATCATCAACGCCTACTGAAAATCTTCAAATATATATATATATAATTAATTTTTTGGGTTCAATCAGAACAAATTTCAGAAAAATGAAAAAATTTCCTGTTCAGGAAATCTGATAATTTTTAAACCAGAAAATAATTTCACGATAAAGAAATATTTTCCGTTTTTGTAACTTGACCCGAACTGTACACTGATGTCGGACACCATTCTTGTTCCGTTTAACCTTTTTTAGCATTTTCGATAAATCAGGTTCTAAAGAAAATATGTCCCTGGTGCAAGTAATATTGCGTCTGGAACACACTACGGTACTGCTAATGCGGAAACCCCAGGAAATGTTTCATCAAGGCGAAGATGAAACCGTTTGATCGATTACCATGGAGCACGTGGGAACTTTGTTTTTTATACGATTCATTATACGATTCAACCAAAAGGGGCATCTAAAATTTTTCGCTTGCGAACCTAGGGGACTCAGTCCCATGCTCCGCAACACTTTCTATACTAGTTGCGGAGCAAAGCGGAGTGCGCGCTAGCGCACGGAGCGTAGCGAAGCTATTTTCCTCGTTCCCATAAATATATTAGAGCGTGACGAATTTCCGCGTTTTCCCCTAGTACATCAAATTTTTGAAAATGTCCGATTTTTTTGACCCACTTACCCAAATATTTTTTATGGTCATTTCTTCCGTGAAAATCTGGTTGATCGAGACTCGCCGTTTTCAGTTAAGATCAGGCCGGCACACAGCATAAGCCACGTGATTCATAACTTACTCTCACTAATATCACATGATATTTCCTCAGATACATAGCCCTTGAAACGAAAGTTGCGTTGATAGCCATATTGGCTTGTTGGTCGCAATGGACGGAAGGTCATTTTCAAGAAACGAAGAAAGGGTATGTTTAGCTAGCTAATATATCACTAATTTTTGCATGTAAATGAACCCCTTCTTAGCCTTACGCCCACCTAAAGCTAGCTGGCATAAGACTGCCGACTTAGCTGGCATAATATTAAAACTTAGATAGCATATATAGCTATAGTTAGCTAACTACTTTAAGAAGAGTTAGCTAGCTAGCTCGCATAAAAAAGAGAACAAACAGTGCCATATAGCTAGCATAAAATTATCATTGTTGCTAGCATAAAATTAGATATTTGTGCTGACAAAATAGCTAGCTAGCTGGCATAGAAAAATTCTTTCAGACAGATTTTCTAGCCTTTGCTAGCTAGCTAGCTACATATATACTACACAGTGAGTGAGATAATTCTACTCTGTAAGAATGTCTCATCACATACCTTGTTCTAGCTACAATTGTGCACAAAATTTGTTGACTCTGCCAATTTTATATATCAAAAACCAAGAACCAAAAAGTTTAGAAAAGTCAGCAAAAAAACATAGCTAGCTATAGTCACATATTTTGCAAATAGTACGTGGTCTCGTCCGCTGATGATTAATGTTTATATAGAGGTTGGTATGGTCACGTGTAATCATTTAAGCTGCTTAGCCACAAAGGGCACTTCTTAACATTGAATGACATAGAGGGGAAGTGTGGGGAGCCATATTTTTGTGGGCGATTGTAGCTATATTGTACGCACATCAGGAAATAAACATTTTTAACCCTGTCAGTGAGCATACACCAGTGTGGCTCAAGTTACAGAAACGGAATTATTGCAATGTAAATATATATATCGGGGAAACTTTTTCAACATGTATATACATTTGTTATTACTGAGGCGTTTTAAATTCTGACAAGCGGTTCTCATGCAATCATCAACGCCTACTGAAAATCTTCAAATATATATATATATAATTCATTTTTTGGGTTCAATCAGAACAAATTTCAGAAAAATGAAAAAATTTCCTGTTCGGGAAATCTGATAATTTTTAAACCAGAAAATAATTTCACGACAAAGAAATATTTTCCGTTGTTGTAACTTGACCCGAACTGTACACTGATGTCGGACACCATTCCGTTTAACCATTTTTAGCATTTTCGATACATCAGGTTCTAAAGGAAATATGTCCCTGGTGCAAGTAATATTGCGTCCGGAACACAGTACGGTACTGCTAATGCGGAAACCCCAGGAAATGTTTCATCAAGGCGAAGATGAAACCGTTTGATCGATTACCATGGAGCACGTGGGAACTTTGTTTTTTATACGATTCGTTATACAATTCAACCGAAAGGGGCATCTAAAATTTTTCGCTTGCGAACCTAGGGGTCTCAGTCCCACGCTCCGCAACACTTTCTATACTAGTTGCGGAGAGAAGCGGAGGGCGCGTCAGCGCCCGGAGCGTAGCGGAGCCCATTTCCTCATTAAATAGCCATATATAAGGGACGGTGGAGGGTTATAGGGTTTCCGCACCTATACATCAAAATTTTCAATTTTCGTCAACTTTTTGACTGGGTTGCTCAATAATTTATCTGGTTATTTTCCCGTAAATTTTTGATTCAGCGAGACAAAGTTTTAAGCACGGCGATGGAGTGCTTTTGTTTTTTTAAGGATCACCTAACGGGGACTTCCAGTTGAGACTAAGTTCGCTTTAACCACGTGATACATTAGTCACTTTGACTAATATCATGTGACTTTTTCTCGGTTAACATAGCGCCTCAAACTCAAACTTTCGTTAATCTAAGCTATATCGAAACTTCTGGAAGGTCATTTTCAAGAAAACGAAGAAAGGGTATGTTTAGCTCGCTAGTATATCATTATTTTTTACATGTAATGAACCCATTCTTATTCTCACTCACACCTAAAGCTAGCTAGCTTAAAACTGCAGATTTAGATAGAATAATAATAGAACTTAGATAGCATTTAGCTACCTATAGCTACTGCTGTAAGAGTTAGCTAGCATAAAAACAAACAAACAATGCAATATAGCTAGCATGAAACTAGCTACAAAGCTTGCATAAAATTAACTACTTAGCTGGGATAGAACTACCCATGTAGCTAGCAATAAATTGCTATTTTTGCTGGCATAAAATCAGCAACATAGCTACCATAGAAAAATTCTTTGAGACAGATTTTCTACCTATCCTCTAGCTAGCTATTATACATATATACTACACAGTGAGTGAGATAATTCTACTCTGTAGGAATGTCCCATCATACAGCTTGTTCTAGCTACAATCGTCCACAAAATGGCCAAACATAGCCAGCTAGATATTGTGCAGATAGTAAATGTTTATATACAGGTATGTCACGTGTAATTGTTTACGTTGCTTAGCCACAAAAGGGCAGTTCTTAACATTGAGGGGGAATAGAGAGCTATATTTTCGTGGACGGTTGTAGCTAGCTAGCTATATATATTGTACACACGTCAGGAAATAAACTTTTTTAACCCTGCCGCTGAGCATACACCAGTGCGGCTTAAGTTGCAGAAGCAAAAATTATTTCAATATATATATATATATCGGGAAATTTTTACAACATCAACATTTGTTATTACTGAGGCTTTTTAAATTCTGAATAGCGGTTCTCGTTCAATCGTCGACATGTATTGAAAATCTGCAAATGTATTCATTATTTCTTTTTCACGATATGTATATGTTTTTTTCAGTTTGGAATAAGAGCTTTTTATCCTACCGTCATGAAAACTTGTTTGCAAAATAAACATATACTGCTGTTTGATTTTTAGCTGGACAGGATAACAACAGGCTGTTTCCGCTGTGTTTTTTTAAACCGAACAAGAAAGTTTTTTTGGAAAATGTGTTACGCCTATCAGATGTCACGATTAATTTTTGATCTTTAGCTATTATATCATTATTTTTTTACATGTAATGAACCCCTTCTTAGCCCCACTCACACCTAAAGCCAGCTAGCGTAAGACTGTCGAATTAGTTGGAATAATAACAGAACTTAGATAGCATATGGCTAGCTACTACTGTGTAACCAGCTACTTTTTAGAAGAGTTCGCTAACTAGCATAAAAAGGAGCAAACAGTGCCATATAGCTAGCATTAAACTAGCTACAAAGCTAGCATAAAATTAACTATTTAACTGGGATAAAAACTACCAATGCTGCTAGCATAAAATTAGCTATTTTTGCTTGGGTAAAATCAGCAAAATAGCTAGCTATAGCTAATTCTTTCAGACAGATTTTCTAGCTATATCTAGCTAGCTTTACATGTACTACTTGCGTGAGATAATTCTATAAGAATGTCCCATCATATAGCTTGTTCTAGCTACAATCGTCCACAAAATTTGTTGTCTCAGTCAATTTTTATATCAAAAACCAAGAAGCAAAAAGCTTACAAAAGTTAGGAAAACAACATAGCTATTATAGTTACATATTCAGCAAATAGTACGTTCTGTCCCCACAGATGACTCAATGTTTAAGAGAGGTTGACGTGGTCATGTGTAATCATTTAAGCTGCTTAGCCACAAAGGGCACTTCTTCACATTGAATATGGAGGGGGATTGGGGAGCCATATTTGTGTGGACGATATTTTAGCTATATATTGTAAGCATGTCAGAAAATCATCTTTTTTAACCCTGTCGGTGAGCATAGTGCGGCTTACGTTACAGGAACTGAAATTATTCAATATAACTATATATGGGAGACCTTTTTCAACCTCTACAATAGTTATTACTGAGGCGTTTAAAATTCTGAAAAGCAGTTCTCGTGTAATCATCAACATTTATCGACAGTCTTCAAATATATACATTATTTCTTACTTCATTCCCTGATATGTCTACAAATAATATCCCAATAATTTCTTTTTCTGTAACTTGACCTGATCTTTACACCCAATGCGTGATATCATGCTTGAGTCCAGCTCTAGCCAGGTACCAACCTAGTCTAATTATTGTTATTCTTTTAAAGCTGTTTCCGCTGTTTTTATTTAAATCCAAGGTGCAATAAAGTTTTACGCCTAACCGATCTCACAATCACTTTTTAATTATTTTACAGGAACTTTATCCCCAAAATGTTGCAGGATTCTTTTTGCTTTAAGAGGGTAAAAACAGGTTATAACTGTGTTTTTATTTTTAAATGATTTTAAATGTCTTTTCCAAAAATTAAAATTAAAAAAATTTAATTTTGATATCCACAATGTGTACCGTAAGTATATAAGTGTATATAATATGCACCTGTAAAGTTTTGTAAATATATATTCATGTCCTGTTGGTCTAATGGCTATGACACTCGTGCAAATGAAAGATCCAGGTTCAAATCCTGGACAGGACTATGTAAAATATAATAATCTTGTATCTACAACTAATGAATATATTATATATAACTATAATAAGTAATATTTGAGTCGTAGCGGAGAAAGTTGTATACATTAATCACATTCGTTTATAGAGCACAAAAATCCCATGTTAGTGTAATAGATCTAACACTTTTTGGTAAAAAGTATTGTGTTGATGAACCTGGTAGGCACAAAAAACCAAAAATTATTACTTGACATTATAAATTTATACCTTTTTTTATTTATCTTTGCACCTCAATATTTTCTATACTCCTGGAATAATATGATGCACTTTTTAATGTTGTTAGGGTTATTAATAATGGCTTATTAACCGTTTAGCCGGTCTATACGGGAAAATACTTGTATTGGCACATAATTCTGCTAACATGATTCACTGTATATTGACCTGAGATAAATTTGAGATTTTTTTTTGAGATATTGAATTTGAAATATTTGCACCTCAATATTTTCTATACTCCTGGACTAATATGATACTTATCTTAGATATATTGAGTATACGCAATCTTTGAGTTGTAGGGGGAAATTTTCTATTAAAGTCAGGCACCCCTGCCTTGCCGTTCCATTGCCTTGCCAGCACTGACCGTGCCTTTGCCTACCCTTCCTACGCCTTCTCTGGTGCCTGCCTACTATGCCCTTGCCTGTGCCTCCCATGCCTGTGCCTCCCATGCCTGTGCCTCCCATGCCTTGCCTACCCCTGCCTTGCTGATTCCTTTTCCTGTTTCCTTGCCTGCCTTTGCCGTGCCCTTTCCTTGCCGTGCTTAATGCCTTTGCCTTGGCAACCTCTCCGCAACACTTTCTATACTGGTTGCGGAGCGTAGCGGAGCCCATTTCCTCATTAAATAAGCCAAATATAAGGGACGGAGGAGAGTGTATAGGATTTCCGCACGTATACATCAAAATTTTCAATTTTCGTCAACTTTTTTGACTGGGTTGCCCAGTAGCTTACTCTGGTCATTTTCCCCGTAAATTTATGATTCAGCGAGACAAAATCTAAGGCACGGCGATGGAGTGCTTTTGTTATTTTTAAAGATGGCCTAGCGGGGATTTCCAGTTAAGATTAAGTTAGCTTTAGACATGTGATATATAGTTACTTTGACTAATATCACGTGACTTTTTCTCGGATTACATAGCGCTTCAAACTCAAACTTCCGTTAATCTAAGCTAGCTATATCGCAGCTGACAGAGGAAGGGCTTGTTCAAGAAAACGAAGAAAGGGTATGTTTAGCTCGCTAGTATATCACTATTTTTTACATGTAATGAACCCATTCTTATTCTCACTCACACCTAAGGCTAGCTAACTTAAAACTGCAGATTTAGATAGAATAATAATAGAACTTAGATAGCATTTAGCTACCTAGCTACTGTGTAAGAGTTAGCTAGCATAAAAACAAACAAACAATGCAATATAGCTAGCATAAAACTAGCTACAAAGCTTGCATAAAATTAACTACTTAGCTGGGATAGAACTACCCATGTAGCTAGCAATAAATTGCTATTTTTGCTGGCATAAAATCAGCAACATAGCTAGCATAGAAAAATTCTTTGAGACAGATTTTCTACCTATCCTCTAGCTAGCTATTATACATATATACTACACAGTGAGTGATATAATTCTACTCTGTAGGAATGTCCCATCATACAGCTTGTTCTAGCTACAATCGTCCACAAAATGTGTTGCCTCTGGCAATTTTATACCAAAAACCAAGAACCAAAAAGTTTAGCAAAGTCAGCAAAAGAACATAGCCAGCTAGATATTTTGCAGATAGTACGTTCTGTTCTCACTCGTGATCAATGTTTATATACAGGTATGTCACGTGTAATTGTTTACGTTGCTTAGCCACAAAAGGGCAGTTCTTAACATTAAGGGAGAATAGAGAGCTATATTTTCATGGACGATTGTAGCTAGCTATTGTACACACCTCAGGAAATAAACTTTTTTAACCCTGCCGCTGAGCATACATCAGTGCGGCTCAAGTTACAGAAGCGAAAATTATTTCAATATATATATATATATATATATATCGGGAAATTTTTACAACATCGACATTTGTTATTGCTGAGGCTTTTTAAATTCTGAATAGTGGTTCTCGTTCAATCGTCAACATGTATTGAAAATCTCCAAATGTATTCATTATTTTTTACTTAATTTCACGATATGTATACAAATAATGTCCCAATAATTTCTGTTTCTGTAACTTGACCTGATCTTTACACCAATGCGCCTCTAACAACGTTTTTGTTCAGTTTTGAATAAGAGCTTTTTATCCTACTGTCATGAAAACTTGTTTGCAAAATAAACATATACTGCTGTTTGATTTTTAGCTGGACAGGGTAACAACGGGCTGTTTCCGCTGTGTTTTTTTAAACCGAAGTTGCAATATATAAAGGTTTTTTGGAAAATGCCTATCAGATGTCACGATTAATTTTTGATCTTTCACAGAAACTTTTGCCATAAAATATTGCAGTTTTTTTTGCTTTGACAGGGTAAAAACAGGTTATAAACTGTATTTTTATTTTTAAATGTTACAAAATTTTCCACAAAGTAAAATTGTTTTAGGTGCGTAGGATAACAACAGGTTGTTAACTGTCTGTTTGTTTGAACCGAAGTTAGGATAGTTTTTTGGAAATGGGTATTATGCCGAAACGTATGTGCGAAACAGTATACCTGTACAAATCACTCAGCCCAGTGTTAACAACAAGCTGTTACCAACCTGTGTTTCTATTTAACAGAAGTTGCGCTAATTTTTTGTTTGAAATGGTATTAAACCTATATGTATGTGCGACATTGTTTACCTATACTAAGCGCTCACCCTGGATTGAAATTAACTTTTTAAGTTTTGCGAGAAACATTTTGAGAAATTCGCTAAGATGTGCACAACATATAAACTTGAAGAAAAGTTATTATTTGAAAAATATATTACACCTGAAACATCTTACTGTTGTGCGTGCTTCACATAATTTATGATGTACTGCATACTTGTACTAAAGCGCTCCACATGAATGTGTGGCACAGTTTACAAAACGTATAAATCGCTCTACACCAGACGTTTAACGCCGGGTGTTACAGTTACTTGTGACTAAACCAGACATTTCTACGCCAGGTCCCCCTGTCTAGTTAGTAAAAAGGCTATGTGAGCATATATAAGATGCACATGTAAAGTTTTTCATATATATATATATATTCATGCCCTGTTGGTCTAATGGCTATGACACTCATGCAAATGAGAGATCCAGGTTCAAATCCTGGACAGGGCTAGGAAAAGTATAATTATCTTGCATCTACAACAAGCAGGTATTCATAAGTATATGATATTAGCTATATTGACTATAATAGGTAATCTCTGAGTCGTAGAGGGGGGAATTGCGTACATTCATCGCTTTCATTTATAGAGCCCAAAAATGCTTTGTTTTTGTAATAGATCTATCACTTTATGGTAAAAAGTTTTGTGTTGATAAACCTGCTAGGCACAAGAAACCAAAGAAGGCGTTTTTTACTAAACTTTTTTGCCTTTCTTGTGGACTTCTCTGATTATTTCTAATTCTTGACTTTTTAATGTTGTTGTCATTGGAATCAAGTTAATTTTTAATCTCAGATTTATCAAAATATGATAGTTTTTTCGGCGTTATGACCGATTGTTTAAATACTTGTATTGGCACATAATTCTGCTAACATGATTCACTGTATATTGACCTGATATAAATTTGAGACCTTTTTTATGAGCTATTGAATTTGAAATATTTGCACCTTAATATGTTCTATACTCCTGGCCTAATATGATACATATCTTAGACATATTGAGTATACACAATCTTTCAGTTGTAGGGGGGAGATTTTCTATTAGGTGCCTGCCCCTGCCTTGCCGTTCCCTGGCCTTGCCAGCACTGACCGTTCCTTTGCCTACTCTTCCTATGCCTTTTCTGGTGCCTGCCTACTATGCCCTTGCCTGTGCCTCCATGCCTTGCCTACCCCTGCCTTGCCTACCCCTGCCTTGCTGATTCCTCTTCCTGTTTCCTTGCCTGCCTTTGCCGTGCCCTTTCCTTGCCGTGCTTAATGCCTTTGCCTTGGCAACCTCTCGCAACACTTTCTATACTAGTACTAAGATTTACATAGGTGTGATAGTATAGAAAACATACGCAGCATTTACAAGACAAAAAGAGATCTTTTTCAAACCAGGGCTATGCAGCTTTTAAAATGGCAGATTAAACGTCAATTTTACTAACCGCGTCCGAGATACGCATATCTTCACTTAAATCCCAGAAGATCAGGATTTTGTTCGAGCTTTCAGCCGAAACTAGAAGCTGTGTGTTCCACAGCTAATTAAATTGTGTTTAAGACAATATAAATATGATTTTTTTTCAAGTGGCTATAAATTACTCACTAAAACGTTTGAGTGCAATCCAGGATGTAAATCTAAACCGATGGAAAAAATAATATTCATATAGACTGATAGAGCGCTATTAGCAACTAAGACACCATTCATATAAGCGCAAAGATATAATATATCTCTATGATATACACGTAAATCTTAGAGGATATTTTATTCTGAAAGCATTTTCTTAACCAACAACACATAAACGCTAAATTCTAAAGTTGCATTCTTACTACTAATAACAAACTAATAACAAACCAGGCGGGAAAAGGTTGAAAACATAAAAACAACCACCCTCAGGTCATATTTCAATGGTTCTTATAAAAAAAAGAACATGTGCAGATATTCCACGAAGCGCTTATGAGATAGTCTTAATGACTAGTCACAGTGGATTGCGCCCCTCTCGCCCTGATAAACATATGTGGTATCACCCCATTCAATTCTGTCAAGCAACCCGGTAAAAATTATCTCAAAGACTGTTGGGTTAAAACAAACATCGTTAAAACTTTTGGTATAGTAAAGTATAAGTTAAGAAGGATTTACCTTAAAACAGCAATGTTATTTCCAATATTCTAGGAATATACAGTTGGTGTCTCTTCGGTTTGAAAACAAAACAAAAAAGATTCTTCCTCATTGTATGGTCTAGGCTTCATATAATGACGGTTACCAAAAACCTCGTAATTCAAAGAACCACAACAATAATTTCCTTCAAGTATTAACTAAAAGATTTGAATGTATTTAGTAACTGCATATATTTTTAAAAGGATCTTAGTGTATAAATGTTGATCAGCACGAAATTTTAGCTACTATAAACACGTTGTTCTGAACGCGACGTTTAGAAATAAAAGTTAAATAAAAGTCTTTCTGCACTAATATACCGCTATCATCTATAAAAGATGCTTTTAATCTATAAAAGTTGCTTTTATAAAAATACAATAAATTGTGAATCTGCAATTAAATGTCTAGTAACGAAGGTATGATATAAATAAACATTAATTAAAAACAGAGCCTGTTGTACAAACATCTTTAAGTTTTTTGATCTTATCGCTTGTTAAATTCAAAAAAGGGGGATAAAGCGTGGAACAAGGACATGCTGGTTTTTTTTATGAAGAATGGCTATAGAAGTGCAGGGTACTATTTGTAAACATCCAGATTGTAAGAGCCCTTTTCATCCAAATGTTTAATAAGGTTTATCTCTAATATAGGTCCAATTGTTTTTTAACAGAATATGAACATTTTTGCCTTACAAAAGGGATCATGAATGTTTTCTTTGAAGTATAATACGCGCAAAATACAAATAACATTTTCCAATGATTACATGCTGATGTAAACTAATCAAAGAATTACACTTAATTAAAATATGGATTATATAAATGTGGTATGATTCAAAATACATACCAGTATTCCCATGGTTTAATCTTCCTTGTATTCCTTAAATAACAGACTTTATTTGACTTAACTTTCCTGCTACCTTCCATTAACTAGAAGCTATGTTAGTAAAAATATAAATTATAGAGCTTGCAAATTTGTATGGTTTGTGAAAAACGTTTTATTAAACGTACTAGCCGTATTCCGTATTCAAAAATCCACTGTATCTCTCATTGAATCCATGTAACAAACCAGAGGGTAATTTGAATTTTTGAATGAAAAAATCTGCATTATTCTATATTTATACCCGTTGAAACAAAACGTCAAAAATATTATCAGGTGCAACAAAAAAAAAAAAAAAATAAATAAAATAAAATAAAATAAAAATTGCAAAATATCCAACAAAATCAAAGGTGTCTAACAACCGTTACGTAAATACCTAAATCTGCTAGAACTATATAATTGCTTTACCCATGTCAGAAGTACACCAGGGGAAAAAGCATACCAGAAATGAAAAAAATCCAACATTGTTAGGTCATACAAAACAGGTTATTAAAAATTTACACAATCTAGATTTTGTAACAAATCAGCTATTCAGTCTATAGCATACAGCATCCCTCCCGAATTTAAAAAAAATGTAGGAAATCAAAACCAAAAAAAGGAACAAGACACGATTGTGCAAAAAAGATATTAATTTTACTGTAGCAGTATGTTGTATTATTTAACAACACATAATTCTAATTTCAAGAAAAAACATGGAAGAGTGAAGAACACAACGAAGCCTTTAACGGCTAACTATACTGTGCGTAGCGTATAATTATCCTGCATCGGCTAACTATATATTCTGTTGCAGGCTAATTATCAGTCCATCCTGACTACTCGGTGCAAGCAACAATAAACTTTTGTCACGTTTCGACAACGTTTCTGCAGAAAATATAAAAAAAATCCTGTGACGAATATCTTTATATCTGATAGAAGTAGCTTCACAAGTGTGTTTTGGAAGTTATTTTAGCCCTTTTATTTTAGCATTCACTATATAAAGTAATACAAAAATACCCAATAATTTTGTATTATTTTATATAGTTTATATAGTGAATATTCACATAGGAATTGTAAATTTATATACAACACTTGTAACCTAACCAAAATTTTACTGTATCATGATTAGTCGATAGATAAACTAGTCGATAAAATTCAATATGAAACTTAAAAGTGTTTTTACTTGTTTCAAGTTACTAATAAACTTAATCCTACTGAGAACATTTGGAAAGAATTGGACATTGAATTGGATTGACACTATTTCATTGAAACAGAATGAACAGTGTCATAACTGGAAAGTTAGAAAGTTTAAAAATTTGGTTTAGAAGCGTTGGGTTAAAGAAGAAATGTCGAAGAATTCAGAAAATTTAGAAAATTTGTTGTTAAAATTTAGCCACCATGTCAACAATACGAGTATATACATACTTTGAATATTTTGTTCTTATAAAAATGTTATTAGTATGTACTGTATCAAAGATGTTCCCCATGTTTTTGAGTGTGTGTGCAAAGGAAAGTCAGAGGATTTTAATGTCAGTCAGGGAAAATGAAAATTGACTGGATACTCACTCTACAAAATGTTTTAAATTTTAATTGTTTTATATGGTTTTGTTGTTGTAGACGACGTCCCTTTACCTTTTTGTGCGAAACAGTTTAATGAGCATATTTCATAAGCTTATAATCAATGTTGTTATCAGCATAGCTATGTATCGTTCATTTCCATATTGTTATTTACTCTTTGATGTTTTTTATTATAGCTAAGTAAGATTTGTTGTTTCACGACAACAGGTCAACTAAAGGCTACCTACCTTTGCTTGGCTAAGAGAGAGCTTAGTGATATATTTATCAATCCTGTTCCACCTATGACTCAAAATAAAATTCCTATTGACATTTGCTTACATTTTTCTTTCAGGGCCTCCCTTAAATTTTTGTTTTACGACAATTTTCCTTGGTGTTATTTGCCGAACAATTGGAAAAGCCGTTTTAACGAGACTAAAGTTTTGCAAACATTTATTAACCCTGATTGGGCGAAATAACAATCGAAACATTTTACATGATTGGATCAGAGTAAACAATCCAGCTTCGGGAAATTTAAATTTTCATGAAAGCACCACCTGCTTCAGGGACGCGCCTCAGTACAATAGAATGAATAGCCGTTGTGTCTCTTTCTCTTTTATTATATCTCTATGCTTTTTCAAATCGTATTCAAATGTAATACAAGCTTCGAAAATTTGGAAAAAACTTGAAACACGAAGTAAAATTTGGAAATAAATAAACAAAAGCTCGGCCCTTCAGTGCCATCGTAGGATTCTATATGGTGTTTCGGAAAAAGTTATGTTTTGACAAAATGGATACGCCATTTCATTCGGAAATATCAGAGAAAAATAATTTATCGCATTTTATTTAAAAGATGTCGTTAAGCATGTAGAAAAGTAAATATATATACGGAAAGAAATTAATAACTTAAAATATCTTCCAAAAGACTTTCTTACAGAAAAAATTCTTTAAAAGTTTTAAAACACGCATCGCTATGAAATTATGGTTGTTTATTTGTAGCAAAATTCAACGGTTCAATATTCAACGAATTATTTGGGTATGCAACGAACTATTTGGCTATTCAACAATATATTCAACGAAAAATATAGTTGTTTATTTGTAGCAAAATCCAACGACTCAATATTCAACGAAATTATTTCGGTACTCAACGTCTTATTTAGGTGTTCAACGATATATTCAACGAAACTACTATTTTGGTATTCAACGACTTCAGTATTCAACGAATTATTTGGGCATTCAACGAACTTTGTTCACCGCAAATTTCAATGTTCAATGACTAATTTGCCGAATGCTAACTTTATTTATTTATTTATTTATTTATTGTATCTATTCAATTTAATTTGGCGCGTATTTCAGGCGTGTGTTCTTTGTCAGAGAAATAGCTCTGTGTTTCTCTATTTGGTTTGTGATTTTTACAGACAGATAGCTTGCTACATTTATTATGGATGTTGATATTATTGAATTCCTTGAATCATTGAGCGACCTCATAAACAAAGTTAAAAATATTAGTGATGACATGGATTGCTTGGAACGAAGTATGCAGTATAGCATTGAAATGTTATTATATCTGATCAGTAGTGCATCCGATTTGCATGACCTTTTCAGAAATGTTCAGATAATTTATGAACTTTTTAAACGTTCTAGAAGAAATGTGGCGCCGTTTTTATCTGTAATTTCAACAGTGGCCCCTCTTGAAGAAAAACCAGCAGGGCCAGGTAGACCCAAGTATTGTATTAAAGAAGAAACCTTACTAGAATTTAGAAACCTTGGTTTTAACTGTAAACAAATTGCTAATATATTACTTGTATCTCGGTGGACCGTCAGTAGACGTGTGAAGGAATTGGAAATCAAAGATTTTGTGAATTATAGTAGTATTAGTGATGACGAATTAGATGATGTTATCATGTCTTACAAAAACAATCATGGCATATGTGTTGGGAGATCGCTTGTCTTGGGCCATTTAAGGTTTCTTCTTTAAAACAATACTTGGGTCTACCTGGCCCTGCTGGTTTTTCTTCAAGAGGGGCCACTGTTGAAATTACAGATAAAAACGGCGCCACATTTCTTCTAGAACGTTTAAAAAGTTCATAAATTATCTGAACATTTCTCAAAAGGTCATGCAAATCGTATGCACTACTGATCAGATATAATAACATTTCAATGCTATACTGCATACTTCGTTCCAAGCAATCCATGTCATCACTAATATTTTCAACTTTGTTTATGAGGTCGCTCAATGATTCAAGGAATTTAACAATATCAACACCCATAATAAATGTAGCAAGCTATCTGTCTGTAAAAATCACAAACCAAATAGAGAAACACAGAGCTATTTCTCTGACAAAGAACACACGCCTGAAATACGCGCCAAATTAAATTGAATAGATACAATAAATAAATAAATAAATAAAGTTAGCATTCGGCAAATTAATCATTGAACATTGAATTTTGCGGTGAACAAAGTTCGTTGAATGCCCAAATAATTCGTTGAATACTGAAGTCGTTGAATACCAAAATAGTAGTTTCGTTGAATATATCGTTGAACACCTAAATAAGTCGTTGAGTACCGAAATAATTTCGTTGAATATTGAGTCGTTGGATTTTGCTACAAATAAACAACTATATTTCTCGTTGAATATATTGTTGAATAGCCAAATAGTTCGTTGCATACCCAAATAATTCGTTGAATATTGAACCGTTGAATTTTGCTACAAATAAACAACCATATGAAATCGCCATTTTGGATTTTAAAATACATCATCACATGAAAAATCGCATCGTTTGTTCCACGGCGGCAACTTCGTACCCAAGGGCTTTTGCCTTTTTAACGCCAAGCGCTAGTGGCTTTGGCATAGGCAACAAACCCTGGG
The DNA here is from genome assembly GCA_030067915.1 of Hydractinia echinata. NCBI lineage: Eukaryota > Metazoa > Cnidaria > Hydrozoa > Anthoathecata > Hydractiniidae > Hydractinia > Hydractinia echinata. The sequence continues at coordinate 144,239 of JASGCC010000078.1, read as the reverse complement.
GACGAGGATGTGTCCCGCAGGGTTACAAGAGCCAAAAAAGTTCAAGTATACTAGGGTTAAACCAATACACTTCTTCATAAACGGATGAGTGCATTAAACTATGTATTGACCGGCTATCTTATACCAAGGAGGTTTCTTGCTTATACATAAGTTGCTTATCAATAAAGAATATTCAGACAATTTGTACACAATGGTAGCTCATCTTTATCCCGAACTTGTAAAATGCCGTAACATTTGTTCTACAACTGAAAGTTAGTTAAAGAAAAGTTAGTTAGTTAGAGAAAAATAGTTTGTAAAGAGACTAAGTAGCGAAACATACCTTTCATTAGTTCGTTCTTTTATATTTTGCGCTATCCTGCTTGAAAGCGAATAAGATAAAATTAATATCATCGTTGAAGGGAATTTCCAAGAAAATATTATGCACTAAAATTGTTTATTAACGAAAAAGAATAGACCTTTGTTTGTAATAAACACAAAATAATGTGCATTGAAAATCTACAAACGGAACAAATATTTGTATATTTTTTATATTATTTATTCTACATCATATGACACTTCTTTATTAGTCTACACATCCTCGTCTCCAGGTTTTGTTGCCATGTCAAAGCCACTACGCTTACTTGACGGCCCCGGCCTCGATGTCAAAAAGGCAAAAGCTCCTGGGGTCGAAGTTGTTAGTTTACAATAAAAAGACTTCAGGAAGCATGTAAGGTTCTTTCGGGAGGGCAATCTTTACGAATTCCTTTGTCTATGTTTTTGTCTTCGGTCCAGCACCGTTAATTTTCACAAAATTACTGAACATACCAATCTGAATGCTGAGACAAATAAGTAAGGTTAATAATATCTCTAGACGATATGCTTTTGAAGGCACAAAAATTAAAATAATTGATACAGGACAGGGACACTCTGATATATCTACTCCAGAATTTAGGATTTATTATATATCAGAAAAAATCCTTTTTCTAACCTGTTCAGATAGTAGAATTTTTAGGAGTATTAGTACAGTATCCTCTCCAATTAACGGACACTCTAAAAGGCGGACACCTCTGCTTAGCGGACACTTTGGTCATACACCGGCCGTTTTCTAGTCAAAGTCTCATAAGAAACTTTCCAAAAAGCGGGCACTTAATTAACGTACACTCTAATTAGCGGACAATATTTTTTGCACCAAAGGGCAAATATGGCTTTTTTTCTCTCCAATTAGCGGACAATCCAAAAAAATCAAAAGCGAGCAAAGAAAAATAGACAAAAATGAATAGTTTTTTTAACATTTATTTGAAACATTTTACAACTTTTGTGTCCAGCTTGCTTTTAATCTCGTCGATTTTCTTTATCAACCACTTTATTAGCTTGTGATGGCCATGAAAGCGATAAATAATAGGAACCTCTACACCATAGCCACCTCCACGAATCAATTGCTTTGCTAAATGTGGTTTTACTAAGGAAACATGTGAGATCGAAGATGATGTTGTCGACGAAGAATTTAATGAACTTTTCAAGAACTTACTGCAGAGTTTGACTCTGAAATAACTGCTGAAGAATACAGTGATTTCAACATCAAAATATGTAATTCAGTACGTGTAGTCAACTCAGATGAAGTAGATTGGAAAGTAAGCTCCCTAGAAAAATGTGTAGATGAATATATTCGAAAAGGGTCTGGAAATATAGAAGAGATTTCATCTGATGACGATGACAAAGATGGTGATAATTGTGTGATTGAAAAAAATAAGTTTCTATTGCCACAACGCTAACAATGCTTGACGAGCTTATAGAACTAAACGATCTCAATAGAGAGGAAAGAGAAACTCTTTCCTCCATTAAAGAGAGACTAGAGATCGTAAAGATAAATAGCAGAAAACGACAATTAATTAAAGACTTTTTAAAATAAAATCTGTAAAAATTGAAAGTTTGGTTCGTTATCATTATGTTAATATTATATTATCATTTGTTATTTTTCCTTCGTGATACAAAAATCGGCTTTATTTTCTAATTTGCGGCTTAAAATGTAAAACTTTCCAACAGGCGGACACTTCTAATTAGCGGACCGTACACCGATGGTGTCCGCTAATTGGAGAGTATACTGTAGACTTTATATACATATTCCAGGGAAGAACCACAGCGGTATATTCAAAACCTTTCTCCTCAAAACGGAAGACCACTAAAAGTAAAGTAAGAGGGAATCTAGTGACAATTCATACGGATGCCAGCAAAACTGGCTGGGCAGCAGTGTGCAGGCAGAACATAACAATCTCCAGGAATTAAAAACGGAATACCTTGCAATATTACGCTACACCGAGAAAAAACGTCATTTTTTCTTTCATCTTAAAATGGGCAACGCTTTGACTTACCTAATAAAGCACACACAAAGAAAACTTAGGATTATTTGTTGTCAGAAGGGATCACAATTACTGCAGAATATCACCCGAGGAATATCACCCTCAGACGAAGATGTATGTGACAGCAGATTAGGAATCGTGAAACATGCTACACAGGAGCGATTGGCAGTTGCACAAAAAAAGTGGACCTATTTAAGTCAAGGTTCAATCACCACGTACCCAAGTACATTTGCTGGAGACCAGATCCGGGCAACATAGCAACCAATGATCTACTTTAGCCATGGGAAAGAATAAAAGGTTGTGTTTTTCCTTCATTTCGCCTGATAAAAAAGGGAATGAAGAAGGTTCAGATGGAAAAGGTAGAGATAATTCTAATAACACCGGCATGGCATACTCAACCATGGTATGCAACTCTTCTGCCAATGTTAATAAGCAATCCAATATTACTATCACATCTTTCAAACATTGTTCTGAACCCAGGCAGGTAAAGACATTCATTAGCAATTCAGGGCCAACTAAGACTAGTGGCCTGGGAACTTTCAGGAAATCGCTTGAAGCAGAAGGAATTTCTTCAGTGATTGCCTATGCTATAGAAAAACAGGATCTTTACAAAATTACAACTCGGCCTGTAGAGAGTTGTTTAGCTGGTGTGGTGGACAAAAAATTATTCCAATTCGATGTCCTATGAATAATGTTCTTTAATTTCTAAACCATCATTTTAGTGAAGAAATGGGTTACTCGAGAATTGCTTTATTTAGATCAGCAATATTTGCATACCAACAACTAGTACGGAATAGCCCTGTGTGAAAACACCAACGGGTGTGTCCTTTAAAAAAGAGTTTTTAATCTAAGACCTGAAAAAGCTCAAAAACCCTTTGTTTGGAACATTCAAAATGTTTTAAATTATATTTCTACATTGCCGTCTAATGAACACATCTCCTTAACAACGTTGCCACACATTTTGACTATTCTTTTGGCATTAACAGCTGCTTCTCGTGAACATAAAATTTGTTTCTTGAATGTCCAATACATGTGTAGGAGAGGTTTTAGTTATATTTTTAATTGTCTGGTGAACAAACCAGTCTTTGAAACCGGCAGATTTTTGCTTGCAACAACGCGCAGATCACGCGAGTTCCGTGAAAGCTATCTAATTTCACCCTCGTTCTCAGATAGTTATGAATCAAAAAATGATATACTGCGCAGGCCAAGGCTAGACGATTGATTAAAATGAGCGGGCCAGAAGCTGCAAGGTAGAAAGTTGTTTACCATTTTAGCATTCATTCAAGGTGTACATTCCCAAAATTAAGTATATTCTTAGAATTATTCTTGAGTATTCAAGCAATTTTCTCTCAAATTTGTCACGTTGCTGGCTACTAAATGCATCCGAGTGCCTTTCTAAAGACTATCTATAATTTGGTAGTGTTTAGGATAATAAAATTGCATAAGGTGGGGCAAGTTCGATTTGAACTCTTCATTCTTGGTACAGAAGGATACAAAAAAATCCTAAAAGAAGATGCTGATTTGAATGCTTATCACCTATCCTGACACGTTTGTGTTTTCGGCACTGAAAGTCGTATTGACTTATAATTTGCAAATTTCCGACTAGCCTTGGATTTGACATGTTTGGAACTTCATAAAATTTTGCTACAAAACAAAACCTGAGAGCCTGAAAATATAATGCTCACATGTAAACATAAGTCACAACATCCCAAAAAGCCGCGAATCTCTCTAGCACTTTTTGAAGGCTTTTCTACGGAGGATTCAAAGTTCAACTTGCCCCACCGCTTTGTGGATTTATGGATTCGTGGCTTGATGGCACGCAATGTAATGTCTTCATAAAAATTAAGTAAGTCTATATGTCTGCTTTGTGCTAGAAAAACATTAGACATGGATATATATTACGAGAGTTCAGATTGCCATAAAAACCATGTAGGCTTTTGTTAAAGTTACAGTGTTTTTAAAAAAAAACTGGGTAAAACACAATGAAAGGTCTGATGAAATCCATGCGCTGCATTTCGGGAATAGTTTGGATGGGCGCGGGCATTCACGGACAGTAACTGATGACAAACTTGAAAAAAATTGCCCAAACTTGCCCTAACATATATGAAGGTTTTCGGTTAGTTGGAACCCTTATTATGTATATATATATATGGTATATATATGTGCATTGTTAGCCACGACGCGATAAAGCTGCAAAGCTACGAAGACGTAAAATCCCTTTACAATTTCACATTTTTTACAACTAAATTTATGTTCAGGCTTTTGTAAAAGGACAAGGAGAATAACATTTATATGCATGTTCAAAAGTATTTAGCGAAAATGTATGTTCTTCCATTGCGGTCATGAAATGTAATATATATGTATATGTTTTATTGCCATAGATACAAAAATGGAGTGTTTATATGGATTAAGTTATGTCTATACCATTAAAAAGCGATGGGTATTGTGGAAAGGAATCAAGAAGTATAACTACCTCAAATATAAATCCACGCGAAATTAAATTTTGGAAAACTAACTTAACAGACACTATCTTTTCCTGAAGTCAACACGCCCAGATTCCCCGATTTTCGTACCTTTTCGAGTTGTGCAGCGGCTTGTTCCATAATGCTAACATTGTGGAACGCGCGGCCAGCGTAATTTCGTCCTTGGTTACTCGGCCTACACCCCTACCTAAGCAAAAGTTTTGCAGCCTACCCGCTGCAGAGTTTTAGCCAAGTGATGCCGGCGCCAAAACAGAACTTTACCTGGTCATAAAAAAGCGACATTCACAAAACCAATCAAATTATAATTACCATACTGATTTAAGAAAGGGTTGATGTGAGCAACGTAAAAAGATCGATCTTTATGCTTTGCTTTTTCCTTCAACACGTGGCAAGCGGAGAAGTGCATTTTATGGTTGGATAATATAGAACCACTAAAATGCTTTTAAGAACATATTTATTTATAATTTTTATAATTACCATATATAAGTTTTTACAAAAAGAATGTTCAAATTTAAACTAATAAGTGTGCTGGCGCTGTTAATCATTTGTTGTCTTTACTTCTCGATAAGTATAACGCTTTGAGTAGTCATTGGTAAAGGTCTATTTTATCAAAAATGTGCCATTGATCTTCCCAGAAGAGAATTGAAAAACAAAGTAGAAATAAAAATATTGTAAACATAATTCAAACAAAAAATTGAAATTTGTTAAGCATATTTGTTAAGCATAAATAACTTTAAGTCGAAGGAATCGCAAAGACTCACAAAGTGATGAAATACAAAAATTTAAAACACCATCACAAACACGACGATGGTCAGCACAGCAATTCTTTACAGACTTGACATAAATATTTTATAATGACTATTAGAATTACTTACGAAAACGGTAAATTAATAATAAAAAAAGACTGTACCCTCTCATCCTTGCGACTCCTGCTAGTAACTGAATTGGTTTAAAATCGGTAAAAATTTAGATAGTATTTCCTCAATGTGTAGTTGTTATTTTTGTCTACATGTTTAACTTTTAGAATATCTCTGAGAAAAAAATTGTCAAAGTAACAGACTATTTCAGACCGCGGTTATAACAACATAAATAATAATGAAAATAATGATTGTAAAACTTCCATATTTGCATTGACTGGTATATCCCACATTGGTAGGTTGGACTTGCACAATTCGGACTTTATCCTATTTTCAATCTTAATTGCTTAATTATACTGCAAATATGCTGACTAATTTTTATAATCCTGACAAAAGCAAAAAATTTCAAATCCTGACCTCCTTGTAAGAAAAATGCTAAAAGTTTCATCATATCGGAATCACCACCACAATGTCAATTATTTCCAGTCACAGCTGACTCTTACTGCTTTATTGCTGCCATCAACCAGTGGTATAGTGACTGTGGTTGCACGATTTGAATGTAAGGCGGAAAAAGTAGTCTGCCTCGACATTTTCTGCATCTTGGAGATGCGGCTTAACGAAGTTCAACGCGTTCTCATTTCTCAAATAAAAATGTATACACCAAGTACACGCACCATACGGTCACGTGACACCAATATAAGTGAAAAAAACGATAAAATATATAAAAAAGAAGTTTCTTTTTTATAAATGCGTGCACGGACAAAGTTACGGACAATTGACGTTGCGTTGTTTATTTCGTTAAATATGTTTAATTATTTATTATTTCAAAAGATTTTGTAAGTTGATTCTTTGTTTGTTGCACTCTTTCTCGTCTTTGTTTTGAAATTAAGAAATCGAATTATAATGAAAGGAAGATTGTTCTATCTTCACTGATTACAAATTTCGGAATTTATTTTGTGAATTTTGTTTCATCTTTAACCATTTACATTTTTTGTAAGATCGTCAAAATGTTAGCTGAAGCTTGATGTGCTTATTCATTGCTGGAATTGTTCTTATAATGTTCTTAACTGATCAATCTTTTAATTTGTAGGAAAATGTCAAATTTAGCTTTCTTAAACGGTATTTACAAGAGGAGCGTCATCTGCGCAATGAACAAACTATTGCGCAAATTATTGTTATATAATTTATTTCGATCTTTTTTGTAATTTTTTCTCAGCCTAATAATTACATTGAGATTCATGTCAACCTAAGTTTTCTGGTTATAATAAAAAGAAAATGTGTAGTTTATATTACAGTAACTATAAGTGTATCATACCAGGGACCATGAACCCAGGGTAATTTCATAACTAGTGCGGGCAATAAGGTGCGGAAAATAAAGTACGACGAGTGACTAACGAATAGTTTCTTTGGATTCCGTTAACGATTAGAACCTTAAATTATTATTCTGATGTCTAGTCGGTGTCCCGTGGAAAAATCCAGGGGTTCAGCTGTCCTTTTTATATCGCATCTAGTGTGTTTATAGCACGGCTATGAAACCGCACAGAGGCAGATTTTTTTTAAATTTCGTCAATTTGGCAGAAATCGGGAAAAGTTATTCTCTCAAACGTGAAGGCTAGTCATAAAATACTGATAGAATAACAAGCCCGGTTATTTGACAAAAGTTAAAAACAGTCCGCACAATCCTAATGTTGTATTATTCCCAGTCACAGCTAATTTTTGCTGCTTTCTTGCTGCCATCACGTAAAGGAATCGTAACGGTGGTAACACGACTTGAATGTAATTCAGTTCCACTTGACCAACATTGACTTCTACCAATAAATAACTTGTCGACAGCATTTATCATTTGTTTCTGCACATGTGAAGAATCGACAGGATTTACAGGTGTTAAAGCTTCAATATTTTTGTTTAACACAGCCAGATAATCCTTCAGACTTTTAATCGATTTCTCGTTCCTCAAATGCGAGGGCAATTCTTTGTTGAACTCAATCGAAGGTGTTTCTAAATCTATATCATCCCTCATACCCACCAACCAATTTTTCGGTCGAACTGACCGTGATAGCCATTTTGGTTGCGGTTCAAAAAGTAAGAAAATGTCACTTTCCTGTAGTCGTTGTAATGTGACAGATGCAAAGCGTGAAAATTCTTCCAAATGAATTTCTTCCACATCCTCGAGGTAGTTATGATAAGGATTTGCAGGATCAATCAAATATGGTCGTGTTTTGGTCGATGTTGGTATCTTATCAGAGCTGTAATAAGTGTTTTTAAAAGTAATTTCACAAGCTTTGATGTTTACCACAGTCTCTAGAAACTTCTTAAAGGCAAGGTAATAATTATTAGGGTGTTTCAAGCCAGCATTGATTGCTAATAACTCAATTATTGACGAACGGCCGTAGACATATGCACTGTTGGAAACCAATTCAAAAAACAAGGTGTTGTTCCAGTATTTGCATAATCGAATAAATTCATGAACAAAAGAGGTTTGCTTTTTTACAAATTGAACTGCCATTTTGGAGAGGTTTTGCATTTTCATTAATTCTTTAGCAGCTCCTAAGTCATACTTTCTTTCTTCTTGTTCCGCCTCATTAAGCAAATTTCTTGCATCTCCTTCTGTTCTTACTCCGGGTGCAATAGCCAATACCACATCAAAATCCACATCTTCCAACGTAAATTGAAGCATTCTTGGCGTTTTTTTAATTTCAGATTCTTCAATATCGAAGTTAGAAATTAAAATTTCTTCAAAATTATCAAAAACTTCCTCAAATTGAGATGGATTTATTTTGTTGACAATAACAACACAATCAAAATCAACTTTGAGATAAATTGATGATTTCTTTTCTGCACCCCCAACCAGTTCACATCGATCAATAATAAACATTCTTGAGGTTTTCAGAGCTCGGAACATTTTGTCCATTACCTCTCTTCCATGCTTTATTACTTCTTCAGAAGGATGAAGCGTTGATGAAAGACGTTGTAAATAGGATTCCATCACGAAACCTCCAGTTCTAAATTAAAATAATTTTCAGCATTGTTAAAATAAAATTAATGTGACGCAAAAGACTGATACCTTAACCCTTTCAGTACTAGTGACACGCAGGGCGTGCCATCTTCGTTACTATTTTGAAGAGGCAATCTAAAAATTTCGTCACACATTTATTTAAGGCCCTAAATTAAATGGTAAATGTCGTTTACTCCTTTGAAGTAAAATTAGTGTAACGTTGGGACTGCTATTGAATTCAATTCACTTTAATACTAGGATTTTCTGACTTATTTTACTGAATTTCTTAACAAAGTTGACGATAACATGAGAAATTGAAATAATAGCGTTGTTTTAAAGTGTCCTTTTTGAAAAAAAGAATATTTTTCCGATGTACTATAGTAAAAGCGAAAATACAGCATAGTCCTTCGGTGTAAAAACTCTAAATCGGACATTAAGAATAACTTCAGAATTTATTGTTAAAAAACGCAGATACTAGAGTTCAGTTTCAACAATTTATTTTTAACCCTATGGGTTTTTTGATCCTTGCAGCTATTAGGGATTAATGCTGTGTATAATTTTTTATGTTCATTTGCGAATGTTATTTCTCGGAAAAAATTTTAAAGCAGGTCATTAGCGAAATTATTCTCCTTGATTTCTCAATTTTAGAAAGATTTAAAAAAAGATTCTTTCAGTGGTTGATTTTCGGTGCAGTCCGAGCTCAACAAAGGCTGATAGAAAATTGTTGCGTTTTTGCTAAATTTTCTCGCAAAAAATTTGTACTGAAAAAATGTGTACTGCAAAAATTGAGACCCTTAATATATAAAAATTATATTATTCTTGCATTCATAAAATTATCAATTAAATATACCTTGAATATACTTATAAGAGTCCGTTTCTCGTAATAATGAATTTTTTATAGTTGAAATAATAAAATGAAGTTCAACATCTTCATTTTATCATTTATTAATGCTTTAAAGCTCATTAAATTTAATGGCTCATAGAAATTTGGTTGTTAAAATTGACGTAAAGGAATTTTAACGTCCTGAAGTAGTTATAAGCCTCAAAATGCCCTAAATACGCAGCTACGAATTTGGGCGGTGACCTTTTTGCTGCAAATTGTTATCCCTTTATTAAAACCCCAGATTTGCCCCTGCTTTAACATTTACATAAAGTTTTAAAAATCTGCTTTGTATCCCATACTTCTTCTTAATTAGCTTATCAGTTAAAAAGCCAGCAAAAACTTAGGAGAAAAAATTTAAGCAAATATTTTTAGTCAGTAAATGTTAGTATCTCACTAAGTTTAATCTCTTTTTTAGCTACTAAGTAATTTTTGAATATATTTGTGGTGTTTATAATATAAGTCGTGTGCGATATGTCTTACGCAACAATGTGAACGTAAAATGTTTAACATTTGTATCTGCGTTTTAGAGCATTTTACTTCTTAATGCACTTAAAGAAAATCAAATTAAAATGGGAATAACAAAAAGTTTATAAAAATGCTTGATCGGTAAAAGATTTCAGTCGCAAATCTAAAATTTGGCAACATTTTAACTACCAATAATGTACTTCATGGTCTGTGAAAAAGAAAATAAATATGATTCCAGATTTTTTTTTAAATGTAAGCAACATTTTTAAATACCAGTGCTGTAAAGAATTATATAAAAAGAAAAACTTCGCAATGTTGACGGGAAAATTTTCCTTTTTTTTTTTCAAAGGCTAGTTTTGTATAAGTTAGCATAATTAAAAGTATTTTGACATCAGCACTTTCTTTACTTCTTGTGACTATCAAAAAAGACAAAAGAATAAGAGCACACTATTCGCATAAAACTTGTTTAAGCTCTGCGTTACAATTACATGGATTATCAGATGTTAATTAGAATCAAATAGAAAAGTTAAACTATATTTTATGGGTTAAAAGTGTTTTTGAAGAAACTTATTACTGCTGTAGTTGATTGTCAGCAGTCACACTGTTAACTGTCACATTTTTTTTCCAAAAAATTTATTTACACACCAAAATGATAGGTTGCAACATAATTTTACTTGAGCTGGTAACAACTCTGAAACTTCTCAAATACAAGAAATTCTAGGTGCTGGTTCTTGATATGCTCTTTGCTATTTAAATTTAAAAAAATGGAACTACTACAAAATAATTTTGTTAACCTGGAATTAAATCAATAACTTTTTAATAAAACGCTCCACCAACCTTGTACAGGATTTTTTACCTTTACCGCAGCCAAAAATAAAACGAACGAACCAACGAACAGAAAAAGTTGTTCGAGATATCAATAATTTCCAGATATTGGATCCAGCTTCTGCTTGATTCTGCTTCTGAAAAAGCGTTAAAAAACGAGCAAGTAAAAAACATAAGCTACCTTCTTCTTCAGTCTTACTTGTTCATTCGTCTTTGCTTTCTTAAAATGAAGAAGATAAAAAAAATGAAGAATATATTATTTAAAACGGACGAAGGGAATTTCCCAAGGAAAAAAATAAACCAAACTGACCAATAAAATTAGTTTTTCAAAGAGTAGGCACCTTGGTTACGTAAAAAGCATATAGATTTAAAAGCAACTTTGAATGTTATATAATATTTCGGACATACAGCGACACAATGTCGAAAAGCCGTTGCTCAGATATTTGTTTTAAATTTCACTGCTTTGTTAAAAGAATACAGTTGATAAAATATTATGACTTTCAGTGTTATATTTCTCACTCACAAACAAATGGTTACAATAATACGGTGTTAAAGAACAACAACTAACGTGTTAAAACTACTGCGGAGATTTTAATTCTATAGACCTAGAGGTGGGGCTAAAAGAACCTCTTCTCCAAAAGAGACGAGGGAGTCATTACATTGATACAAAACTTGCCCTAAATGTTTGTTAGCACATTGGAGGGCAACTAGGACAAAAAATACTTTGACGGTATAACATCATCGTATAATTTCTGACTTGAAAACAGGGTGAACATAAGCTTCAGGAAAAAGTGAAATTTTGCAAACGTTTTTTATGTGTAGAAATTATTAGTCACATGTGTTAGTTACAAATATTAGCAATCCAACGACATTTCATCACACTTCACCCATATTATCTACGTATAATGATTTAACAATTTTCTTCTTTATGTAACAATTAGACCCTGGGGACAAGGATGCGTCTATCCTGACACAAAGTGTCAAAGAGAAAGTCATTAAAAATTATGTTTTTTTTTGCAGTCAGTTAATCTTTCCGTAGAAGAAAACAAGGAAATCATTTCGACGTGCCGAGTTGATAACACAAAATCCGATAAAACAACCACTATAGTAAATTCGTTTAAATAAAGAAAAAAATATAAATTTATCTCTTATAATAATACCGAGCTTCCGTGTGTCTGTGTGTGACTTTTGCAAAGTGACTTATATTCCTCACAATTTTCTTTGATAAAGTCTATAAAACATTACCTATAAATTCGTTCCGTAATTTACCAAACTTTGATATTAAAATAATAATGACGTCAAAGAAATGTATATTAAGATTACTGAAACCATTACAATGCATTTAAAACTTTGAGGCATAATAACTTGGAAACGAGGTGGTGACGTCAATGATTTTTCACCGCGTGTGTAACTAGGGACCACCTGAGACCAATTTAGGTAAGTTTTCCAAACCAGCGTCCCCGAATCCGTTTCGGAATGAACAGGTTGATGACGTCATCAAAAAACCTTTAAACTCCAATATCTCTGCAACAGTTTGTCAAATATACATGATCCTATACATTTCCTTGATCAGGGTTTTCAGATCTATACGATGGAGGCATTAGATATATAAATATCTAAAGAAAATTTTTTTGTACTTTTCGCAAAATTTTTAAACCATTATATCTTCTTAGGCATTCGCCAAAAGCTCACGATTCTATACATTATTTTGATCAGCATCCCAACCTCTACTTATTACAGGCAACGAATTAACTAATTTTTACCAACTTTTTTTTGTATCTGTACTGCACACGTCAGCAAAATATCTAAAACTACCTATTTTTCCATTGTTCTTTTCCTTAAGTGGATTTTTCCACGGGCCTTATCGACTAGTCTATATAATAATACGCCAGTTCCGTGTGTCTGTAACAGGCAAAGTGGATGTGTTCATTTTCCTTTGATGTTGCCGAAAAATGCATGTCTAATATGTTAAATCTTCTAACGTTACAACGCCACGTCAATAACCCTACTTTAATGAAGCCATTACAGTGCACCTAAACTTTTGAGGCCAAATAACTTCTTGGAAACGAGATAGTGACGTCAATGATTTTTCACCGCGTGGGTAACTAGGGACCAAGTTGGGTAATTTTTTCAAACCCTGGATCCCCAAATCCGTTTCGGAATGGACGGGTTGATGACGTCATCAAAAAACCTTTAAACCTCGATATCTCTGCAACCGTTTGTGAAAGATACATGATCCTATACATTTTCTTGATCAGCTCTTCAAGATCTATACGATGAAGGTAGCAGGCATATGAATTTCTGAAAAAAAATTTGCGTTTTAGCGGGTCATTGCTGACGTCAGAAAATTTTTTAAACCCTTATAATTCCTTAGGCGTTCGTCAAAGACATATGATCCTATACATTATTTTGTTCAGTGTTTCAACCTCTACACATTGCAAGCAACGAATAAATTATATTTCGCCAGTTCCTTTTTTTGGATCTGCACTTCTGACGTCAGCAAAACATGTAAACGCCAACAGACAGTCTTGTCACCAGAACTCTTTGAGAATAACTCTCAAGGAGATCTGGGTACGGGAATGGCGTACAGAGTATATCCTCGGTGGAGGATCCGATATGCATTTAGGAAAAAGCTAAATAGTAGTAGCTACATCTTTAAACAAAAATATTTTGAAATTTTGTGAGCATTAATCAATTTCGCAAAATGTCGTGTTGACAAATGTGAATCCCCATTTGCTTTATAATGCAGCTGTTATTATAAATTATTCAAATTCGAGGAAATTCCATCTGTTATATGAATGAAAACACATGTTAGATTTTTGTTTCAGTAATTGTTGTTCGTTGGTTTATTCCCGATTAATAGGGAGAACGTCTTTATTTTGTGATTGGGCTTGCTGTAAAATGTTGAGAAAGTAAATCTTTGTACAGCATTTGTACACTATTTTTGCACCATTTTTACACCTTTTGTAAACCATTTGGAACTGATTTGTGGTTAGTTACTTAACATTATCACACGCTTCGTTCTTCGTGAAAATGAAGGTACATCGAAAGTACATTGAAGGTCATCCTTAATTGCATCCAGCCCCAAAATCTTTGTACACCATTTGTATTGTTCAGGATATATAAGACAGGAAAGAAGATTTGAAAAGTTTGTTTCAACGCAGTCTGCGAAATGATGCTATCACAAACTTTTCTTTACACTTTTTATTAACATTTTATGTAAGTTTCAAATAATTATATTTTATTAGGAGTTGGGCCTAATAAAATATAATTATTTATGAGACCCTAATTATGAGACCTTAAAATTTTTATATTCTTGATCTCAATCATGTCGCTCTCCAGATTCCGGTTATGCACAATGACTTCATTAACTTTATGCTAATCAAAAGTGGTAGTTCATCCACTGAATTTTGTACAACTTCTGTTTCGATTACAACTGGTATAACAAATGTTGCATTCGCTATACATTCTTTCCTGGACAAAAGTCGTTCTGTTATTACTTTTTAGTTAACTTTTCTTGTAATTTTTAGAATGATTGGATCTAAAAGATATAAAGGAAAAAGCTATAAACTATCAATAAAACATAATCAAACAATGATGCCATGAGACATGGCAATAGGTGGACATCTGTCCAACTCAGTTCATATTTCTGTAACTTATGGTACAGTTTATAACGTACACAGTTCATTCTTCTCCATTTCCCATCACGAAATTTGAATGCTAAAGATGTTTTGGAATGTACCAACAGTTTCTTGTAATCCTCTAGTAAGATTAATACATATTCATCAATCCAAACCAGAGACGGTTTTCGTGCATCCAGTATCAAGAATTCCCTCCCATCAAGCAATAATCGTACTTTGGTTCATCATTGAAACGGGTGATGTGAACTCTATTCACTTCATCATTGTCAAAGCCATCCTTTTTACTCATACTATCATTTTATGGAGACATTTTTTAGCAAAGTGACAGACAGATTCACAATTATGGCATTTTACATAATAACCATCTTTATTTAAAGGATTATATTCATACAAACATCTTCCTGTCAACACAATTTCTTCTATTACCTTCTCTTTCCTTCCATTACCTCAAGTTTTAATTACGTTATGACTTGATTTTTTATATTATTTATGATGATGAATATTAAAAAATGTAAAGTCTCATTTAAAAATCAGGTTGAGACGAGTTCGCAGTAAAGAAAGAAGGTAGAGAAAGCGATCATCCCCAGTTTTGTTACTGGTCCATAGTGCTAAAGTTAGAACTGATGTTAGTGCTACTACTGCTGATCTTTGTTTGCTCGATACGCGAAGCGTTTTTTGAATTCTACAAGATAACCATAAATCTGCCTTTACCATGGTTTTTTGCATGGAATCCCACAAATTATGCTAGATGGTTATCAGTGAATTAATGTGATATGCTGCAAATACCAGAAACTAATCCAATTGTCTTTCACCAATACAGTTAGGAGAACTTTGTGGAATCGAAAAAAAAGAAAATTCTCAACAATTGGTATCGACCATGCGCACGAACATAATAACAAATGCGTCAAGACAGACGGAGGTATTTACCTTTATTTCCATCCCGATACAAATATTCCTAGAAAATTAATTGTAGTTCATTGCTAAATTTTTTCTTTGGTAGCTATTGAATAATATAGGTATGTTATTCTATCTTGCAATTTATTGTAATTTGTTACTACTTTTATTCTTTAGGAGTCATTGGTCTACAAAGATTCTGCTCAATTGTTACGTGCATGGCATGTGGGCCGAAGGTTGCACGATGTCTAACAGAGTTTGAAGCATCTCTTCCATATAATTTCTGAATATCGATGCGAGACACTATGAACAACCCGATAGTGCACAACAACGATTTGTGAATCATGTACAAAATCTGGTATCAACTTTTCATCAAGCAGGAAACCCTTGCCTTGAACAGTCTCAAGATTTTCTGCCTCATCCAAAAACATTGCATAACCAGATATAATCAATGTCTAAAGAACATTAGTAGAACCTGGATCGAAGCAATTTGAAGATTTCATGAACGATCGTCTAAGTCAAACAAACAGTCTTTTTTTTATTCAAAAAGTAAAATAAGTTCTCGATTTTCAACCAGCTGCTACAAAGAAGTAATACATCAAAAAAAGTGTTTTTCCACAGCTTTATATAACTTTTCAGGAACAGTGACATCAATGCATTCTAGGGGCTACCATCCAGCCCTCTCCAAAAATGGTTGATTTGAGGTATACGTCAAAGTTGGATCTTCTACTTTGTTTTGAGGATGTTAATACGCAAGCTTTAATTGACGACGTAGCTGTTGATTCTCTTCTGAGAATTTTGGTCACGTGATTAATGCGAATACCCGATTTTTCGGATTTTACACAAAAATCGGGTAAAAAGGAATTTTCAGGCAATTTTTAGCGTGTATTTATGCGAACTATGTGAAAACTGGGAAATATGTTAAATAACTTTTATTTAGCTGTCAGAAATTTTAAACAGCATGTAAAAATTCGAAACTTCCGATGACGTGACAGAAAAAGTGCTGACATAAGCAAATACTTATTGCTGGCATTTTGTTTTTTTCATGACGAAGTATAAGTGTGCCAAGTTTGGTCAATTCAATTTGGACAAACCTATCTAAAGTTATGGCCGAAGGCGGAACCCCCCCCCCCAACCGGTCATGAATGTTCGAAATACCCCGGACCGAATAGGGTTAAACTTCATACTTGTTACTCATTTTGCACAATTTTTGCACCATTTGACTGGACCACCTAGTGGAAATAAACTTTATGAAAATTTTTCGCTTGTCCGTAGTTTGCAAAATATTCATCAATTTCGTTACCGCTTTGTAGTATCTGGGCATGCGCATTAGAAGATTGTTTCCTGGCCGGGACACCTGTACTTTGGTTGTTTTGAAGTTAAGACGAGTAAACATGCAAGAGCTTCCAGAAGGAAATTTTCAACAACCAATAAAAATTCAGATAATACTACCATCTTTAACGTAATAGAAATTGATCATATTGACATTTAAACATTGGGAAATGCAGCAATGAACCCTGAAAAGCAGCGTTAATTAGGACCGCAAGAAAAAAGATAATTACAAACCATGGACTTAAACGAAGAAGATCAAAATGGAGTTTAAAAAAAAATTGAGATTACCTTCTGCTGACTGAAATTTCCTATTATGTTTTAAAAAATAGGCAAACTCCCAATTTGTTGAAACGGGCATAAGATTGTAGTTACGGAAATTCCTTACAATTGCCAATATTATATCAATATATTTCAAACATTTCAAGTCAGATTTTATTGCATGTTTCTTAAGACAAAAACCAACCTTCATCCCAAACTATTTTGTACTGTCTTTGGGTCGAAGTTGAATAGAAACAGTTATTCTCTCGGTTAATAAATCAAGCTAAATTTTAGTCCCTATTAACAATTCACAGTAAGAATCAATGAATAATAGCTTTGCAGCCAAAAATCAAAGAACTCTCATTCGTTATACGTGTTTTTTTGTGAGCAACCGAGTTTTTATTGGCTTAGACTAAGATTTGGATCAACATGTGAGCAACTGCTAAGAAGCTGGTCAGGCTTTTTTTGTCTAGAAAACAAATAGACTGGATTAACGTCATCTTCTGGATCCCTTTTTTTTTAAATTGCCTGTTATGTCATAGGTTAACTGACTTTAATTATTAATGTTGCAAAAGTTCTATAGCAATATTCTAAGAAAATTTCTCTGCACGTTGATGAATATCACAAGCTCGAATAAATAATTCTGAATATCTATTTGTTTTTACCATATTACGATCGAAGTAATATTCGGCATAAAATGAGTCGATTTAGTCGATTTTTCAAACTTCCTGTTACTTACTAACTTACTATCAAGTCAGCTACTCTGGCTTCGACATATTTGCGGCCCGAAAAAGATCGAGAACCCACATTTTAACATTGCCAAACCCAACGAACTGGATCAATTTGACTTACTCTATATGCCACACGACAAGTTGTAGAGGGACGCGTACAAATATATCCTTATAGGCATCGATATTGCTTCCAGATTGCAAAACCCCTGCGCACGAATAAAGCTGGAGATTTTGCGAAGATGATCAAAGATATCCACAAAGCAAAGCCTCTACGCTATCCCAAAAACGTTCAATGTGATAACAGGTCTGAGTTCATGTCTGAGGTAAAAAAGCTGCTAGAAGGCACAGGGATAAACCGTGCAACAACCAAGTACTATCATACTTTGACAGCGTTTGTTGAGCCGTTTAACAAGGTCCTTGCGGAGAGACTCTTAAAACCTCAAAATGTGGCAGAGTTGGATACTGAGGAGATAAGTAGCACATGGGTGAAATACCAGTACTCCACAGTGAAAAATCTGAAGAACACCAAGACAGCCATGACTGTCAAAAAGCCCTTAAAGGCCATCAAGCTTGAGGAGGTCCTACTTGCGAAAGGCAAAGAGTATCTAGAAAAAAACCTTAACCAGAAAACTGTCTCTACCTTTACCTGCTTCAATCGGGGGTAGAACATGGGGACCAGAAAACGCGGGCAACCGACGCCTTTTGGAGCAAAAAGACCTACCGACTGAATCGTATCGTAACTTGCACTACCTGAAACAGGGTCCGAATCGCAGTTTTATATTAGAAGAAGTCATGCTGGTTCCTGAATATGTAGAATTCTCTCCGGATCATGTGAAGGAGTGGTAAATTTACGACAATTTTTTGTGATTTGCAAAGAGTCACAAAAGCGTCTACATATCAATGTTGAACATCTCTTCAAACAGCTCTCGCGTGTCATCATCAGGTAGGGTAAAGTGGTTGCGTAGAAAGTTGTCAGTACCCAAGATATCCTCCTTGAAGCGACACCAGGCATGCAAGCCATTGGGATCATCGCACTCTGGATCTCTTACAACGATATCACGTGTTGAGTCTCGCTGTGAGTTTCTTGCGTTGGCAGCTTCTCATGTGGTGGTTAGGTTGCTTTCCCCTGCTCTTGTGAACTATACACAAGACAGTCTCTATAGGAATTCGATGCAACACATGTCGCTGTTTTGACTCTTAATTCTGCTCTCTAAGGCCATCCCCAAGGATCACAATAGTCGTGTCTTTTCCCTTGCTTCCAACAATAGCTAGATCTCGCTCTATGGTAACCTCTATAATTTTATTATTGAGTCCTTGTGGCCACCCATAGCCACACCGTCAGTTTGTTTCCTCTGTGGTAGCTGAAATATAAATGCAGGCTCATGAGACTACAGCATTAACAACTGCAGATCACGCTCCCATAGTTTGGAAATGATTTGTGGATGACGTCTTTTTAATAATTTAAAAAGCACAAATAGACGCATTGCATGAATATATCAATAATTTGAACCCGAAAATTAAATTTACAATTGAAAACGAGAAGAACGGCACGCTTCCTTTCTTAGACACTCTAGTGTCTCACAACGGTGGTAACTTAACAGTATCAGTACACCGCAAACCAATTCATACTGATCAATATCTCAACTACACATCTAATCACCAAATGTCCTGCAAAGAAAGTGTAGTGTCCTCATTACTGGACAGAGCAGTCAATGTAATCAGTGAAGAGAATGACCGAAAGAAAGAGTTATCTCATATAAACAATGCCTTACTTGCAAATGGGTACTCGAAATAAACCATTAAAAACGTTGAAAGGAAAATCAGGAACAGGACTGATAAGTACAGTGACGGGGAGGATGCAGAAAATGAACCAGTAGCTATAGTGTGTATGCCATATGTACCAGAGACAAGTAACATACTTCGTCGGGTATTGAAAGGTGATAAAATAAAGCCAGTGTTTTAATCTAAGAACACGCTACGTAGTATACTGTCGCATCCGAAAGACAAAATATGTCTAGAGAGTCAATGTGATATTGTCTACGAAATCCTGTGTAAGGATTGTGATGCAAGAGCATAAAAGAGACGTACGCAACGCAGATACAGACAGAAAAAGAAATGTAACATAAAGCGAACTTTTTAAAAAAGAAAAACTTTACT
Organism: Hydractinia echinata; assembly: GCA_030067915.1. Classification (NCBI taxonomy): domain Eukaryota; kingdom Metazoa; phylum Cnidaria; class Hydrozoa; order Anthoathecata; family Hydractiniidae; genus Hydractinia; species Hydractinia echinata. The sequence continues at coordinate 124,382 of JASGCC010000078.1, read as the reverse complement.
CACATTGCATGTGAGTAGAGTTCGTTTGGCTCACCTTTCACTGTTATCGATATTTACTCTTTTTTGGGATTGTAAAAGACTTCGTTCACGCCAGAGTACGCTTTAACATTAAAGGGATCTATGAAAAGTAAGAGTATACCTTTAAAACGTTTTGCAGATTAATCGAGGTATCATTCTTCTTCATACTGTTAACCTTGCTCCGGAGTACTCTCTCGAAAGGTAGTGCTAAGCGACTGGAACGTGATACCTTAGCACTTGCAAGATCCTCATGATTTACCTTGTCGAACTTGAGTGCAATATTGCTAATTTTATAAGAGGCATCGGCAGGCTGTGGTAAATCCTGAGGCGGTCGTCGGCAAGCTGTGGTAGATCCTGAGGCGGTCGTACCCGCATCCTTGATCACTAAGAATGCGGCGCAAAAAAGAGAACAAACTGAAGTAGATCATGTAATCCTTGTTGGTAAAAAAAGGCAGGCCCTTGTGAGCTCAAACATTTTGGAGTAAGTAGAGGCTATCGCTTTCTCCTCGTTTTTCCCAGACTGGCTTGCCACTTTCACCTGGAGAGCTCTTATTTTACCATCATTGGGCTTAATACCTTCGAGGATCAGGTTATTTCGCATTTAAACTTGGGCAGTCCCTGTATACAGCGAGCACATTAAAGTCGTTGATTGTCTTCACTTCGTTACCGTTTAAGGTGATACGGATGTTCCTTACGATCCTCTTTCCTATATTAATGACGACGGTCCGTTGTTTATTTGTACCAGTCAGCTCCAAATTGAAGAGAAGCTTGAAACATTAATGCAAATAGGACATCTTTATGACCCATGTTGGGTACGCCCACGTACAAGTCGCCTTCATTAATCGTACTTGGTACGTGAGACACATTTACACGCTGCTTCTTCCCTATTATCGCCATCATCGTTCTGATTTCGTGATATGGATCAAGCTTCTGTCTTAACATAGTACTCATAACTGTTTATTTATAGAGAAAAAGGTGGTTTAAAAAGCGTAGACTGGTTTCAAAAATAAATGGCTGATAACATAGGTTATCATAAAGATAATTTTACACCGAAAGACGGCATCCAGAACCACGACAAGACAGATCCCAACACGTCCTTTGACACTGAGGACATCCCACTAGAGCCTGATACTAATTCTACGCAAGGAAAAGATGTTGATGTGAAAACAAAGGGTGAATCTTTCGCTACCAGTGATATGCTTGTCGGCTACGATATAAAAAGCAAAAAAAACATGGCAGTTTTAATTAATCTACCGAAAAATAACGGCGTGACTAGCAACATAAACCTTGTCAAATTGGACAAATTTAGGCTATTGAGGAAAATAAGCTCGAAGAAGAAGGTATTGCAGTTCTTATCCCCTAAGACTAAGGGATTGGTAGATCTTCCAAATGAGATTGATAAAGGTTTTATCGCCAGAAGCACCATCAATAAACGGGAGGGAGCAGAGGCGTACAAAATTTTATTTGGATTACTAAAGGAAGATACACCTAGAAGGACTGTGAATTGGTAATCAAAAGGTGCGGGCGCTGTTGAACGAGCTTGGAAAAATGCAGGACAAGATTCAGGAAGAATTGCCACGGCATGCAGCCGAGAAACTGGGAAATAATGCATCTGTAAATGATGATATAGAACTTGCGATACAGTTTTAGAGTTCCCTGGCTGATACTGAAAGTCTTATGTCTGAAACGGAGCCTTGACTGACCGTACCTGAACGCGAGGAGTTCGACGAACACATGCGATCTCTGCAGAGTAGCCTAGATGATTTGAAAAGCAAGCTTATCTTGTATGTGGACAAGAAAGGAACAGCCCAGGAAAACGTAAATAGACTGAAGGAGAATAGAGTACAGTCAAATATATCCGTTGAGCAGAAACAAAGTTAGGAGAATGACATGAAAAACGCAAAGGGGGAGCTAGAAAGACTCTAAAAGGAAAAAGAGAAGGTATGTCAAGCATATGGTATTGCATCAACGCTGATGAAGATGGTTTGGGTTAATACGTCGCTTTTGAAGAAGTTCGAGGTTAGGTTCAAAGAGCAGGGACTAACCATCGCGAGCATCATCACTGTTGTTGGTATGCTGATGTCCACAAGCGTACTTGCAGTGACAGGTGGAACTGGAGCAACAGGTGCTGCAGGGGGTGAGAGTAAAGATTTTCTACAAAAACAGCTTAAGAGCCTTGGAAGATTTTGGAAATGTCTTGCAGGCAAAACAGGTGCGGCCCTTTCTTGAATTTTCGGAAGTATTGTCAGCTTTTTGCTGTGTTAGTAAACACTTATAGCTTGCTTTTTGCGGTGTTTTCGTACTTGTTGTGGTATACATCGGAAAGATAAAAATATCGTAAAAAGTATCCTAAAGTAGCACACTAGACAGAGATGTAACGGTTACCCTTCGATATATTCTCACCTGCCTACATAGGCTGAGAATTGGTATATTGTAGCATTTTGACTACTTCTTCAAGTGATGGTTCCTCCCCATTTCCTGGTACTTGATGGCGATCTTGTGGTCAATATGCCACTCGTCTCGATTGCCCCAAGATGAACTGTGTTTCTACATGAGCTGGAAACGTGTCAATATCGCATCCAAGGTACTATGGAGAACTAAGTTCTTTGTTCCCCTGCAGAGTGTTACGCGTTCGACAACCAACTAACGATGCTTGCGAGATGTCCAGCATATTCTCATATGGGGCAGATTCCCCTTTGTTTACCATGTTCGCAGATATATCCACATGCGCATTCTTTCATCTTAATGTTCTCTTATTATGCTCGCATATACACCCATCTCCGCATATCTTGCAGTCAGATCTTTGCTTGCTGTGGGGACATGTTGTATGTCCCCTTAGCACTTTGTCAGCATCCTGGCACTTAATGCACATCCTTGTCTATTGTACACTTGATTTGGTTTTGAAATTGTCTAGATATAGAAATAGTTTACATTTTGTGCGTTTTCTTTCCATGTTTGTTGTGTCTGCCTCTAGGCAAACCAAAACTCTCCGGACGCTTGGCATCTTATTTCAGCAATATATAAGCGAATATTACCAATATCCCTGTCGTGACCAATACAGCCTTAGTATCATCGTGCTTGGCAGCCTCATGAGTGGATACCGTACCCGTACAGAGCTTCGCGGTGTTTCAGTCCAGTCCACGGCATCTGGCGGCGTCGTGTCCTTCCCAGCGCTCGTGTGGCTTGCCTTTTTTCTTCTCAACTAGTTTCGACCCAACTTTTCGCACTGCGTTGACATCAACTTGGATCCCAGGATTCACCGTGGAGGATGCTATCAGGATGTGGTTGCTATAGCCCTGAATTTACCTATGTATCACTTCATATCCGACGGTAACATATACACGCTTAGCATCACGACAAAATTCACTGGAGTTCTGCAGCACCTTTTAAAAGGTTGTTTTATCCGTTCCCACGTCTTCTTCTCTCAGGACAATACTTTCAAAAATTTTTAGTTTCTTGTTGTATAAATGTCTGCACTAGAACAAATCAAGGAGGCCATTGCATGTGCAAAATACTCCCTGTTGGTTAATGATTCACCTACTGCTCTGAACTTATACATACCGTTGGGATCTGCACCATACTTGCGACACATTTGTGCAAATCCAAATGTCAAGTAAGGATTCTTGAACCGGCTAAAACCATCATCGAAAGGCATGGGCACTTTCATCCTTCCGAGTATATATCGCATATGGTAGTAGACATGAAAGCAAAAGATGTTGTTGATAGGTGGTAGATATCCTGTCATATGCTTTTTAGATATTACTAGTACTTATCCGTGGATTACCCGAGTAAATGTTCATCTGTTCTTGTAGAAGAAAGATGAAACAACTCTACATCACAGACATCGCCAAACTCAACATTTTTGACAACTACCTAGGGCAATGTACGAGAATTACCCTGAAGTCGATCAGTATTCGACCTACGTGGTTTAACATGTTTTTCACCAACGGTTTCATTATATGAAAGATGGGGCCTGACTAAAATGAAACCTGGATCCCTTTTAAAAACGAGTTGTATACGATTAAAGATATAGCAGCACGTATTAATGCAGAAACCAAGGGAAAAGCAATGGTTTATGTGCTTAAGAATGGCCACTGCAGGCTTTGTGTATCGGATGGAATGACTCTATCGATCGTATTTCAAGAAAGGCGACTTTGATGGATGGTACAAGACTGATATGTACAATCGACTACCACTTACCTGTTCTCAACTGGATGAAGACGATTGCATTTTGGTAAAAAGTCTAAGATTCTTGCCATACTTCCACCAAAAAATCAACTTCGGGAGATATGCCCACCTGCTCGAGTTTATGCTGACCGACGAGTACTATCACGTGAGAAACGTAGCTTTTACGGCACTGTCCATGCAGGTGCTTTTAGAGTAAAGATGGATAATATGAAGCTATATCCGACATTATCACTTACTGTGCCTGAGGACGATAGTATGCAGGATAAAAGTCGGGTATATAGGCTGAGGAACATTCGAAGAGATCAAACAGTACCTTCGCAAGGAGATCAAAGAGCGTGATGTACTCGAGAATAATTTCAAGATGCAGGGTAGATGGGTAAGATATCGTGATACTAGAAGTTAGCGTGATCACTACCGGCAGTGTATTGCTATGGGAGATATAACGTTAGCTACGAGAATCGGCCTAGTAGGTCTGACGATAAAGGCTCAGAAAATTGGGAAAATAAGACTACTTGCTAAGTCAAAGCTGAATTCGGTCATTGATTTAATCTACAAGGCGAGCGAGAATGGTGTCGCAAGCGACTACGAATTTAGCATGGTTCTGCAGGAAGAGCATCGCTATATGGTGCTAAAAGAACAGATGCGACTGTAAAAGAGTACAACGCATCGGGAATAATATCGATGAACGAAAGCTTGCAGAGCTAGTCGCAAGAGTTAGACAGCCGTCGTACCGTCTCTACACCAGGCTTGCAGTACGGATCAAAATTTTGCGTTGACGCATCCTTAAACTTGACTTTTTGGAATGCATCTCCAGTACCTCTTTTAACATCTTCGATTTTTCTTAGATATCTAACATCACCACTTGCTTCCTTAGAATGTTCATGTTTTCTTGTAGGGTGGTACCTACCTACAAAAACCTATTACAACTCGGTGAAGCTCTCATCATTATCATCGGAGTCGCTAAGGTAGGTAGGGCCATGCATAGGGATCTCCTTGTATTTTTCTATAATAGTTACGCCCCTGTCTATAGACGCTCCCTATTTTGATGATTGCCGTGCATTCACAAGGTCCCCAGGGGACTTTTTTCTTGTGGAAGTTGGTCCTGATTCCCCCTGAAACTCTTTCAGCTTAGTATTAATATACCGCTCTTTCTTTACACTTATGTTGTTGAAGCAATACCCTTCCAACCCCTCTACCATGGTTCAAATCTGAAAATTTTCCCGATTTTTTATGTAAAATCCAAAAAAACTATAAGGATTATAAGGATTTATATTATAAGATGGTTTCAAATAATAGCCCATATCAACCGCTTTAAAAGGTATGGGACCTAAGGCATGCATGTATCTCATAGATAAATATTAAAACTAAGGAAAGTATCATAACCATGCAGCCGAGCAAAAATAGTTAATAAAATAAATCAAAGGGCGGAATCCGTTTTCACTGGATATTGTCTACTGTTGTCTATTCTATTCCTGCTCTTTAAACAAAAGTAAGAAATTTTATGACAAATAGAGAAACGAATTTTACCCATTATTTTGCTAATTTGATTTATTCTCTAGCACCTTCAAGTGCATTTCGCACCTGGCAAACAACTAGTCGATGATACTAATATCCGCAACTCTAACATTGGCGCGCTCCTTCCTTGAAACTTAATGCACACGCCGCGACAAAGATATCCAATGTATGGATTTGTTAACATTTGTAACACATCATGTGTTTTTCACAAGTAAACGAACTTTTTGTTTACAATACAAAAATTACAATAACATTTCTCCGTTAGTGTTAAGATATATTTCTAAATCTAAAGCATCTTTAATCTACATCAGTGTCATGCAATGTTTATATTGGTTTCGACACACCATCACATGCATGTTAAATATAAATACATTTAGTTTTAAGTGCGTTCATACAATACATCCTAGTGTTTCTGAAAACCCTATTTCACTATTCTACTATATTTGTATATTTAGGTTTATATTTGCTTAAAAAAAAAATCAAATTTCGCAATTTAAATAGAAACACAAAATTTTCGCATTTTTGTGATTGACCAAGTTCAATAGATTTTGCAGGTATTTATTTGCGAGGTGATTAAAATTTCAATTCTGCATAAGTTCGAATTTCTTATTTAAACTTTGAATACCCATTTAAAGCTTTTTAATGCTTTTTAATACTTTTTAGTAATACTTTACGCACAACCAGGTCAAACCATAACAACGAGAAAATCAACAAGAAAAACAGACGCATTTATTGAGAATTTATTTTGGCAGTTAATACTTATATATACTTCAAGACCTTCAATAGTTATTTAAGGAATTAATTTTGATGTTTAGCCGAATTTAATTTCGCGTTTTTTTTTAAAACAACGCGAAATCTTGAAAGGTTTTGCTGAGAAAATTTTGTGATAACAAAAGTACGTTAAACAACAAAAGTAATAATAATAATGTTTGGAAACGATAATTATTGTTCCTGCATAATATATTATAAATATCTTGTGAATTATTGCATCCTTAAGATCATTTCTTAACATTTCAAAATATTTTAAGATACTCAATTTAAACTAATAAATATTGTGCAAATATACAACTGAACGAGATAAAGTCAAAACCGAAACAACAACAGGTAAAGTGAGATGTTCTGTATTTTTGTTTGTAGAAAGTTTGATATTGTTTTCTTGTTTAGCCGAGAACTAACAAAAGGAAATAATGATGTTAATGAAATAAGAACAGATCATTCAACCTCGAGCAATGTCAAGAGACTGTCGATTTGTACGAGTGATTCCTCAATCATGGTGGTAACGTCCTCTTCTTTCCATTCTTTCTCATTCATCTTTGAAACTAACTTTTTATTGACGAAATGGAGTTTTGCGTGATTAGGATAGCCAATAGTTTTAAATTCCTGAATCAACAATTCTGTTTCATCCGATAACTTCGAGATCAAGTTATTGTATGTGTGCTGTTTCTGCGGAGAATAGCCTTCAGGAAGTAAAATTTTTCCAGGATGTGAGAAAGAATATTTTTGAAGACACTCTTTCAATTTGTCGTCATGCTTTTTTACGAGACTTTTGTATTTAGGATTGGCACCGGAGTGAATTCTTAAAAGCACCATGATCAATATGTTTTTCCTTGGATCAACAATGTATAACGAAGTGTATTGCTTATCTGGATAGAGAAAATATCCGTGACCCACGTCAATGAAAGCGTAATCTTTGTCGTCATCTGTAAATTTTCGATAAAATAGAGTATCTTCAGCACCTATCTTGATAACCACGGTAAGCTGATTTTTTTTTTCTAGCGTTGGTTGATACTTTCTTTTCATTTTCTCGACAACATCCTTGTTACACTGCCAGTCTATTTTACGTTCAGCAATGTCAGAGCATTTGTACGAGCCTGCTTTGAGTTTCCAGGACGGTTCACCCAGTATGCGAGTAGACACAGAACATGTATCACCATCTACCATGGACTCTTTCGCTTTTCGAAGAGCTGTCAGCAGTTGCTCCTTTAAATCAGGAATATTATTAAATCTTATTTCATTTTCCAATGATGGGGTAGAGCTTATAATTCTACAAAATTTATTTTTCTTTTCCTTGACAACGAGCTTATCTTCAGCTTTCAGCCCGACAAAAAACCTTTTTACTTCATTCATCTTCTTTCTATCGAGTTTTCCATGATCTCCATTCGCTGCCATATTTTCTTTTTTTTAGTGGAAAATTGTCTAAAAATACAAAGGATAGAAAAGTTTTTGTTCAGTCGATAAAGCTCCGTCTTTTATAATTATCCATGGTACAAAGTGCATTTTATCTCAAAATATCATGACATTTAACACTCTACATCAGTTTTTCAAAAAGTAGACTGAATTTTCAACAAGAATACAGTTTAACTACATAATAGATGTAGATGACAAAGATGTCTTTATTTAACAGATTTACTTCCGCATACTAGAGCAATTAATGTTTGATTTTCGTTCCTGGTGTTTCAAGGATTTTTTACTTTACGCTATTTCATATATATACTTTCACATTTCAAGATAAAGAACCATGTAATTTATGGATATGCTTAAAATAAATCGGTTATTATTATTATTATTACAATTAGGTATTTAATCTGTAACTATGGCTACTGTTAAACTTTGTATATATTAAGACGAACTTTTACATTACCGATTGTTTGAAAATGGGTGTGTGAACACCCGAAACTTCGTAAACAATGTAGTTTTTTTATCACTTTTATGAAGATATTATTAATCCCATTATTATTATATTATTTTGTACTTTAAAGCCTTTTTTTAATAAGCTGTTCATGCCGACTCGAGAAAGTGGATATGACCGAATTAGGAACATCAAATAAAGGGACGGGAATAACAGTTAAATTATATTTGAATAGTAGAAATACATTGTGAGACTAACCTTGTCAATGGAACAGAATATTCCTAATTAAAAAGTTCGGGAATAAAAATATCGGCCACATAAAACTTCGGACAATTAAATTTCTGGCTACACATTTATCCAAAATTTTTCGAAGTTAATGTGATTTGTTTCAAAATGTTTTCATATTGTAGAGCATTAAAATCTTAAGAGAATTGCCAGCCATCGGCTGAAGATGAAATACTAGACTTATAGTAGACTCCTTGACTCGATAACCCTGAGGCACGGCGTCCATGTTTCTTTTTTTATAACAATTCTTTTACAATAATCACGAGGCAAGAATCACCCTGAGGATCAAAGTTCGTAATCAGAAGCTCTATCTCATTACAATGGGCAGGAAACACAAGGAAAACCGCAATCCAATAGAGAAGGGAAACAAGCGAGACAGGGCAGAGGTAAGCAAGGCAAGGTGAGCAAAAATGCCAAAGCAAACTGCGTCCGGAATTAATTTGTATAAATTTTCGAACACTGCTGTGGAATCTGAATTGTTTTTTGTTCTAACATTATAAGCTATTTAAAATCATTTGAATAGCTTATAATGGAGGACTCTAAAAAAGGTTATAAAATAAATGGAACTTTAGATAAAAGAATAATCCATTATCAATGAAAGCCTTTTCAAATCTGATAATTGCTTTTTCAAATCTTATTCAAATGTAATACAAGCTTCAACAATTTGGAAAAAACTTGAAACACGAAGTAAAAGTTTGGAAATAAATAAACACAACCTCCGCCCTTTAGTGCCATCGTAGGATTCCATATGGTGTTTCAAAAAGAGTTATTTTGGACGAAATGGGTGCGCCATTTCATTCGTATATATCAGAGAAAAATAATTTATAGCTTTTTATTTAAAAGAAGTCTTTAAGCAAGTAGAAAAGTAAATATATATATACGGAAAGAAATTAGTAACTTAAAATATACTCCAAAAGACTTTCTTACAGAAAAAAATTCTTTAAAATTTTTAAAAGACGCATCGCTATGAAATTGCCATTTTGGATTTTAAAGTACATCGGCAGACGAAAAATGGCATCGATTGTTCCACCACGGCAACTTCATACTCAGGGGCTTTTGCCTTTGTTGACGCCAATCGCTGGCGGCTTTGGCATAGGCAACAAATCCTGGGGACGAGGATGTGTTCCCCAGGGTTACAAGGGCCAAAAAAGTTCAAGTATAATAGGGTTAAACCAATACACTTCTCCGTAAACGGATGAGTGCATTAAACTATGTATTGACTGGCTATCTTATACATGGGTTGTTTATCAATAAAGAATATTCAGACAATTTGTACAAAATAGTAGCTCGTCTTTATCCCGAACTTGCAAGTTACCGTAACATTTGTTCTAGAACAGAAAGTTCTAGAGAAAAATAGTTTGTAAAGAGACTAAGTGGCGAAACATACCTTTCATTACTTCGTTCTTTTTTATTTTGCACTGTCCTGCTCAAAAGCGAATAAGATAAAATTAATATCATCGTTGAAGGGGATTTCTAAGAAAATATTACTCAATAAAATTGTTTTTTAGTTATACGAAAAAGAATAGACCTTTGTTTGTAATAAAAACAAAATAATGTGCATTGAAAGTGTACAAACGGAACAAGTATTTGTATATAATTAATATGATCTGATGTAGATCATATGACACTTCTTTATTAGTTTACACATCAATGTCCCCAGGGTTTGTTGCCTATGTCAAAGCTGCTACGCTTACTTGACGACCCCGGCCTCGATGTCAAAATGGCAAAAGCCCCTGGGATCTAGGTTGTTAGTTTACAATAAAAAGACTTTAAGAAGTGTGTAAGGTTCTTTTGGGAGGGTAATCTTTACGAATTCCTTTGCCTACGCTTTTGTCTTCGTCCAGCACCGTTGATTTTCGCAAAATTATTAAAAATACCAATCTGAGTGCTGAGACAAATAAATGTGAGGTTAATAATTATTTCTAGAGGATATGCTTTTGATGGCACGAAAATTAAAATAATTGGCACAGGGCAGGGACACTCTGATATATACACTTAAGAATTTAGGATTTATTACAAATTCGAAAAAATCTTTTTCCAACCTGTTCAGAAAATAGAATTTCTAGGAGTAATAGTAGACTCAGTTGCAATGAAATTAAAAATGACAAAAAATGTTACGAGCACAACAAGTGTCGGTTATGGAAATATCCCAACTCATTTTCAACCTATGCTCTACTTCCATGCAGACAACAGCAAAGGTTTCTTCAGTGATAACAAATAGAAGGTCTATAAATAAGTTTCTCATATCAGACAATAATAACTTTGAATCAAAATTCGAAAAGGAAACCTTTCCCCTCACAATGGAAGACTAATAAAAGTAACAGGGAACTTAGTGAAAATTCAGGCGGATGCTTTTCTTTTACAATTTTTTTCTTGTCATCTTTATTTTTCATATATTTTTTAATATCAACAATAATATCAGTCAAACGTATTCGTCGACGAGTACTTCCCGACAGCAAAATTTGTGGTAATTGACACGCATTTCTGGGATTGGACGAGAACAAAAAAGAGCTTTTGCAATTCTTGACTGAAGAATTGGGTGAAATAGCAACAGAGAAGTTGATAATAAGCACCATTGGTACGACAGCCCTAAAAAGTGATGATATGGATCTATTCAATATATGTCCCTTGAATCACGAAGAGGCCGATACACGTGTGTTTCTCCATGCATTGGATGCAGTTAGAAATGGTTTGGGTGCTAATCTGCACAGTAGATACTGATGATGGTGGAACTTATTAGATATGGATGTAATAAGGAGAAGGGGTGCAAAGGGCTATGTAAATGTAAAAATGCGTCATTGAAATTACAGCGTTGTGGAAATGTGGTCGTAAATATCTAGATATTGGCACTTTAATTTTCTCTGTACCGTTTAAAAATCTCTTTTTATTCATTTACGATTTGCTATTGGTACTTTTGGCTCGGTTATAACGCTCAAATTATCGTGAATATAGTTGGTTACTCTTTCAGGTTGACAGCGTTTGTTGAGTCGTTTAACAAAGTCCTTGCGGATAGACTCTTAAAACCTCAAGATGTGCAAGAGTTGCATACTAAAGAGACTAGTAGCACTTTGGTAAAATACCTGTACTCTACAGTAAAGTGTCTGAACAACACTTAGACAGCCATGACTGGCATAAAGCCTTCGAAGGCCATCAAGACTGAAGAGGTCCAACTTGCGAAGGGCAGAGAGTATTTTGAAGAAAAGCCTTTACCAGAAGACTGTCTTACCTTTACCTGCTTCAATCGGGGGAAGAACATGGGAAACAAAAAAGACGGGCAACCGACGTCTTTTGGAACAAAAAAACCTAACGATTGGATCGTATCGTAGCAGAGCCAAACAGTCGTAACTTGTACTACCTGAAACAGGGTCCGAATCGCAGTTTTATATCAGAAGAACTCTTGCTGGTTTCTGATAATGTAGAAGTCCATCCGCATCATGCGAAAGAGTGGTAAATTTACGATAAATTTTTGTGATGCGCAAAGAGTCACAAAAGCGTCTACATATCAATGTTGAAAATCCCTTCAAACAGCTCTCTCGTGTCATCATAAGGTAGGGTAAAGTGGTTGCGTAAAAAGTTTTCAATACCCAGGACATCTCCTTTAAGCGACACCAGGAATGCAAGGCATTGGGATCATCGCACTCTAGATCTCTTACAACCATATCAGGGTATAGCACCCTTAAACGTGTTGAGTCTCGCTGTGATTTGCTTGCGTTGGGACCTTGTCATGTAGTGGTTATGTCATCATCTCCGCAACATCCAATAACAACTTAATTGTTCACAAAAAACACGTATAACGGATGAAAGTTTTTTGATTTTTGGCTTCAGAGCTATTATTCATTGATTGTTACCTTTTTTTAGTAGAGAATAAAATTTGGCTTGATTTATTAACCGAGAAAGTAACTATTTCTATCCAACTTCGATCCAAGGACAGTTATTCCGCATATCTTCTATCAAAAATAAAAAAAAATTGAGATGAAGGTTGGTTTTTATCTTTTAATGTTTAATTGTCGGCCCTCAATATGATCAATTTCTATTACGTTAAAGATGGCAGTGTTTTCTGAATTTTTATTGGTTATTGAAAAATTTTCTTTCTTGCATGTTTGCAAGTTTACTTGTCTTAACTTCAAAACTACCAAAGTATAGTTGTCACGGCCAGAAGAAAAATTCTAATGCGCATGCCCAGATACTACACAGCGTTAAAGAAATTGATAAAAATATATTTTCCACACTACGGACAAGTAAAAATTTTTCATAAAGTTTATTTCCACTAGTAGTCCAGTCAAATGGTGCAAAAATTGTGCAAAATGAGTAACAAGTATGAAGTTTGATACAGTGATTTTTGATGTGAAATTAAAGTATTTAAGCCACACAACTATCTAAAAGTACCTGCTTAGGATATTTTACAGACCAGAATTAATTGCCCTAGGGACAAAAATCTTTTTTCACAAAATAGATATTTTTATACTTTGTTGAAAGGCTTATAGAAAATGCAACAAAAATCATATAAAAACATATACTTAAAAAAGTAGTGGTAACGAGTTAAAGACGTTTGAAATATAAAAAATTCAGGGGGTTAAATTAAAAAAAGATCAATACTTTATTGGTGACAGACAAACAGATTTCAAAGAAACTGCTTATATGAAAACTTATTCCGCAAAGTAAATATTGTTAGCTGGACAGGGTAACGATGGGCTGTTTCCTGTGTTTTTATTTAAACCGTTATGATAAAGTTTTTTTGAAAAATGGTATTACGCCAATTACCCATGTGTGACATGGTTTACCTGTAATAAACGTTCAACCTGGTGTTAACAACGGGCTGTTTTGTGTGTTTTTTATTTCAATTGAAGTTGTGATACGTTTTTTTAGCAAAAGGCTATTACGCCTATAGGCATGTGTGACACAGTTTAACTGCAGTAAGTGCTCAGTCCAGTGTCACGGTTAATTTATTAACGCTTACTGAAACTTATTCTACAGAATAAAATAATATTGACTAATTTTTTTTGCTATGACGGGGTAACAACGGGTTGTAAACTGTGTTTACCTGTACTAAGAGCCCAGTCCAGTGATAAAAACGGGCTGTTTCCTGTGTTTCTGTTTACCCGAAGTTACGTTAAAGTTTTTTTCGGAAAAGGGTATTACACCTATATTGATGTGCAACATTGTTTATTTGTACTAAGTAAAATTCATTTTTGAACTTTCACCGGGAACATTCTCTAAAAAATAAAAAAGGTTGGCCGACTGTTTCTGCTATGACGGGGCAACAAGTTGTAAACTGTGTTTTTATTTCAGCTACAGTTATATTTTAAAAAATGCATTGCAACCGAAACACTAAAATGTTGTGGCCGACTTACTAGATTCACGACATACTGCATACCTGTACTAAAACGCTCCACCTGAATGTATGACACCGTTTGCGGTTCTAATTAGGCGCTTCACTGGGCGTTCAACGCCAGGCCGCACTGTTACTTCTGGCTTAACCCAGCGTTTCGACGCCGGGTCTCCCGGCTAGTTTATCACACACATCAAGTTTGCGTTCACAATCGTCGCATTACTGTTTCGTCGCTATATCCTATGGATTACTGCCGAATCCAGGGAAGGTTCAATTGGCTCCAGCCTTGATACACATGACTTGAGTCTTAAGTAGGGACTTTCCCTCTCTCTACTCAATTTTTTAATGATGTCGTTGGATGTCGTCAGATCCCGAGAATCCCTCCTTTCTATTGAAGGGGGAGCTGCGGAGCGGGGATGTTCAAAAATAGATCGAAAAGGTGCTGGAAGGGTCTGCGGAAAGTGTCGGAAGCGTCGAATGGACCTTGAAAAACAAAACTGGGCCATAACGAACATATATATGGATTTCGCCACCTCCCCACCTCAATAACTTCTGATACACTTGTCCAAATTGACTTAAATGTGATGTCATCGGAACCCTCAAATTTCTCCAAAATACCACCACCTGCTTATAATTCAATTACTTTAGTTCTAGAGCGAATTTTCACATTCTCTTTGAAGTTTTTGGATAGTTAAAACATATTTAACGTATTTTCCGGTTTTTACATAGTTCCAGATTTTCCCCGATTTTTGGGTAAATTCCTAAAAATCAGGAAATCGAATTAATCACGTGTCTAAAATTTAAAAGATGTTTCGCCTTAATAAAATAAAGTTGTGTTGTAATTCTCAACTTCTACGTATAAACCTAACGAAAGTTATTATAGTTTCCCGATTATAAGGATTTCATAGATATTTCTAGGGGTAGTTTCGAGTAATAGCCAATATCCACGGATCTGAGAGGTATAGGACCTAAAACGTTGGCATGCAGGTGTCTTAGATAAGTATTAAAATTCAGGAAGCATAATAACCATGCAGTTAAGCAAAAGAAGTTATTAAAATAAAAACCGAAACGGGGGCGGAATCCGCCCTCCCCTAGAGAACGAATCGGGTTAAACACGTGTATATTGTCTACTGTTGTCTATTCCATTCCTGTTCTTTAAACGAAATTAAGAAACTTTATTACAAATCAAGAAACGTATTTTACGCTTTATTTTGCTGATTTGATTTATTCTCTAGCATCTACAAGTGCATTTCGAACCTGGCAAACAACTAGTCGATGATACTAATATCCATAACTTTAAATTTGCTACGTCCTTCCTTGAATCTTAATGCACTGGCCGCGACGGACTTGCTAACATTTGTAACGCACCATGTGCTTTTTACAAGTAAACGACCTTTTTGTTTACAATACAAAAATTACAATAACATTTCTCCCTTAGTGTCAAGATATGTTTCTAAATCTAAAGCATCTGTAATCTGCATCAGTGTCATGCAATGTCAATATTGGTTTCGACACAACATCACATGCATGTTAAATATAAATACATTTAATTTTATGTGCGTTCATAAAATACATCCTAGTGTTTCTGAATACTCTATCTCACTATTATACTATATTTTTATACTAGTCGATAAAGCCCGTGGAAAAATACATTTGTGCGGAATAAAAATGAAAAAAAAGCGTCATTTGAATTTTGATGACGTCAGCAACCCATCCATAAAAAAAAAATTAGAACCTTGTTTTCACGTTACCTCTATTGTGTAGAGCTTAAAATGCTGATCAAGAAAATGTATAGGATCATGTACTTTTGACAAACTGTTGCAGAGATATTAGAGTTTGAAGGTTTTTGATGACGTCATCAACCCGTCCATTCCGAAACGGATTTGGGAACCCAGGTTTGGGAAAATTTCCCAAATTGGTCCTAGGTGGTCTCTAGTTACCCACGCGGTGAAAAATCATTGACGTCACCACCTCGTTTCTAAGTTATTTGGCCTCAAAGTTTTAGGTGAACTGCAATGCCTTCATTAAGTTAAATTAAGACATTGACGTTACATTAATGTTATTACGTCGCTCTGTAACGTCAGAAAATTTAACATTTCAGACATATGTTTTTCGGCCACATCAAAGGAAAATGAACACATTCACTTTGCCTGTCACAGACACACAGACACACAGACACACAGACACACAGACACACAGACACACTGACACACTCTCCGTATTATTATAAGAGAAAATCCAGGTTTATCTTTATTTAAAAAAAAATCACAATTCGCAATTTAAATAAAAACACACAATTTTCGCATTTTTGTGATTGACCAAGTTCAATAGATTTTGCAGGTATTTATTTGCGAGGAGATTAAAATTTTAATTTTGTATATGTTCGAATTTCGCATTTATACCGATTTAAAGCTCTTTGGTGTATTTTTAATATTTTTAGTAATGCTTCACGCACGCCCAGGTCAAAAGAAAACAACAAGAAAACAACAAGAAAAACGGACGTGTAACGAGAATTTCATTTTGTGGTTAACATTTTTGATACTTCAAGACCTTTGTTAGTTTTTTGAAGAATTAATTGATAATAAAAGTACGTTAAATAACAAAATTAACAATAATAATGTTTGGAAACGATAATTATTGTTCCTGCATAATATATAGAAGGCCTTGTTGGCTAAGACATAATAAACTAATATGAATATCTTCTAAACTATTGCATCCTTAAGATCATTTCCTATAATATAAACTTCAGTTCGTTTTCAAAATGTTTGAAGATACTCAATTTAAACTAATAAATATTGTGCGATAATACAACTGAACGAGATAAGGTCAAAATCGGAGCAACAGCAGGTAAAGTGTGGTGTTCTGTTTTTTTGTTTGTTGAAAGTTTGATATTGTTTTGTTGTTTAGCCGAGAAATAAAAAAGGAAATAATGATGTTAATGAAATAAGAACAGATCATTCAAACTCGAGCAATGTCAAGAGACTGTCGATTTGTACGAGTGATTCCTCAATCATGGTGGTTACTTCCTCTTTTTTCCATTCTTTCACATTCATCTTTGAAACTAAGTTTTTATTGACGAAATGGAGTTTTGTGTGATAGCTACTAATGTTACATTCCTGAATCCAAATTTCTGTTTCATGACATAACTTCCAGACCAAGTGTTTACATGCGTACATTTTCTCAACAGAGTAGCCTTCAGGATGTTCAATTACCTTATTTTTCAGTTTATCGTGAAACTTTCGTACAAAACTTAACGTATGTAGAATTAGCACCGGAGTGAATAGTCAAAATTACCCCGATCGCATGTTTTTTTCTTGGATCCGCAATTACGAAGGAAGTGTGTTGCTTAAATGGCTAGAGAAAATATCCGTTACCCACGTCAATGAAAGCGTTATCTTTGTCATCATCTGTAAATGTTCGATAAGATATCTTATCTTCAGCACCGTCTATACCGATTTCCACGGCGAGCTGATTTTTTGTCTTTGGTGTTGTTTGATAGTTTCTTTTTATTTTCCCAACAATACCCAAGTTATCGTGCCAACGTATCTTTTTGTTTGCAATTTCAGAGCATTTGTACAAGCCGGCTTCAATATCCCAGAACAGTTCATCCATTATGCGAGTAGACAAAGAACATGAATCGCCATCTACCATGGACTCTTTCGCTTTTTGAAGAGCTGCCAGAATTTGCTCTTCTAAATCAGCAATATTTTTAAATTTTATTTCATTTTCCAATGATGGGGTAGAGCTTTTAATTCTACATAATTTATTTTCCCTTTTCTCGAAAACGAGCTCATCTTCATATTTCAGTCCCACAAAAAAATTTGTGACCTTTTTTTTATCGAATTTTTCCTCATCTGTATGCACTTCCATATTTTCTTTTTCTTTTGGAAATTGGAAAATTTTCTAAAAATATAAAGGATAGAAAAGTTTTTTTCAGTCGATGAAGCTACGTCTTTTATAATTGTCCATGGGAGAAAGTGCATTATTTATCTCAAAATCTTAATTAGACACTCTATGTCAGTTTTAGAAAAGTAGATTGAATTTTCAAGAACAATAAAGTTGTTTCAGCAGCACCTTTCGCTATGCGTCCCCTATGGCCCACGGTAAGCAGGACGAATTTTCCGATGCGAAAAGGTTACGGGTGATAAGTTGCACTTTCCGTCATCTAATCACGAACTAAAAGATCATGTGAAAGCCTGTCACACCACATCATCTCTTGACGATTTCAGTATACTTCTAGGGGAACAACCGGTATTTGTAGAAAGAGTGTAGAAAGATTCTTTTATTAGTTGATTTTTGGTGCAGTCGGAGCTCAACAATGGCTAATAAAATTTATACTGAAAAAAATGTGTACTGCAAAAATTGAAACCCTTAATATGTAAAAAATTTGTTATTGTTGCCTTCAAGGAATTATAAATTAAATATATTTCTAAAAATCCCTTTTTATAATAAATTTTTCACTGGTGTTCGAGAAACGATCAACATTGAATAACAGTTTTTTGTTAATGAATTCTTTATAGGTTTGCCTTTTCATAGTTAATTAACAAATATTTCTTGGGTTTAAGGTTTTCTTGGGTTTTAACATTTTGTACATGCATGTTGAAAGACGTTTTTAGTTGTGATCTGAAGATGCTCTGACAAAGATCAGGGAGAAAATTTATCAAATTTAATTTGTTATTTATTGCCTTAAACTCAAGAAATATTTTCTAATTAGTTTTTTGTTGTTATTTTTCCTAATTATTCTTTTATTTTTCTTATTAGTCAGCATGTCATTCTAAATAGGTTTGAATTCAAACGTGTGATACTTCATTTTATCATTTTATTAATGCCTTAAAGCTCATTAAATTTATTGTCTTTTAGAAATTTGGTTGTTAACATTGACGCTAAGGAACTTTAACGTCCTAAAGTAGCTATAACGCCCCACATTTGAATAACAACATCAAATCAGCTTATTGTATTTTTACAATTAGGTATTTAATCTGTAACTATGGTTACTGTTAAACTTTGTATATATTAAGACGAAATATTATTTTGTACTTTAAAGCCTTTGTTTGATCAGCTGTTCTTGCCAACCAAATTTCGAAAAAGTTGATATGACCAAATAAGGAGCATCAAATAAATTGACTGAAATAACAGTTAAATTTCATTTGGAAACTACAAATACATTGTGAGACAAACCTTGTCAATGTAAAGCTGATGACGGAACAGAATATTCCTAATTAAGAAGTTCGGGGGGAAAAAAATCGGCCAATTGTCTAGCAAATGTCTAGCCAGAATTAAATTTTTTGGCTAGTCATTTTTCGAAGTTAATGTGATTTGTTTCAAAATGTTTTAATATTGTAGAACATCAAAATCCTAAGAAAATTACAAGCCATCAGCTGGAGATGAAATACTAGACTTATACTAAACTCATTGACTTGATCATCCTGAGGCACGGCGTCCATGTCTCTTATTTTATAACAATTCTTTTCACGAGGCTCAAAATCTTCAAAATTTAAGAATTCTTTAAGAATCACCTTGAAGATCAAAGTTCGTAATCAGAAGCTCTAACTCATTACAAAGGGCAGAAAAAACAAGGGAAACGGAAAGGCAACAGAGAAGGGGAACCAGCAAGACAAGATAAAAGTAAAAAAGCAAAGTGAGCAATAATTCCAAAGCAAACTGCTTTAGAAATTGTTTTTTGTTCTTATAAGCTACTTCGAAATTATTTGAATAGCTTATAACGAAAACTCTAAAAAAAGTTATAAAATAAATGGAACTTTGAATAAAAGAATAATTTATTATCTATGGAAGCCTTTTCAAATTTGATGATTGCTTTTTCAAATCATACTCAAATGTAATAGACGCTTCGAAAATTTGGAAAAAACTTCAAACACGATGCAAAAGTTTTGAAATAAATAAACAAAAGCTCCGCCTTTCAGTGCCATCGTAGGAATTCCATATGGTGTTTCACAAAAAGTTATTTTAAACATAGGTTGCTTATCAATAAGGAATACTCAGACAATTTGTACAAAAGAACAGCTCGTCTTTATCCCAAACTTGCTACCAAGCAAGCTACCGTAACTTTTGTTCTACAGCAGACAGTTCTAGAGAAAAATAGTTAATAAAGAGACTAAGTGGCGAAACATACCTTGTTAGTTCGTTCTTTTTCATTTGACACTGTTCTTCTTGAAAGCGAATAAGATAAAATTAATATCATCGTTGAAGGGAATTTCCAAGAAAATATTATGCAATATTTTTTTTTTTAATTACACGAAAAAGAATAAACTTTTGTTTGTAATAAAAACAAAATAAGAAAAATAAGAGAATAAATGTACAAACGGAACAAATATTTGTATATTACTTATATGGTACATTCTAGATCATATGAAACTTCTTTATTAGTCCACACATCCTCGTCCCCAGGGTATGTTGCCTATGTCAAAGCCGCTCCTTTCACTTGACAGGGCAATCTTTACGAATTCCTTTGCCTATATTTTGGTCTAGGTTCAGCACCGTTGATTTTCACAAAATTACTGAAAATACCAACCTTAGTGAGGTTGATAATGGCTTTTGATGGCACAAAATTTAAAATGATTGATACAGGACAGGGACACTCTGATATATCTACTGTCAAATTTGGGATTTATTATAAATCAGAAAAATCCTTTTTCCCACTTGATTAAAAATAGTATTTCTAGGAGTACACTCGTACGGTACACTGAGTTGCAATGAAACTGTCTTTCCCAGATTAGAAAGTCCCAGACATTCATAAGAAATGTCAAAAAATGTTATGAGCACAAGAAGTGTCGGTAATGTAAATATCCCAACTCATTTTCACCTTATTAGGCAGACTACAGCAAAGGTTTCTTCAATGTTAACAAATAGGAGGTCTATAAATAAGTTTTTCATATAAGACAGTAATAAGTTTGGATCAAAATTCAAAGGGAAGAACTACAGCGGTATATTCAAAACATTTCCCCTCGAAATGGAAGACCATTAAATGTAACAGGGAACTTATTGACAATTCATACGGATGCAAACAAAACTGGCTGGGTTGCAGTGTGCGAAAAATTCCCACAGGTGGGAAGTGGTTTTTTTAGAAACAAGCAGTACCTTACAAAATTACGCCACATCAAGAAAAAACGTCATTTGTCCCTTCATCTAGAAATGGACAACGTGACAGCTTTCAGTTACATGATAAAGCACTCACAAAAAAATTTAGGATTATTTCATCACACTTACTGGAGAATATCTTCCGAGGAAATTGAATGTAACAGAGGATTGGGAATCGCGAACATACTACACTGGAGCGATTGGCAGTTGCACAAGAGAAGTGGACCTATTTGCGTCAAGTTTAAATCATCACGTACCCAAGTACATATCCTGGATACCAGATCTGGGCAGCATAGCAACCAATGCTCTACTTAGGAGCATTGGTTGCTATGCTGCCCAGCCATAAAAAGGAATAAAAGGTAACGCATCTCCTTCATCTTTCCTGATAAGACAAGTAATGAAGAAAGTTCAGATGGAAAAGGTAGAGATAATTCTAATAAAATAATAATAAAAACAACTCTTTTGCCAATGTTAATAAGCAATACAATATTACTATCACATCTTTCAAACATTGTTTTGAACCCAGGCAGGGAAAGACATTCATTAGCAATTCAGTGCCAACTAAGACTAGTGACCTGAAAACTTTCAGGAAATCGCTTGAAGCAGAAGGAATTTCTTCAGCGACTGTCAAGCATATCTCATGCTCTAGAAGAACGGGATCTTGATCAAATTACGACTCGGCCTGGAGAAAGTGGGTTAGCTCGTGTAGTGGGCAGAAAATTATTTTAGTTCGATGCGCTATGAATAATGTTCTTGAATTTCTAAACCATCATTTTAGAGAAGGAATGGGTTACTCGAGAATTGCTTTATATAGATCAGCAATATTTGCATACCACGAACCAGTACGGAATAGCCCTGTGAGAAAACACCAACTGGTGTGTCCTGTAATAAAAAGATTTTTTAATCTAACCCCAGACGAAGCCTGGAAATACTTCAGGCGGTAGAAGAAAAATTATTTGCGCTTGTAAACCTGTTTATTTTGCAATATATATTTATATTTATTTAGAGTCTAATATTAAAAAAAGATATATTGCAAAAACATAAGTTAGTAAAAAAATATTTTTCGCATTTTAAATTTTGGCTTCAACTGATTTTTCTAATATTACCCCCATCCAGCAAACCATCATCCGATGGTCTTCCTAGCATCAACAGTGTTGGGGATTTAAATGTTGTTGAGGAGACCTTAAATAATCAGGAAGAGGAGGAATCCATGGTAACGATTTATTTTCTCGCTTGTTTGTTTTGTTTTTTTATACAAAAATTGAACACCAACAGTCAAAAACTATGTGATATTTCTTTTATAAGAGGAATTGCTTTTTCTTGATGTGTTCAGTTATTTTTTTATTCTATTTAGATTTTACAAAAAACCCAAATCGGAGGATTTGATTATAAACAAGCAGTCCGACTTGTTATGGACAGGTTCGTCATTGTTTTTTTATTACTTAATTTTTAATACCTGAAAAAAATATGTTGTCATAAATCTTGTCAAATGAAACTTGAATGTTAGCCACTTACGTTTTTTAGAATATTTTCGACGAAGTTTCTGGCAACCGCCAATAAGGGAAAAGGAGAGAAAGTGGCTTTGGAAGAGAATAAAATTTACAAGTTGATATTTAGTAAGTAAATATTGACTACGAGTTAATAAATAGTTCAAAGTTCAAGTCATGTTTATTATAGTATATTATATTATTATTTTTATATTTATTATATATTTATTATATTTGTTAACCAACCTAGCTCAAAAGCTCCATTTTGCAATTACACGTTTTTTAACACGTTTGATGTCTCTAGTTATTAAATGAAATGGAGTGCTGAAACTGCTCTTACATCCAGTTTGTTTTTGTCGAAACAGCGCAGCAATCCGCCAGGTTTACTAAACATGTTCTTCCCTGTGAAATATTTAAACTTTTGTAATATATAATTTCAATAACACAAAAGATCGATTGTATATGAAAAATCATAGCTAATATATTTATTTTATTTATCATAAATTACGTTGTACATATTACTTTTTATGTATTTATTACATATTTATTATTTTTGTAATTTATTTTTAAGTTCTAAAATTACAATTGTAAATGTTTCCAAATTGAATTACACGTATATGTAATGCACGCATGTTTTTTAAAATAATGTTTTACTTATGGAAACTGAATGTTGAAAGAGTATCTGCAATGAAGGCCTGGTATAAAGCAAATTCCGCCCCCCCCCCCCCCTGACGGTTTTTTTTAATAACTTCTTAATGATATGTTGCATTGCTATGATACTTACTGAGTTTTAATATTTATCTATTAAACACCTGCATGCCAAATTGTTAGGTCCCATACCTTTCAGAAGGTTGAGTATTGGCTATTACTCGAAACTACCCCTGAAAATCCCTATGAAACCCTTATAATGAGGAAAATATAATAACTCCTGTTACGATTATCCTTAGAACTTCAGACTTACAACACGACTTTGTTTTATCAAGAACAATCATTTTGCATGATTTGGACACTTGATTAATCCGATTTCCCGATTTTTTTGAATTTTACCCGAAAATCGGAAAACCCCGGATTTCCAGTCAATTTTTGCCAACTTTTCATGCGATCTATGTAAAAACCGTAAACTATGTAAAATAACTTTTATATAGCTTTCAGAAACTTTAAACAGAACGAAAGTAATTGAATTTTAACCAGATAGTGGCATTTTTAACAAATTTTAAGCTTTTGATGACGTCACAGAAAATATGCTGACGCAAGCAAAAATTTATTGCTGCCATTTTGTTTCTGTTGTGACGTACTATAAATGTGCCAAGTTTGATTAAATTTGGACAATCCTATGAATAGTTATTGAGGGGCTGGTCATAATATGTTCGAAAAACCCCGGACCGAATAGGGTTAAGAATGGAAGTAAACAGTGCATGTTAAAAAGTGTGCATTTTAGATGTCTATAACACACTTTTTAGATAACACAGACATGTTTTAGACGTCTTTTGTCATCTTCTAAAATGCATCTTTTAAAAGACGTCTTTAAGAAGATATCTAAAAGATGCTGCAAAAAGATGCATTAAAAACGGACAAGTCAGCCGTTAAAAAGACATCTTTTAGACGTTTTGAAAGATGTCTTTTAGACGTCTTTTTGCCGGCTGGGTTGCTATAGCATTAACAGCAGCTTCTCGTGCACATAAAATTTGTTTCTTGAATGTCCAATTCATGTGCCGGAGAAATTTAGTTTAATATTTTTAATTGTCTGGTGAACAAACCAGACTTTGAATCCGGCAGATTTTTGCTTGCAACAACGCGTAGATCACGCGCGTTCCGTGAAAGCTATCTAATTCCACCTTTGTTCTCAGATAGTTATGAATCAAAAATTGATTAACTGCGCAGGCGCAGGCTAGATGATTGATTAAAATGAGCGGGCCAGAAGCTTCAAGGTAGTACAGTTGTTTTGCATTTTAGCATTCATCCAAGTTGTACATTCCCAAAATTAAGTATATTCTTAGCATTAAGCTTAAGTATTCTAGCAATTTTCTCAAATTTGTCACGTTGCTGGCTATAAAGTTGCAAAACGTTCCAGACTCAGCTATAGCCAGCTAGCTACGCCAAACTTGTTTCAGAACATTTTCTTAATACACTTCTCTTAGCACCATACAAAAAACTCTTAACAGAAGAGGCTAATTTAGAGTTTATCAGCTATCCTGACACGTTTGTGTTGTCGGCACTGGAACTCGTATTGACTTATAATTTGCGAATTTCCCACTAGCCTTGAATTTGACATGTTTAGAACTTCATAAAATTTTGCTACAAAACAAAACCTGAGAGCCTGAAAATATGATGCTCACATGTAAACATAAGCCAAAACATCCCAAAAAGCCGCGAATCTCTCTAGCACTTTGTGAAGGCATTGCTACGGAGGATTCAAAGTCCAACTTGCCCCACCGCCTCGTGGATTTATGGATTCGAGGCTTGACGGCACACAATGTAATGTCTTCATTTAAAGATTAAAAAATAGAAGTCCATATGTCTGCTTTGTGCTAGAAAAACATTAGCCATGGATATATATTACGAGGGTTCAGACTTGCCATAAAAACAATGGAGGCTTTTGAGGAAGTTGCAGTGTTTTTAAAAAAACTGGGTAAAACACAATAGAGGGCCTGATGAAATCGATGCGTTGCATTTCGTGAATAGTTTGGATGGGCGCGGGCATCTATGGACAGTTACTGATGACAACCTTGAAAAAAATTGCCCAAACTTGCCCTCACATATATGAAAGTTTTTGGTTAGTCGGAACCCTTGTTATGTATATATATACGGTATATATATATGTGCATAGTTAGCCACGACGCCATAAAGCCACAAAGCTACTAAGACGTGAATTCCCTTGATAATTTCACATTTTTTATAAATAAATTTATGTTCCGGCTTTTGTATAAGAACAAGGAGAATAACATTTATATGCATGTGCAAAAGTATTTAGCGAATATTTATATTCTTCCATTGCGGTCATGAAATGTAATATATATGTATATGTTTTTATTGCCATAGATACAAAAATGAACTGTTTATATGGATTAAGTTATATCTATCTATATTATAATACCCGTATACGTCTGTCCGTCTGTCACGCAAAATGGCTGCCGATATCCCTTAACCAGGGGGTTGTTTAATCGAAAATCTTTTTATTGATTAAAATATATTCAAGAAAATAATTTATTTCCTTAAATAATTTAATTATTTTAATTTACTAACCTTAATTAAAAAAATCAATTAAGTAATTAAAATGAATGCATTATTTAAATACGCCATTTTTAATAATAATTACCCCCGTGATCTCAATCGCTAATTTCCCTCGGGAGCCACAGAAAACAAATAGGACACTTTTACTGACAGTTTTATTACTTTGTTTTGACCGCTTGCACGTAGTATACCAATCAAAACGCCTGGTTCTTTGAAAAACCAATCCAAGATTTTCGCGGCCTAGCGATGCCAACGAAGGAACATGATGACGAAGGCCATTTTGGTTTTGAATGTTGTCGTGGTCAGTGAAGGTTCTAGGTCTGCTTGACCTTTTTTTTCGTCTAAAACCTTTATATTTTGTATTATTTGTTTTCTATATGTTTTTACATGTTAAGATAAATATATTGTCACGTTTTTTAGCCATGTACAAGTCTTAAACGCACCATTTTTAGGATTTTTGGCTAGGAACGAAGATTTTTAAGGATCATTCTACAGAGCCAGCTAGCTAGCTACCCTTAGTTATTACTATTCAGTTTGGTATAATAGCTTTTTATCCTAGCCAATATTTTTATGTTCAAGTTAGCTCCTTTAGCTACCTCCTAGCTAGCTCCTTAGCTACCTCTGGATAAAAAGTGAAAGTAGCCAAATGCACTGTGTTTGACTGCAACACAATTCTTAATTCTTATGCTAAATAAATGCAGTTAGGCAGCCACCACTTTTATTACTGTTATGAAAACTTATGCTGCAAAATAAAATTGCTCACTATTTTAACTAAACAGGATAACGACAGGCGGTTTCCTGGATTCTTATTAACCGAAGTCGCAATAAAGATATTTAAAAAGTTGTGTTATGCCTATACTCATCTCTGCGACACTGTTTACCTGTACTAACCGCTCAGTCCAGTGTTAGCAACGAGCTGTTTCCTGTTTTTCTGTTTAACCGAAGTTGCAATAACGTTTTTTTTGGAAAAGGCTATTACACACCTAGCTATATGGATGTGTCACATTGTTTACCTGTACTAAGCACTCAGCTGGGAGTAACATTTCTTTTGAACTTTCACCGGGAACATTCTCCGAAAAATAAAAAAGGTTGGCCAGCTGTTTATGCTATGACGGGGTGACAACGAATTGCAATATGTGTTTTTATTTCAGCTTAAAATGTGGAATGTTTGAAAAAATTATTACACCAGAAACACCATGAATTGTGTGCACTTTACTCAATTTACTACATACTATATACCTGTACTAAAGCGCTTTACCTGAATGTGTGGCACAGTTGACGGTTCTTATTAATCACTCATTCTGGTTTTCAACGTGGGGTAACACAGTTACTTGTGGCTTAACCCGGCCTTTCAACAGAGTGTATCCTGTGTCATGATTAATTTGTTTACTGCAACTTATTCTGCAAAATAAAATAATATTGACTAATTTTTTTTGCTATGATGGGGTAACTACGGGTTATAAACTGTGCTAAAATGGTATTAAGCATAAACACGTGCAACTAAAAGCTTAGTCCAGTGTTAACGACAGTCTGTTTTCTGTGTTTATGTTAGACCAAAGTTGTGATAAAGTTTTTTTTGGAAAAAGGTATTGTACCTACATGAATGCGCGACATTGTTTACCTGTACTAAGCGCGCTGCCCGGAGTAACATTCACTTTTGAACTTTGACTGACATATGTATACCTGTACTAGAGTGCTCCACCTGAATGTGTCGCACAGTTTACGGTTCTTATTAATTGCGCCACAGGATTTTTAAATGCTGGGTAACACATTTACTTGTGGCTTACCCCGGCGTGCGACGCCGGGTCCTCGGCTAGTACCATTAAGAAGCAATGGGTATTGTGGAAATGAATCGAGAAGTATAACTACCTCAAGTGGATTAAATTTCGCGTGGATTAATCGCGGTTTTCGCAGAAAATATTCTCAAATATAAATCCACGCTAAATTAAATTTTGGAAAACTTACTTTGTGAGTTTTTCTAATGGGTAGAGTAGAACCAATGTTGAAGACATGCTTACCGTCAATTCTTTCCCAGAACCCGGCCATATAGACGTTACTGAAAGAAACATTGATTGTGACAGTGAGTTTTAATACCAGGTCAATCTTATTGCATAGGCCGCAGAGCGGGAGAAAGACCAAACAATGAAAAAATTAAATATGAAAACAATATTTGATTGCCTATAGTCTAAATGATAGACGTTGTATTATCTAAAATCACTACGATTACCAAATCCATTGTTGAAGAAAAAAAATAATGTTGTATAATGAGTAGGGCGATATTTTCGTGTCGGAATGCGTATTGTAAGTAATTCGCAACTTAATTGCGACCAAGTGATGAAAATAATATCAGACAGAATCTTCTTCACATGTGAAACTTTAAGTACTAACTGTTGTTACAAAATTAATTGTGAGGA
This sequence comes from Hydractinia echinata, assembly GCA_030067915.1. Classification (NCBI taxonomy): domain Eukaryota; kingdom Metazoa; phylum Cnidaria; class Hydrozoa; order Anthoathecata; family Hydractiniidae; genus Hydractinia; species Hydractinia echinata. The sequence continues at coordinate 96,191 of JASGCC010000078.1, read as the reverse complement.
AAAAATACTGTTAAAAATTATTAGAAATTAATTGGGTCCGTTGTTGATTTTTGAATAGAATATATTTCGCTTTTTATCTGGAGGTATCTTTAGCTATTCAACATCCGACTTGCGGCTTAATAACAGTCAGATTTGTGAACATGACACGAAAAAAACACAAAAATGGCTAGGTTTAGAAGCACTGATTCCAAACTAAGTAAAAAGTCTTACCAGGTACGATAAATACGGCTAGTTAGATAGCTCCAGGCTAAGCTGATTTTCATGATGTATCTACAATCCAGGGCATAAATTATGACAAAGGAAGGCGAAATTTTGAAGCAATTGAGGAAGTTATTTCTATGTAAGTACTCCAAACGCACTCCGAACTTGTCATTGTACACAGCGGACTTAGGACTTCGGATCTTAGGCTATTTGATTACATTCAATATCTATCTTTTTCTGAAGTCAACACGCCCTAAATTCAAAATTGAGTTTGTTTCATAATGCTATTATTGTGGAAAGTGCAGCAAGGGTATTCTCGTCTTTGGTTACTCGACCCACACCCCTGTCGAAGTAAAGTTTTGCAATCTATCGGCTGCAGAGTATTGCCCAAGTGATGCCGCTTGACCATTTCGAGAAAGTTGAAGCTTTATACAAGCTAAAAAGCATGATAAAATATTCATTCTAGCAAAATAGTTAATAAAATAAAATAAAAAAGGATAATGATGAAAAAGGATAAAAGATAAAAAAACACCATCAAAATGGCTACTGCTAGCTACACACATTTTCCCGAAGGCCAGAGCGTTTTTGTTTTACGCATCAGAGGAATGGACCACAATGTGTACGGAGGTTAAAATATTGAAATATTATGATTTCTTACTGATTGGACCCCCGCTTTTTTGCTCGCCTAGCGGCACAATCCAAGGAATTCTTGCTACTCCGATACCATTTTGACGCACGGAAATACAGGCAATGGATATTTGTAATGTAGAGATGAGTAAACATATAAGTCGTATGAGCGGTGGAAAATTCACTTTAAGGGAAATGATTAAAAATGAGACAAAATTTACAAAACATAATTTATATTTATCATAAATTTCAAAGTTATCAGAAAACGAAAAAGAAGCCTTTGGGCTCGACTTTATTTTTCTTTGTTTTATAATTTTTATTTTGGCGTAAACATATTCAGTAGGTCGTGATGACTGCTCAAGAGAACTAACTAACTAACTAATTTTTAAAATAACACGAAGCTTAAACATCGCAAATCTAAAAAAGTGAAAAAGTAAAAGGACAAAAACCGAAATAGTTTTAGGGACATTTAATTTTGAAGCAAACATGTGAATCATTTCAAGTAGATGCCAAAAAGCAACGACTGTGTAATAGTTGAATCTGAAACCAGAGAAACTTAAGCAACGTTCACCCTCACTCAAAATTTCGTGTTGTTTTCTTTCAAAAGAAGGGGTGTATTATTAATTTGTTGACCCGGAAGTAGCAGTAAACAGTCAGTATTTCTTCTTCTCCTTTTCCTTCGTTTTGTGAAAATGAAACAAATTGCTAAGAACAGAAATCCTGTCTTTGAAGTAAGAGTTTTCGAAACAAGACATATGTTAACATTAATTAAAAATCTTTCTGATTAAACATTATTTGCAGCGACCATTAAAATGTGCAAAATCATGTGGCTATAATTGAATTTCACAAGAGATCTTTACAGGGACGCCAAAACAGAACTTTATCTGGTCATAAAAAAGCGACAGTCACTGAACAAATCAAATTATAATTACCATACTGATTTTTAAAAAAGGTTGATGTGAGCACTGGTAAAAAGATCGATCTTAATGCCTTATGTTCTTCAACACGTGACAGGTGGAGAAGCTCCTTTTATGATTGCATAATATAGAGTCGCTAAAATGCTTTTAAGTATATATTTATTTATTTATTCTTTTTATAATTACGTAGTAAAAGTTTTTACAATAAGAAAGTGCAAATTTAAACTAATAATTGTGCTTGTGAAAATCTTCCCCCTACTGGCACTGTTATCCATATATTATGTTTGCTTCTAGATAAGTATAACGGTTATGAATAGTCATTGGCAAAGCTCTGTTTTATCAAACGTTTGTCATTAATCTTCCCAGAAGAGAATTGAAAAACATAATAGAAATAAAAATATTGTAAGCATAATTTAAACAAACAAAAAATTAAAATTTGTTAAGCATATTTACTTTTAGCTTGATTAACTTTTAACTGAAGAAATCGGAAAGACTCACAAAGTGAAACACAAAAACTTAAAACAACATTACAAACACCACGACGGTCACAGCAATTATTTACAGACTTAACAAAATACCTTATAAGGAATATTAGAATTATTTGCGAAAACGAAAAATTAATTAGAAAAAAATGGAATTCTAGCCTCTCATCTTTGTGACTCGTGCTAGTAACTGAATTAGTTTGAAAGCGGTAACAATTAAAATAGTATTTCCTCAATCTTTAGTAATTAATTTTGTCTCCTGTTTTCAGTCCTAGTTGCTTAGTTATACTGCAAATATGATGACTAATTTTTCTAATCCTGACAAAAGCAAAAAAATTACAAATCCTGACAGAGTGACCTCCTTGTAACAAATATGTTTAAGGTTTCATCATATCGAAATCACAAACCCAATGTCTATTATTCCCAGTCACAGCTGACTCTTACTGCTTTATTGCTGCCATCAACCAGTGGTATAGTGACTGTGGTTGCACGATTGGAATGTGCTTCAGATGACCCTGACCAATTCTGATGGCCACCAAGAAACAATTTATTGATAGAATCTTGCATTTTCCCCTGCACATACGTGGGGTCAACAGGATTGCGGTTTGCTGACATTTCCATATTTTTCTCAAGGACAGCCATATAATTCTTCATACTTTTGATTGATTTTTCGTTCTTCAAATATGACGGCAAACTTTTAATGTCAATCGAAGGCGTTTTTAAAGTAACTCCATCCTCTATACCTACTATCCATTTTTTTGACTTAATCGGCCGTCCTAACCAATCCGGTTGTGGTTCAAATAATCCAGGAACGTCATTTCTCGAAAGACGTTTTAACGTAACAGATGCAAAGCGGGAAAATTCTACCAAATGAAAGTCCTTCACATCTTCGAGGTAGTTGTGATAAGGATTTGCAGGATCAATCAAATATGGTCGCTTTTTGGCCGATGTTGGTATTTGGTCAGCTCTGTAATAGGTGCCTTCAAAAGTAATTCCGCACGTTTTGATGTTTTTTACAGTTTCTAAAAACGATTTGAAGGACAGGGAAAAGTTGCCATGATGTTTTAAGCCAGCATTGATTGCCACTAATTCAATGATTGACGAACGCCCGTAGACATATGCACTGTTGGAAACCAACTCAAAAAACAAGGTTTTGTTCCAGTATTTGCATAATCGAATAAATTCATGAACAAAAGAGGTTTGTTTTTTTACAAATTGAACTGCCATTTCTGATAGATCATTTTGCATTTTCATTAACTTTTCGGCGGCTTCAAAACCCTGATTTATTTCTTCTTGTTCCGCGTCATTAAGCAAATTTCTTGCATCTCCTTCTGTTCTTACTCCGGGTGCAATAGCCAATACCACATCAAAATCCACATCTTCCAACGTAAATTGAAGCGTCTTTGGTTTTCTTCTTGGCGTTTTTATAATTTCAGATTCTTCAATTTCGAAATTATAAAGTAAAATTTCTTCAAAATTATCCAAAACTTCCTCAAATTGAGATGGATGTATTTTGTTGACAACAACAACACAATCAAAATCAACTTTAAGATAAATTGATGATTTCTTTTCTGCACCTCCAACCAGTTCACATCGATCAATATTAAACTTTCTTGAGGTTTTCAGAGCTCGGAACATTTTATTCATTACCTCTTTTCCATGCTTTATTACTTCTTCAGAAGGATGAAGTGTTGAAGAAAGACGTTTTAAGTAACACTCCGTATCCATTTCGGGCTCTAAATTAAAGGATGAATGTATTTTATTCCTTTTTAAGTAAAAGTGGGGTAACGGACTGATATTGAATTCAATTCACTGTAATACTAAGATTTTCTGACTTATTTTACTGAATTTTTTAATATAGCTGCCGGTAACATAATAAATTGAAATAATAGCATTGTTTTGAAGTGCCTTTTTGTAAAAAAATCCTTTTCCGATGACTATTATCAGTAACAGCGAAAAAACAAAATAACCCCTTTTGAGCGTCAAAATTGTAAATGGAACGTTAAGAAAAGCTTCAGAAATTATTTTGAAAAAATACATCAAACACATCTACAGATTGTACAAAGATCAGTTTCAACAGTTTCTCTTTAACCGTATTAGCTATGGGCTATTTTCACCCTTAGCTATTAGGGGGGAGGGAGTAATGCTCTCCATCTCAGGCCCTCTAAGTAATTGTTGCATAAAAATTTGCATGAATCCAATATGAAGGAATTGAACTGAAAAAATAGTAGTTTTGTCACGTGACTGATCTATGTCGTCGTTTCATTTAATGGGTGTAGTATTTTTTTGAAATTTTGGGTTTTTTATTTGCTTTCAAATCAGTATTGTTTTTGCAAAATTTATTTGCTTGAAGTTAAAATATTTTGAATATTGTATAAAAGAAATTTCTTATGGGGTTTCAACCCTTAACTAAAAATAAAATTTATTTATGTAAAGCACTGGTTAGACAGCTAATAAAGGGTCACTGTCCTCTGAATTTCCACAATTTTTGATAGAAATAATCATTCGCGAATGTTATTTCTCGGGAAATTTTTTAAAACGGATCATTTGAGAAAGTTATTTCCCTTGATTTCGCGATTTTCTTGGCTCGCGAAGGTTGCTATCTTCTAAGTAGCGGACTTAGACGGACTAGCTTTCTGAGAGTGTCAAGAACTCATGTAATTTTAGTCTAGTGTTTTAGTTTAGTAATTTTTGAACTGGCGAAGCAATAGAAAAAGATAAAAAAAGTAGAAAGATTCTTGCAGTGGTTGATTTTTGGTACAGTCAGAGCTCAATAAAGGCTGATAGAAAAAAGTAATCGGAAATCAGCTCTAAGTATTTTACTAATTACGAAAATAATGTTATTTTATACTTGTTTTGATTTGCTTGCAAGATATTCGACGTTAAAGTTGTAAAATATTAGCTAGGGAAAATGCTTTGTCTCAGTCACCATTTTGTTTCCCGAATGTAAACTCCCAGATGGTAATTTCGCTCAGGATTTTATATGTACAAAACAGTTTTATATATACCATGCAGTTGTTTTGTTTTGTTTTGTTATGGTTCACAATTTGACATTAGAATTTTGTCATGCATTTTTTATTTTGAAATTCGACGCCCTGCCAAACACGAAAGTCTTACTTTTATTTACTATATTTATTAAAATCCTTCGGCAAAAATCAAATGACCTGAGTGTTTTGTTTCAAACTGTTTCACAACAAGAATTAGTATAGTTTTAAAAATTATATTAAATACCATGGTTTGCACTTCAAAGTATCGTTTTCAGTCCAACTACCACTTTCCAACAGCACTTTTAAGTATCCCGTATGTGAGTTGTCACATACAGAAAAACACTCACATTCTTGCTTACTGCCACCTGAACATTTTTTAAAACATTTTAAGAAAGCAATATGTCATGTCATTTATATATTTATTTTCGCATGACCCATTAAAAATCAACTTGTAATAGCTTTTATTTTTAGCTGTTGATTTTAAAATCGTTATAGAAATTCGTTTCAACTTGTATGTCTATTTTTATGCAGTTCCACTGCAAATAATATTTTACAGGTGCATATCCTTACCATAATATTAAAAAACTCAAAAAATATGAAAATCAAAAATAGCTCAGTGAGACCTTTGTTTCCTAAACATGTAAAAGTTGTATTATAGTTAAGTATTCTCGGAGTTATCAATTAAACATATTTCTGAGAATCTATGTCTTGTAATAATGAATTTCTTAAAAGTTTACCTAAATTTAAAGAATTTTTCTCCATTCGCTGTTGTTCAAGAAACGATCAACATTGAATACCAGTTTTTTTGTCGCTATTTTTTCTTAATTATTTTCTTTTATTAGTTACTTGGTCATACATAATTACGCTTTAACTTCAAACGTGTAATACAATGATCTTATCATTTATTAATGCCTTAAATCTAATGTTTTTTAGGAATTTGGTGGTTAACATTGACCTACAGGAGGTGTAACGCCCTAAAGAAGCTGTAACGCCCAAAACGCCTTTATTACGCAGCTTCACCCTTGGACGGTGACTGCTTGCTGCAATTTCGTATAATTTGGTATATATTCGTATAAAACTTGTTTTATATCTGCTTTACAATTGCAGGAATTACCAGATGTCTTAAAAATCAAATTAAAAAGTTAAAACTATTGTAAGCATTTGTTTGTAAGTGACAAATATTACTAAACACTGAAAGTCATAATATTTTTAACAACTGTATTGTTTTAATAAATCTATAAAATATGAAAAAAGTATTTCTAAGCAACAGATTTTCTACATTGTGTCGTTTTAGACTTTCATAAATGTTATATAACATTCATGGTTGGTTATAAATCTGTATCTATTTGTTTTTTACGTAACCAAGGTGCCTAGTTAATTTTTTTCCTTCCAAAATTTCCCTCGTCCATTTTTAATGATATATTCTTCATTTTTTTTTATCTTTTTTCATTTTAAAGCAAAGCAAAGAAGAATGAACAAGTAAGACTGAAGGAGAAGGTAGTTTGTATTTCTTACTTGCTCGTTTTTAATATTATTGATATCTCGAACAAATTTTTCTGTTCGTTGGGTATTTTTTTTTGGCTGCGGAGACTCAAAGTAGCGGAAATTTAACCTTATCACGAGGGGCTTATTTTCTCCTTCTAGCAATCTCTAGCCCCAGATTGTCAGAAAGGTAAAAAATACCCTGCGGACAAAGTTGGTGGCGAGTTAAATACTTTACACTCTTTTTTAATACGAAGGTATTGATTTAATGCCTGTTGAAGTTAACAAAATTTGGCCCTTTTATTTAAAGAATGTTTCATAAAAAAACTTACAATTTCTTTTACAGCCGGATTTTTTTAAATTTAAATAGCAAAGAGCATATCGTGAATATTCAGCACCTAAAATTTCTTGTACTTGACAAATTTTATAGTTTTTACCAGCTGAAGTAAAATTATGTTAAAACCTATAAATAAATGTTTGGAAGAAAACTGTTATAGTTAACAGTGTGAATGCAGAGAATCAAGTACAGCAGTAATAAGTTTAACTCTGTAAAAACACATTTTTACCCATAAAATATAGTTTTAACTTTTTTATTTGATTTTTAAGACGTGTATATCCTGTATATCCTGTAATTGTAGCGCAGAGTTAAAACAAGTTTTATGCGAATAGTGTGTGCTCTTAATTTTTGTCTGTTTTGGTAGGCACAAGAAGTAAATATGGGCTATATATTTTTTTAACTACCATAACGCGAAAATGACTTGTTTTTAGCTTCTGAAATAAGGTTTCTTTTGACAAACTACATTTGGGGTCAGCTTAGAAAAACCCTGTAGAAAAGATGAAGATGTTGTTTTTTGAAATTACCTTTAACCTTCTAAAAAGGGAAATTTAAAAAATATATCCCGACTGGCATATATTTATCAAATCATTGTTAAGTATTAAATTTTTAAATAAATGATTAAGCGAGAAAGCACTACTTTTAAGCAGCTCAAGTATTTGTGATTATATCAAGAAGAAATTGCTGATGTCAAAATACTTTTAATTATGCTAACTTATACAAAACTAGCTTTAAAAAACCAGCAGGAGAATTTCCTGCTCGACAAATACAGACAGGCAGCCGCATTGCGGATTTTTTTTTATATAGAATTTTTCACAGCTCTGGTATTTGAAAATATTTCTGAAAATGTCCAACGCTTGAATCATATTTATCTTCTTTTTCACAGATCATGAAGTACATTATCGGTCAAAAAAGAAGTTACCAAAGTGTTACCAAATTTTAGATTTGCCACTGAAATCTTTTACCTATCAAGCATTTTTATAAACTTTTTGTTTTACCCATTTTAACTTGATTCTCTTTAAACAAATGTCGGACATTAAAAAGTAGAAAGCGCAGATACAAATGTTGGACATTTTACGTTCACATTGTTGCGTAAGAAGGAGAATTTTTAGGATCATTTTGCACATAACTTATATTATAAACAAAAGAAATATATCCAAAAATTACTTAGTGAGGTTACTAACATCTGTACTGACTAAAAATATTTGCTTAATTTTTTTCTCCCAAGTTTTTGCCGGCTTTTTAATTGATAAGCTAATTAAGAAGAAGTATGGGATACAAAGCAGATTTTTAAAACTTTATGTAAACGTTAAAGCAGGGGCGGATCTAGGTTTTTAATGAAGGGGTACTAATTTGCAGTAAGAAAGTTACCGCACAAATGCGTGGCTGCGTATTTAGGGCGTTTTGTGCGTTATAGTTACTTTAGGACGTTAAAGTTCCTTTACGTCAATTTTAACAACCAAATTTCTAAAACATATTAAATTTAATGAGCTTTAAGCCATTAATAAAATGATAAAATGATAAAATGATGATCAATGCATCACACGTTTGAATTCAAACGTATTTAAGTATGACATGCTGACTAATAAAAAAAATAATTCTGAAAAATAGCAACAAGAGAACTGTTATTCCATGTTGATCGTTTCTCGAACACCAGTATAAGAAAAATTATTTTAAGTATAAAAAATTCATTATTCAAGAAACGGATTCTTAGAAATATATTTAATTGATAATACCATGAATGCAACAATAAAATAATTTTTACATATTAACGGCCTCAATTTTTGCAGTACACATTTTTTCAGCATAAATCCTTTGCGACAAAATTTAGCAAAATCGCAACAATTTATTATCAGCCTTTGTTGAGTCTGTCTCCGACTGTACCAAAAATGAATGGTCACAAAAAATAATACACAGCATTATTCACTCCCCCCCCCCCTAATAGCTACAAGTGTAAAAAGAAACCATAGCTAATAGGGTTAAAGAGAAAATTGTTTAAAACTGAACTTTAGTATCTCTGTTTTTTAAATATAATTTCTAAAGCTGTCCCATGTCCCAATTAGAATTTTGTGACCGAAGAAGGACTGCTGTTACTGATAATACGACATCGGAAAAAGATTTTAAAAAAAACAAAAAACACTTTCAAACAACGCTATTATTTCAATTTCTCATGTTACCGTCAACTTTGTTAAGAAATTCAGTAAAATAAGTCAGAAAATCTTAAGAGAATTGAATTCAATGTTAGTTTCACGTTACAGAAAATTTAATTCGAAGGAGTAAAGAGATTTAACATGTAGGGTTTCAAATCAATAGTGTGATGGAGTTCCACATACATCGTTTTTCCTCAACACTTCATCCTTCTGAAGAAGTAATAAAGCATGGAAAAGAGGTAATGAATAAAATGTTCCGAGCTCTGCAAACACCAAGAAAGGTAAACATTAATCGATGTGAACTGGTTGGAGGTGCAGAAAATTTATCTCAAGGTAGATTTTAATTGTGTTGTTATTGTCAACAACATAACTTCAACGGACTTTGAGAAAGTTGGATAATTTTGAAGATATTTTACTTTCTAACTTCGATATTAAAGAATCTGAAATGAAAAAAACGCCAAGAAGAAAGCCAAAGACGCTTTAATTCAAGTTTAAAAGTCTTATTTTGATGTGGCATTGGCTATTGCACCCGGAGTAAGAACAGTGGAAGATGCAAAGATGTTGCCTAATGGAGCGAAACAAACAGAAAGAAATCATAGTTTTGAAGACGCAGAAAAGTTTAAAAAGTTGTAAAAAAGCAAACCTCTTTTCTTTATGAATTTATTCGATTATGCAAATACTGGAACAACACCTTGTTTCTTGAGTTGGTTTCCATATCTATGGCCGTTCGTCAATAATTGAAATATTAGCAATCAGTGCTGGCTTGAAACGTTCCTTGCCTTTATGAAGTTTCTGAAGATTGTGGTAAACATTGAATCTTGTGAAATTACTTTTAAAGACACCTATTACAGAGCTGACCATACCAAAAATACCATACCATGCCAAAAAGCGACCATATTTGGTTGATCCTGCAAATCGTTATCACAACTACCTCGAAGATGTGGAGGACTTTCATTTGGAAGAATTTTCACGCCTTGCATCTGTTACGTTACAACGAATTTCGAGAAATGGCATTCCTGGATTATTTGAACCGCAACCTTATTGGTTAGGACGGCCGGTTAGGCCAAAAAATTGGTTGGTATGCAGAATGGGGTTACTTTAAAAACGCCTTCAATTGACATTAAACGTCTGCCGTCATATTTGAAGAAAGAAAACTCGATCAAAAGTATGAAGAATTATATCGCTGTTCTCGAGAAAATATTGAAATGTCAGCGAACGGTAATCTTTTTTGACAAATGCGGGATTCCATCGACAAATTGTTTCTTTGTGGCCATCAGAATTGGTCAGAATCATCTGAAGCACACACACAGGCAGCTAAAAAGCATTATGAGTTACGCTGTGACTGGGAATAATCGACATTGTGTTCAACCAACCAATGTGAGATGTGACAGTCAATGCAAATATGTAAGTTGGACAATCACGATTTTCACTATTAATTATGTTGTTATAATAGCGGTCTAAAATAGTCAGTTTGCGTGATAATTTTTTCCTCAGAAAAATCAACTTAGGCAGAGGAAAATAGATTTTGAGTCTTAGCGAGTCCTTCAACTAAAAGTAAATCAAGCTTAACAAATATGCTTTTTGTTTAAATTATGCTTACAATATTCTAATTACTATTATGTGTTTCAACTTTCTTCTGGGAAGATTAATGACGCACTTTTGATAAAAAGGAGAAAAAATAAGTAAATAAACGAATACAAGGAAAAATTAATTACCTAGCTGGGAGAAAAAAATTACGTAAAATATATAATATTTGGTAATCGAGTCAAACAGGTATTATTTCTTTTTCATTTTTCGTGATTTATACACTCAAAGTAATTTTCGAAGTTTCGGCATACATTTCGAGAACAAAATATTCGTGTATGGCTTTTATATCGGCTGACAACAAAAATTTAATAATAAATGTGTCTTTGCCGGCAACATACATCGCGGTGTCGTCTGCATACATTACAGCTTCAGAGTGACGAAGAACACTAAACAAATCATCAAAAAACATGAAGAGAGCTGGGCCTAAAATCGAGACTTGGTGAACACAAGATGTTACGTGTTTCTCTTCTGATTGAACGTTATTGTATTGTACAGATTGAGCTCGATTAAATAATTTATCTGTAAACCATTCTTTTTCAGAATCTTCTATTCCACAGCAAGATAATTTGGCTACAAGTATAGAATGAATCAACATGTCAAAAGCTTTGGTTAAATCCAGAAATACTGCTCCAACTACCTTTCCTTCGTCAACTTTTTTTCCTGATCAAATCGGTCAAAAATGTGCTAGCAAGCTCTGTAGACCTTTTCTGTCTGAACCCAAATTGATTTTTCTTTAATAAACAACTCCTTTCAAGATAAAGCATTCACTGATGTTGAACAATCCATTTAATTATTTTCGTTAATTAGTTATTAATGCCACTCGTGCTACCTGCCTTAAAAAGGGCCAAAACATTTGAACGTTTCTAGTCACCGGGATAAGTACTTGTTTGCAGTGACATGTCAATTAGATGCGCAAGTGGTTCTGCTATAATATCTTTGCAGTCTTTCAGTAACCAGGAAGGTAGTCCGTCTACACCAACGGCATTTTTACGCTTCCATTGTTTTAAACGTTTCTTTACTTTGGACACGCTAACAAGCTCAAATTTGAAACGCTTGTAAGTTTTTCTTTTTTCGGATTTATGAAAATGCCATGTCAAGATATATAGATGAAACGTTTTTTTTTTCAGGTTAGCCACTACTCCTAAAAAAACTTACAGAAAGTTGATGAATTAGTCGTATTCCAAAATTTATCTTGTTCATTGTTCAAGAGATTTCTATAAAATGTTGATTTGCACTTTTTGACCAAGTCGTTTATCCTATTTCGTAACCGTTTGTACAGACTTATATCTTCCGCAGATTTTGTTTTCCGTCATCTTCGTAAAATTGCATCTCTCGTATTTATGTTGTGCTTTACATCACTCGTCAGCCACTGACAAGGCTTTCCTCGTATTTCCTTCACAACTTTTAGCGCTAGTTGATCTAGAGTGGAAGTCAGTGCATTTTTTATAAAATTCCAAGCGACACTATTCATAGAACGGGCTCCAATCTTTACTTTTTAAAATATCACAGAAATGTCCAGAATCATAATTCCTATAATTACGACAATGTTTGTTTTCGACTTATAAGAAATTTGATTCATTTTTTGAATACAACAAATTATATCGTGATCACTAAAAGGTATGGGATGACGTCACTTTTCGATATAAATCTTTTGTTGTTAACAACATCAATTAAAGTTTCTGAATCTTATGATATTCTTGCAGCAGATTTAAAGTAGAGGCGAACTGCGCACGGCACGGCTGCTGAACAAAAGTTCATGATGCCAGTGTTGATTATTATTATTATTATTATTATTATTATTATTCATTTATTTATAGTTGACTAAGTATAAATACATATATAGCTAATAAAAGCTAGTTAATGTCAACTTGAAAAGAAAGATTTTAAAATATACAGTATAAATATAAGGCATAAAATATTTTTAGATATATACAATTTTTTAACATTTGTGGTTGTATAAATTAAATGAGTGTATAAGCAAATATGAAATTAGCGAGAGTACATCCGCGAGTCATATAAAACCAATTTGTGGGATGTATTTTTTACATAGTCTGCAGGAGCAGTTTGGTACCCACTTTTTAATTTGGGATTTAAAGGATTGCAAGGATGACATTTCTTTGATTTTTACCGGAATTTGTTGCCAGATTTTGTAACCGATGAAGGATAAAGTTTCTGTACCATAGTAAACTGATTTAGCATTACGGCCAGTAAGTTCTCGATTATTTCTTAGATTGTATTTTGGATTATAAACAGGAAAAATATCTTGCATTATTTCTGGAGCCATGTCGTTTTTTATTTTGTACATCTCAGTTGCAAGAGATTGTAGGTTTCGTTGGTGTACCGTAACAGAGCTGTCCTTATGAAGGAGGTCTGCGAAGGAAGAAGAACTGTCGCTATAGACTATCCGCAGTGCTTTTTCATGTATTCGATTAATGCGATTGTTTAGAGCTCTGTTGTGAAACATCCAAACTAGAGGGCAGTAATTGAATTGCGAAATTACGAAGGAATTCATTAATAGTTTCTTCTTATTAAAGTTCATAAAAGATGTCATCCTTGCAAGCGCATTTAGTTTCTGACTCGCTCTTGCACACAGTTTAGACACATGCAGATCAAATTTAAGTTTGTTATCGATAATGACTCCAAGTAGGCGTCTATGAGTGCTGCCTTTTATTACTGAGTTGCCTATCTGTGTACTTAATATTTCATTATCGCTTAAAAGCAAATGACACTTGTCATCATTGGCTTTCATTGCATTATTGTCAAACCATGTAAACACTTTTTCAGACATGTTTTGAAGTTTAGTAACGACTTCCTTTGAGTCATTACCGATAACATATGGTGTTGTGTCGTCTGCATAGCTCGCAAATTCAATGTCATTAAAATCAAATTCAACTGAGAAAATATCGCAGATAAATATGTTAAAAAGTAACGGGCCTAGAATAGATCCTTGCGGAACGCCAAACAATATTTCAAGCCATGAGCTATACGAATTTTTTATCTTTACTCTTTGAAATCTTCCACTCACATAACTCATAATTAGGTGTAGGGAATATATGTCAAATCCATATGCATGAAGTTTTGCGATCAGTAAATCATGTAGGAGACAGTCAAATGCTTTAGATAAATCAGTCAGAAGGGCTCCACATGCTTTACCTTCATCAACAGCCTTTTTCCATTTTTCAAGCATAACAGTGAGACAGTGCTGAGCACTGTAGCCTTTCCTAAATCCACACTGAAACTTGCTTAAGTATCGGTTAAAATAATCTTCAATCTGACGATACAGACATCTTTCAAAGATTTTTGAAAGGTTACTAAGAATGCTTATAGGTCTGTAGTTTGATTTGTCAGATCTGTCTTTTTCTTTAAAAAGTGGTGTCACATCTGCCCTTTTCAAAAATTCTGGGTATTTACACAGATCAATTGCAGAGTTAACAGAGAAATGTAAAATTTCTAAATACTGATCTTCGTTTTCCTTAATTATTTTTGTTGGTATATCGGTTTCTTGGCATGCCTTATGAATATTCAAATTTCGTATCTCTCTCCTGATTTCAGCTTTTTCTACATGATTGAAGGAAAAACCAGGATTGTAATCACCAATGTTTTTTTTTATATTCAGTATACTTGGATGGTTTTCATATCGTTTAATAGCCTTCAAAACAGGGTCATCTACGTTTGAGCAAATTACAAGGATTGTGTCAGATATTGTAAGATCCAGATTTTTTACAATATTTTTACAATATACAATATTTTACAATATATTGATTTTGAAGACCAGACCGACCGGCTTTGTCTGCTGCTCCATAATAAATTAATCTGCATGTTACAGCCACATGATAACAAAAAAAGTCCTAAAACAAAGACTAAGAATGTCTTGATATTGAAAATATTCGTAGAGTTCGTATTCGTAGAGATATAATTTGATGTTATCCGCATATAAGAAACGTTGCAGAACGAAAACGCAATAGACCCAAAATATAAAACAGTCTGTTAAAAATACCAGTTTTGTTTACATCTTGCTGTGCTGAATTATTGATAATTCAGTATTTTTACTCATTTGCCAAACGGGTGGCTAAATTTAAAAACAATGGAATTTACTTCTCTCTTTATTGTCAGGGGTCAATACACTTAAAATAATTAAACAAGAAAGTTGTGTATCAAAATAGCAAAAATGTTGAACAACATGTAACGGGAATATTCTTATTATTTAAAACTGAACTTACTGAACAAACGTTTGAGTAAAAAAGATAAAGAAATTAAAGATTCGTAAATAAAGATGAAGCGTTCGATTTATTGTTGAATGTTTTCGGTCTGGTATATTTATCCAATTTGGCGCCATCTCATCATAACGAACTTCATCGTTCGAAGCTCGAAGTATGTTTTGGAAAAGAGACTTAAAACATGAAAACAATATTGTTGTTGGTCATAACAGATATTCCTTAAGACGTCGCCCTCTTCCCGACCTTTCGCAACCAGCTGAGCACGTTCTCGTTCATTGATAGAGTCAACAATCCTCTTAACGTTCCTTTAGCAGCATATATTTTTGCTTCTCTTGCATAATGAGACTAAACTCGTAGTCGCTGATAACCCCGTTTTCTACAGCCTTTGATATAAGATCAACGATGGAGTTCAGCTTTGTTTCCGCGAGTAGCCTAATTGCCTCATGTTTCTTGGCCTTCACTTCCCAGCGTTTCTCAGACCTGCCTGTCCAACTCCTACGGCGATTGTAATACCCCCCATAGCGATACAGATCGGAACACCAAGGCCCGAGGCCAACGCCCCGATTCCGACACCCGACGTTACTATAGTAATACCAAGCAGTCCGTGATCGCAGTATCGGACCCAGGTCGAGTGCATCTTAAAATTCTTAGCGAGTTTATCCCGCTCTTTAATTTCGCTTCTCAGGTACTGTTCAATTTCTTCGATCTTTTTGAGCCTGTAGACCTGGCTTTCCTCGGGCATGTCAGCGCCTTGTAAAGGCGCACTTGGTAAATTCGGGTACAGCTTCGTTATATCAGCCATTTATTATTCAATGAGCAAATGCATCGTTAGCCCAGTGAACGAAACATTTTTGTCGTGGTGGAATTCGTCTGTCAGCATGAACTCGAGGCGATCCGTGGAGCCCTTCAGGGGAAGGTATATCGGAGTGTCAAAACTCCAGGTCAGCATGTCCCCCAAGCGTTTAACTCCCTAGTGGGCAGTAAGGCCAGAATTTTAGACTTTTTTCCATCTAACAGATAGTCGTCTTCATCCAGCTGAGGACAAACAAGGCGTAGCCTGATATAAATTTCAGTTTTATATTCGGTATTATAGTCACCCTTCTGATAATACTTATTGGCTGGATCGTACTTAAACCCTAGGAGTTCATGTAATTGTCGATTAAACGCCAACGTGTACCCTTCATTGACACGGAGCGTGCAAGATCCATTTTTCGGGACAAACAGCTTAATCTCATCCTCTGCCTGGCTATTCACAATAGCCACCAAATCCTCGATCCTGTACAGGCCGGCCATAATCCGTATCCTAGTCTCCCTCTGATCAGGCCCGGCTTTACGGATGGTGAAGTCGTTGTTGTTGTAAATATTTAGCCATTCACATCGGATACTGATGGATTTCGGAGCTATCCTACTATCCTGTCCCAGGTAGTCCTCAAATATCGTGGGCTTTTTAATATCAGTAATGTAGAGCTGCTTCATTGTTTTGTTTATAACAAAACAATGAACATGTATTCATATAACCCCAAGATAAAGTACAAGTCCAACATGGGAGAATGGCCACTTGTCGTAACCAGCCTGGGGCATCAGGACCTGTACGTGTCTACAGACTCGCACATTGAGGTGTCATTCCCCGATTTTACTAAATACCCCATCAAGCCTTCAACAAATCTGTTTAATGACCCTGTCATTGTGGGTTGGAAGGGACAAGCGTTGGACTACTGGAATGTGCAGGTTAATTTTGCTACCCGTTGCGCAAGCACTGCATTAGGCATCTCTGCTAAGCACCTAACGGGCTCCGTACTCCTTGTCCACGCCATCATTAAATTCCATGTCTACTATCACATGCGTCGCATTCTGGCAAGGATGAAGGTACCCATGCCTTATAACGATGGTTTTTCACAGTACAAAAACCCCTACTCCACATCCGGATATGCACAAGCATGCCGCGAATACGGTGCCAATCCAAATAACCTGTACAAATTCAAAGCAGTAGGTGCCTCACTCACCAACGGAAGATGGTGGCCTCAGGTTGACGGGGATTTTGCAAAATTCATCCTACCAACAAGTGAAGGCCTAACGTCGGAAGGTCTTACCAAGCTTAGTGAGAGCATTCGCGTCTACGTGGTCTTGTTACTTGGCTCACAGGCAGGTGCCAAAGCATCCTTACTCGGCTCAGATGCGGACAACTGCACGGCAAGGCAGATTTTGATGCAGAAATTTGAAGCCATGGTACAACGTCAGGAGAATGTGGGGCATGATATAACAGAATTCCAAAAAGTCCTTCAATATGCCAGGACGCCAGTGAATTTTGCCGTCATGCCCAGCGTGTACATGTTGCCCTCAGACATGAACCTACGTATTGGCAAAATTGTAGGGTATAACAACAACATTTTGATCGCACCCACCAATGTCAATGTGGGTGTCCAGGTTGACGTGAATAACAATCCTATTGTCAGGCATACGAAGATGGCTATCAAACCACCTCCAAAGCATACCGAGCATACCATCACACATGTGGCAGCTATCAAATCACCACCCAAGCATGCAGAGCATACCATCAGACATGTGGCAGATATCAAACTACCCCCCGGGCATACCGAGCATACCATCAGACATGTGGCAGATATCAAACTACATCCCAAGCATGCTACGCCTCCTATACATCCTCCTGAGCACAGGGAACCAACACAAAACCAGCACGAGGATACCAAGGTTGCATTAATCACAACGGGGGTGGGGGTAATAATTGCCTACATATGGCTAACAAAATAAATAATATTATACCTTTCCAACATAGAGCACGACAAAGCCGGCAGCGGCCGCCATCGCCATGTACAGATGTTTTGCCGCGTATTCCACGACTGTTGCGCTACCCTCAGAAGGAAGGATACTACGGTACCAATAATCCCGGGTAATGCGGCGCCTGCCTTACCTGCCAAATGTTTAAAGAACCTTCCGAGCCTTTCCTGCACCTCCTGCGGCACTTCCTCCTGCAGCACCCGCCGCGGTAGAACCTCCCGTAACGGCGAGTACAATGGTTGAAACCAGTAGACCAATAGCGGAGACGATACTCGCTATGGTCAGACACTGCTCTTTGAACGAAATTTTAAGCTTTTCAAGCAGGGATGTGTTATCTTCGGAGATTTTCAACAGCGTGTCCTTGATGTGTCTCAGCTGGCTGTAAATATCACGTTTGAGTTCCTTCACCTTTTCCTGTAAGGCATTCCTTTCATCTTCCATACCTTTAATGTTTTTCTCAAGCTTTTCTATTATTTTTTTATCAAGTTTAGAAATCTCACCATCGTATGCCCCATCTTTCTGATCCTTGAGTTGTTCCAGCCTGGCTTTTGCCTTGTCAATCTCGCTGTCATACGAAAGTATCTTATTTGTTAGGCTTTTAATGTTACCCTGATAAGTTTGAAGTTCGAGGTTAAGCCCATTTAATTCACGTTCGGTGAATTTAGTGAATGAAGTTTCTTTTGCAAGGGTTTCTGCATCATGCACAACTTTCCTAATATTATCTAATTTTTCCATCCGAATGATCTCACCTGAAGCCTCCTCTTCACCCTCCTTAACAATATCATCAACCTCTAACGCGAGGTTCTGGATCGCTGCCCTTTTGTTGGGCGTAGTGACATAGTTAGTAAACCCCATATCTCGAACATCTTGAGCCTTAAGGTCATATTTTTTTAATGTACTTAATTCCAGGAACCCGACCCCATAATCTTTTGTAACCCTTATATCTCTGAAAAAAAGTTGTTTCCCTTCACGTTTGAAGTCACCATTAATTACATTTATATCTATCTTGGTTTCATCCAGAGTTCCAAGGTTCCAATTATTATTAATAAGATGTCTGTAAAAATCGCTTACCTCTTTTTTTAGTTTATCTTTCAAGAGTTCACCAAGTGCACCTCCCTGCCGTTGTTGTCCTGACGTTGAGGCCCCTGGTGTTCCGGGAAGATGCTGCGTTGATGGAAGTTTCTGTGCAGTATCATCGGGCCTATCATCCTTCCCGCCACCACCCTTATCTTCCATGTCATGTTCAGGCGTAAATGTTGGATTATCGGCCATTTACTAGAAGATTTTACCTATATAATAAACATGAGTTTCGGAACGACCCTGGACCCCTATGCAGAAACGAAGCAGCTCTTTGGTATCAAGGGACGCCGTCAAAGGGTACAGATAAGCCACATACCAAGCACAATCAATCAAAATGAAGACCTCTATGTGGATATACGCCCAACATGTCTCAGAACGATGTTATATTCCCGAGGAGCCTCAGGCTCCTGTTTAACCTGACGCTGACGGGGACAAATACAAAACGTACCCTAGTCAGCAATATCGGCAAAAGCCTGGTGAGAAATCTGCGAGTTACCCTGAATGGCAATGAGGTACAAAATATATCTGATTACAATACCCTGACAGTGTACCGGGACCTCTGGCTGCCCAAATTTGACAGGGAAAACAACCTGATTCTTGAGGGTATTAACCCAAACGATGGTACCATCAGAGCCCTGCAGGTCAAGGCTACTGAGTACGTCGGGACAGATGAGGAAAAAGCCATCGCTGTGGCGTATGGCAACACTTTCTGCATCCCCATAGGCAAAATGTTTGAGTTGACGAGAGACTTGCAGTTTTACCAGGCAGTGCTCCATGACCGCCTCCAATTCATTCTGAGCTTCTCACCGCATGCTGACGTCATCAAAGATGGGGGGACGGCAGCCGTGGGATCCATCGCGTCCAAGGCAGCGGATGCAGCCTACAAGATCACCAACATCAAGCTGGAGTTGGACCGTGTGAGCCAAGAAGGTCTGGCAAGTGCTATGATGTCAAGGTATGCAAGATTGACCCTACCCTATGAACGGATACTAAGAAGCAAGGTGGTGACCATGAAAAAACAGGACACTAATTACAATCTTCAAATTGATACCCCTGCTAAGAGCCTCAAAGGTGTCTTGCTACTCTTCATAGACCCTGGAAAAGTGAAGGCTTATTCAGGCATCAATGAGGTGTTCTATAACCCCAAGATTGACAAGATTAGCGTCGCTGTCGAGGGTGAGCCCAATGAGTTGTACTCTCATGCCATGCTTCCCAAGGATCATCTGGAACAAGTCGTCAACATTTTCGGTAGCCATGATAGCAATGTGACCATTGGGCAATTTTTCAATGAACGCTACGCCCTGTGTTTTGATTTCAGAGCCTCTAATGACAATACCCTGCATGGCTCCGGAAGGCCCCTACAACGCCTTGGTGATGGGATAACGTTGCACATGACAAAAAAGGCTGACGGAACTGGGGATTTTAGATGCTACGTATACTTACTAATGGACGCCCAGTTGAACATCCTAGACGGGCGCTTCCACTCAGTCGAATACTAATAAAGTATGGCCACAATCGCTGTTATCGTGGCGGGTGCTGCGATAAATGCATTAGCCTTCAGCGGCACCAACTATCTATTTTCTAAACTCTCGGGGCATGGCGAGGCCGAACGGAAGAGGCTTGATGAGGCCATGGAAAAGCTAAATGAGGCTCAGGCTCAATGGATACGTGATCGACAAGCTAAGCTTGACTGGTTCAGCGATCAAAGGGAACTGCAAAAAAAGGCCGGTAAAAGCCTAAAAGAGTTAGACGACGACATGTATCAATACTATATCGCTTCAAAAAAGAAATCCCCGCAATTGTCTGATTTTTACACACCCTCAAAGCAGCAACAGGATGGAGAATTGACGTTCATCGTTGGCTCGTTATCCCTACTAGGGTTCGTAGCATATAAGTATCTGTAAAATGTTTTTCTGACATGTATAATAAAGACATGTCAGAAAAATCACCACATATCGTTACCGAAGAAGAGGCGGAAAAACTAAGACAAGTTTACTACACCCCAAAACATCTGTGGACTGGACGCAAAGCTATCAGACTGCTTGCGAAGGAGAGAGGCTTATCCAAAAAACTAACCACTTATTGGTTGTCTCGTCAACTGCTCTGGCTCAGGCACATTAAAGGCCCGAAACGTATAGATTACCCTCATTTTACCATTACGGGACCGAACGAGATGCATTAGTTTGATCTGCTGTATATGCCCCACGACAAGCTGTATGGAAGCACCTACAAGTATATATTGACAGGGATTGACGTGGCTTCAAGGTATAAGGTAGCTAGGCCTCTACGTACCAAAAAGGCTAGCGAGGTTGCAGGGATGATTAAGGACATTTACAAGGCAGGACCTTTACACTACCCCAAAACCTTCCAGTGTGACAATGGTTCTGAATTCAAGTCAGATGTAACGAAGCTAAAGGTGTTGAGATTAAAAGGGCTACCACCAAATATCATCATACATTTACGGCATTTGTCGAAAGCTATAACAAGGTACTCGCCGAAAGGCTCTTTCGGCCCCAGGATGCACAGGAGTTGGTCTCCGGGGATAATAGTAGTATTTGGGTGAAAAACTTGTACACTATCGTGAAAGGTCTCAATAATACCAAGACTGCCATGATTAACATAAAGCCTAGCAAGGCTATGAAGATGGATGAAGTACCGCTTGCAAAAAGCGAAGAATACCCCGAAGAAAAACCCTTACCAGAGGACGGGTTGTACCTCTATCTGTTACAACCAGGGGAAGAACATGGGAACTTGAAAAGACGCGCCACCGACGCCTTTTGGAGCAGGAAAATGTATAGACTTAATCGTATAGTAGCGGGTGGCCGTATTTTGTACTATTTAAAAGACGGTCCTGATCGTAGTTTTGTTGAGGAAGAACTCATGCAGGTACCAGAGGACGTTCAGGTACCTCCAGAGGAGGTTAAGGATTGGTAAAGAGTGTTTTATATCTCGAAGCCAAAAGGGTCAAAAATGATGTGGATATATCACACCCGAGGTACTCCTGGGAACTGAGCTCCCTGTTTCCCTTCAGGGCGCTGTGGGTTCGGCTTCTTACAACATTAGCGAGATATCCAGCGGGGTTGCAAATGGGGCAATATCGCCTATGTTTTTTTTGAGGGCACTTTGTACGCTCTTTTGATGCCTTGTTAACATCGAGGCATTTAATGCACATTTTTGTCCGTTGACCGTTACGCTTGATCTTAAAATGGTTTAAGGGGAGAGATCTTGAGCATTTTGAACATTTCTTGACCTCCTCCATATTGATTTGTGTTGTATCTTCAGGTAGCTTTTTTTTTTTTGGTATGGACAACTCTTCCATACCAAAAAACGACCCATTGCCCGCTTACGACATATCAATATCAAACATGCCCTGGAATAGATCCCGCGTATCATCGTCAGGTAGCGTGAAGTGATTGAGGTAATAATTCTCAATACCCAGTGTATCATCCCTGAATCGGCACCAGGCATGCACTGCATTTGGATCATCACATTCCGGTTTCCTCACGGTCATCTCGGGGTACATCGCCCCTTACGTGCTTATTCTTGTGTTGAGTTGCTTACGCTGGCATCGGATCATGTAGTGTTTATGTATGCCTTTTTTTTCATGCCCGTGAGGATCATTTTTATCAACCACGCATAGCACTGTGTCATATTGATATCGGTGTGGGACATGTCTCTGCCGTAGTTCCGAGTTGTCTTGCCTAAGAGCACTAAGCTGTTCATCCCTATCCTCGAGCTCATCCCCCAACACCATGAGCTGGTTGTCCCTATCCTCAATTTCATCACCGAGTAGGGTCAGGGCCCCATCCCTGTCCTCTAGGGCCTATGATAAGATATATGATATGATAAATTTATTTATAGTTGACAAGTTTACAAGAAAATGTAGCTCTGAGGCTAATTAAAGTCAACTTTAAAAACATTAAAAACAATAAATAACTAAATATAAAAAATCTATAAAGAATACCGTATATACAATTTTTTTAAATATTTTAAATAATATGTCAAAGGATAGACAAAGGAAGACAACGGGGAAACTAAAGAAAACCTAATTCAGGTATAAAAGTTTTGCATATTCTGCAAGGACAATGGTTTGGAATCCAGTTTCTTATTTTGCTTCGAAACTCAATTAAAGTACCAGCGTTCCGATACTCGTTAGGCAAAGAGTTCCAAAGCTTTAACCCAACATTAGACAGTGTTTCGATCCCATATCTCACTGAAAATATTTTGTTACTCTTGAGTTTGTCCTTCCTCAAATTATACACTGGTTCAGGAAAGATAAAAAGTTCATTCAACATTTCTGGACCTGTTTTTGTTTTAGCTTTATACAGCTCAGTAACAAGGATGCGTAAGTTCGTTTGGTGAATTGTAACGCTCCCATTTTTCGATAAAAGCTCTTCAAATGAGGATTGATAGTCTTGATAGATAATTCTTAGTGCTCTTTCATGTATATGGTTTATCCTATTGTTTAATTTACGACTGTGAAACATCCATACTAATGGACAGTACGAAAAATGACTAGTGACAAAAGCATTAATAATCAACTTTCGCTGGTCTAATGTCATTAAGGAAGATAACCTTGCAAGCACACTAACTTTCTGGCCTGCCTTGTTACAGAGCTGATTAACATGTTCATCGAAAGAAAGTTTGTTGTCTATAGTTATACCAAGCAGTTTCTCAGTTTGAAAATTGTTAAGAAGTTCATCACAAACTTTTAATCGTACATCAGTTTTGTTAGTAAAAAAATGTGATTTTTCTGGGCTGGCTTTCATACCGTTATTTTCAAACCAAGTAAATATTATAATTGCTGCATATTCAATCTTTTCAATAACTTTTTTGATATTCTTTCCTATCGAAAATGGGGTTGTATCATCAGCATAGTTGACAATGTCCATATATGGGACAAAAAGGAAAAGATCGCATAAAAATATATTGAAAAGCAAAGGACCCAAAATTGATCCTTGCGGTACGCCGTATTTTATTTTTGTCCATGCACTATAATTGTTATTTATACGTACTCGCTGTTTCCTGTCAATTAGGTACGACTTTATAAACAGCAAAGAGTTCATATCAAAGCCATATGCATGAAGTTTTGCTAGTAAGAGCTCGTGTGGTATGCAGTCAAATGCCTTAGACAAATCAGTTAAAAGCGCTCCAAATGTGCCACCTTTGTCAAGACTGTTTTTCCATTTTTCAATCATACTTATGAGGCATTGTTGTGAACTGTGCCCCTTGCGAAAACCAAATTGAAGTTTCGAAAATAATGGCTCGAAGAAGGTGTATATTTGGTCATACATGCATCTTTCATAGATTTTTGAGATGTTCGATAGGATGCTTACAGGTCTATAGTTCGCCTTTTCAGTGCGCAGTCCTTTCTTGTGTGTAGGAGTAATATCGGCGTTTTTCAAAGATGTTGGAAATTCAGAACTTTTTAACGATTGAGTAAAATTTTCCGTAATGAATTGGCTAAAAATATCACTGTTTTCTTTGATGATGTTAGTAGGAATATCATCTTTCTGCTGCGCCTTTTTTGGATCAAGTTTTCGAATGTATTTTTCAACATTTTTAAATGCAATTTGTTTAAAAGAAAATTTTGTGCTGCTTTTTGCGCTTTTTCTTATCTTTTCTACACTAGGATGAGATTTATATTTATATATTATCGAATTTATTTGATCTTCGGGTCTGTTTTCATTACTTGAAGGTTGTATATTTGATGACTTTATGCCTAAATTTTCAACAACACTGCCAAAATAATTGTTGAATATTTCAGTAATATCTTTATCATCAGATATTGTAGTCCCATTTTCAACTAAGGTAATATTTTCACTTGTAACTGTCTTGTTAGAGAAACATGGTTTTACTGTTTTCCAGAATAACCTATTGTCAGTTATATTTTTAACATTAAGGTTGTTGAAAAATTTGTCTTTACTTTTTCTTATTAGTGAAACACAAAAATTCCTTTGTTTATTGTATGCTAATTTAGGGCCTGGCGATGCTTCTCCAGCTCATCATGTAATTTTTTCACACCTGCTCGAGCAAGCCATTTGATTAGCCGTACAGCCTTGGGCTTTCTGGAACGACGCACAATCTCCAATGCATCGTCCAATGTGATAAATGCGTCATGGCTATTTTGGTCCCCTTTTGGGGGTTGGTTAGTAACCAAGTTCATCTCATGACGCGCAAGGGTAGGAACATCCCGATATGACTCGGCAATCTTTTCAATGCCCAAAAACCTTCCAATATCAGCACGCTTGAACATAGGTAGATTTTGTTTGCTGGACAAGGTTTCAATGGCTTCTGTGTTAAACGTAAGCTGCGACTAATATAACAACGTAAGCCAGAAGATTTCACCTGTGTAATCTTACTACTCTTACGGGTAGTAAGATTGTGTTTTTTGGTTGGGTGTACTCAGATTTGAGTACACTCATTCCCCGAGCTCTAGGAGACGTTCATGCGTGTAGTGTTCGTCGAGCCTAAAATGCCTCACACGCTCGGGGTTGACTTCAATACATCCACGTTCTCGAAGCCAGTTGTAATGGACAATAGAATTCGGGGTCTCTGCCAGTACCAAAATCTCACCCTTGGGGTAGTCAACAAGCTTGTTCCGTATTTTTTGCGCCACATACCCCGTTGGCCACAGATGGCCAGGTATGGCCAAGGATCGTCGTTGTTCTTCTGGATAATTACCATACTGTTATCCTTTCCAGGATCCTCGAGATGTGGCACGGCACGTTGCTGTAGCTCTTCAATTTCATCCCCCAGCACCACGAGCTGTTTATCTCTATCGTTCAAGTCATCCTCAAGGATCGCCATGGCAATATCCTTATCCTCAAGGGCTTGACGCTGCTCCTTGAGTTCATCCTGTAATTTCTCAACACCTTTTTGGGCTAACCAAGAAATTAGTTTTACTGCCTTTGGTATCCTAGAACGGTGTGTAATTTCAAGGGCCCCTCCTAGCGTGACGAAGATGTCATGCCGGTTTTTCCCTCCTCCTAGCATACCTGGTCGAGTGTAGTCGCCCACTACGCCCAGTATGCCCTCTATTTCTCCCCTTGATATTGACATATGGCGATCAAGACCATACTGCCTAGCATTTGGAATACATAGGAATCTTTCGAGATCGTCACGTTTGAATTGAGGTCGGTTTTGTTCATCAAACAAGGTTTCAATGGCTTCTGTGTTAAACGTAAGTTGCGACGACATCTTTCTATATATCAATGTTTACCCGAAAGTTTTCACCGTGGTCACTCAAGGATTTTTTCAGGTCCTGAGATGTTCCAACCTTACGTATAGGCATGCATGCTTAGATTTTTTCAATTCGGCTTTGATCTCACCCCAGTCGGAGATCATGTTGGTTTCCTCGTCTATCATCTTCATGTCACTCCTTTCGTTTGGATACCAAAGAAATAGTTGCTTCTTCTGCCTCCTCAAGTTCTTGGGCAAAGCCGTATACGATTGCGTTAAGAGCCATAAACTATGCTTCCTATGCCTACCCGAAATAGCCAATTCAAGTAGGGACTGTCGCTGCTTGCCAAGGCTTTCGTCGGCTATCATGTCGTCCACGACGAAAAGACTCTCCTCGCCCGCCAACAATGAGGACAATTTCAGGATCCATTCAAACAGCTCATTTCCGGGTTCTATAAGGAACACGTAAGGGTCCTTCCAGAGCGATGCCCTTTCAAGGTAGGTGGTATTCCATCGTAGGGTAGGTCATAGGACGATGATATTATGGTAGTGCTTTTTATACTCATTTTCCAGCAGGTCCAGGACACGTTGTGTCTTGCCACAGCTTGTGGGTCCTGTGAAGATTGCCGTATGGGAGTCCTTCACAACGTCCATTTAATAATAAGA
Organism: Hydractinia echinata; assembly: GCA_030067915.1. Classification (NCBI taxonomy): domain Eukaryota; kingdom Metazoa; phylum Cnidaria; class Hydrozoa; order Anthoathecata; family Hydractiniidae; genus Hydractinia; species Hydractinia echinata. The sequence goes on along the minus strand of JASGCC010000078.1, from coordinate 69,483 downwards.
CCATTTGCTATTATGAATCTTGGGGTATATTGTGGCACATATTGAACAAATCAACACGCCACCGTGATTGTTCGCCAAGGACCCCCGGCAAGCAGGGCATAATTTGGTATTTTGGGCCTTATATTCGAGGGGTACTGGAGGATATGTTGATTTAACTTGCAGACACCGCAATACCTTGCGGTACCTCTCGACGAGCAGTGCCTTTTCCTGGCTCCCGGAGGGTGCTCAGATGAGTTCGGCGTACTGGGATATAATGTCGTATGTCAGGAGGGTGTAAAGAAGTAGGTAATTCTCATCCTGTCCAAGCCCTCTAATTTCCTTGTCTATTCCGATAGGGTCTACTTCGTGTTCGATAACAGGGTCCTTGCATTTGGCACGCCGCCTCTCCTTCGCCTTGTGCAGGCAACCTATGCAACTTTTTGTTCTACTATTCCCCCTAATCTTGAACATGTCTGGGGCCAGGATGTGCTTGCATTTCGAACAACATTTGACCTCCATTTTATTACCTTGAGTGTTCGTGCAATACCATAGCAACATCAGCAAGCGTCGGAGACCTGCCAGTTTCTATATACCTATAAGGTACCTTGTGATGAATATGTAAAAACTCGTAGTCTTCCCAGGTCATGCCCCCAGAAAACTGGGCTACAATATGGGCCCGCAGTATAGCTATGAGCTCCTTGTTTTCATGTAGGGGGCGGCACTTTGTACGATCCACGGACGCCTTCTTTTTATCAAGGCATTTGATACACTGACGCAGTGTTTGACCATTACGCTTGATCCTAAAATTGTCTAAGGGGAGATAGTGTTTACATTTTGTACATTTTTTACACTTCTCCATTTCTATTTACCCCTGGGGTAAATAGAAATTTTTACTAGGCGGTCTATTCCGTGATGTATCGATTGCCTTTCGATATATTCTCACTCGCCCACATAGGCTGCGTATTGGAATAGTGCAGCCTTTAGGTTACCTCATTAAACGATGGGGCATCCCCATATTCTATATATTTAATTGGCACCTTGTGATCAATGTGCCACTCTCCATAATTGTCCCAGGCCATCGCCTCGGAAAGCTGGGCTTCAATATGGGCCCGCAGCGTAGCGATATCGCAACCGAGATACTCCTGAGAACTAAGCTCCTTATTTCCCTGTATAGCCTTGCGGGTTCGGTTGCTTACATTATGGGCGAGATGGCCATCAGGGTCGCCTTTCTTTTTCATGCTCGCAGATACCTCCACCCCCACAAGCCTTGCACATTGATCTTATCTTTTGATGCTTACAACACCTATTGTGTTTCTTTTTATCCAGGCATTTGATGCACATTTTGTTTGACCATTACGTTTCATCATGAAATTGTCCATAGATAAAAAATGTTTACATTTTAAACAATTCTTAGCCTCCTCCATGTTGATTTCTATTTGCCTCAAAGGCAAATAGAAATGCTAGACGCTCTATTTTGGTTTTGGTATTAGGGAACGTTTATACCAGCCCTGCTTGATCGCGTATTCGTCGAACAATATGGCTCCAGTCATATAGCCGGCGAGCTTCAGGCCGTCCTCCAAATCCATCTTTGCCCCTGGCCTATAAATTCCCAGGGCGTTTTTTGGACCAAGGGCTATCAGGATCGTATAGGATACTTGCCTGACGGACTCCCAGAGGGAATCACTGACCTGGGTTTCATGCGGGGTAATGTTGCTATCCATGTGAGCTTTGCTTGTTGTCATTTATTATATCAGAGCATTTTGAAAAATTCAGGATGGGCTTTTTGAGGCTCGGGGGTGGGGGTGTGAGTTTCCCCGCCATTTTTGCCTCTGCCAAACTTGTACCACAACTCCACACCTACTGCTAATACGGCAAGCGTACCTACACCATAAAGGTAGACCGACTGTACGGAACTGGTCTCGGGAGAGGTTTTGACTGTAGGTTCTACAGTACCCTCTTGTTGTTTCATTTCTTCCTTTCTTTTCTTCATCAGTGCCGCCAACTTGTGTCCCTGAGCTACCCTTCCCGGATGCTTTACTGGCTTTGTTATGACTCTCTCTTCTTGTCTCGGTTCTTCACTCATTTATCTTATAGCCCTGATCCTCCAGGCTCTTTCTCTTTGATCTCCACCTCATCCTCTTTTTTACCCATATGTCGGACCGTGTGACCTGCTACCAGAATTGGGGCTAAGCATCTACCAATGGTGCAGTACACCAGAATCCCGAGATCTGTCATGGCATCTCGGATAATAAGGTCCTCTTCGATATCCTTTCGGAGCTCATCGACATTGTCGATATCCACGATATTTCCAATCAAATTTGCATACAGGCTGACTACGTGAGTAGAAAGCGCCCTAGCGGTTTTCTCTCCTTTCTCTTGAAGCCTTCGTTGTACGTACTCGGCATGTACCTTTTCTACCGCTTCATCAGGGGCCTTGTCAATAAACCCCTCGGTACATTTTTTGGGTAATAAATGCCCCTTACCTTAACGTAGGGCCTCCTTCAGGACCTGTCGTTTATTGGTGGGTTTCTCTACATGTTCATAGGTTGATTCTGCAGAGGCTGTGCCGAATACTTGCATGAGCTCTGATATTCTCTTTATTGTACAACGATATCGAAAAAATCCATAAGCGATCAGGGCATAGGGTAGAAGTATAGCGATATATAAACACACCTCCATTTATTCTCGGGTAGACGCCCGACGGTAGTGGCCACGGGCTAGCGTCGTAATTTGGTCCTGTTGCATGAGCCTCTTGTCATCGGCCCTGTTAAGGGCTAGCTTGCTCACCTCTTGGGTGTATACTTCGTGGTTCTTGTTTTGAATTAACACCTGTTTTTTGTATATATTAACGCCCTGCTCCAAGCATCGTCTATAGTCGTCAAAAGTGATAGACTTTTTGGTCACGCATCTCTTTACGCCTTTCGCTTTGCGATCACCGCCCTCTATTGTAAGACTCTTATAGGCATATAGCTTAGCCCTCAGGGTGATGAACTCAGTCATGATTTTCCCACCCAACTCGTCCTTCATAAGGCCCGGGATTTTTTTGTTCTTCCCTATGGGCAATGGTCGGTTATCGTCCTCGCTATACGCGCTCGTATCAAAACGTTCCTCGACATCGTTAGCGATATCCCTGTAAAAGTTCTCCGTTCGTATATGGTATACAAAGCTGTCCGTGTCCATGTAACAGAGTTGCAGCTTGCTACCATACTTTGGTATCATAAAGCCATACTGAAACTCGTACATGACCATTTTTGTCAGGTCCAGGATTGCCTGGCCAATGTACCCGGGCTTGTTCATTTTGACCTCCGTCTTACCCATCTCTACACCCAGGAGGTGTTTACTAAACCGGCTTCCACCCTTGAAATTCGGCTTCATAACAAGCTTCGTGTACTTGTCCTCGTTGGTAACCAGCTGGATATTGCGCTGATTTCTAATGTTTTCCATAGTTTTTCCAAAAACGCTTAAATTCATCAGCTTATAGAAGTCCTTCTCGAACTCGTTTTTGGCAGCCGTTCTCAGTCTAGTATTGTGATCTATATACCCCTTAAGCCAGGGTTTTTGGTTGACTTGAATGACCCTGCGCACCCTCTTCAATTCAAGCCCATGTTTTATAGCCTCGTGAAGGGCTCTGATATGTACCACGTACCTCCGCTTGTTTTCCAAATTTGGTACCAATTTTTCGACCCTGTGAACCGTAGTGCGTTCCAGTAGGAACGGCAACTCGTTATATTTGTCATGCAACCTCTCGGGGTAGTCGATGTCGACCTCTAAAATGTACCCATGCCTATTATCCATAACGAGCTTCGCGATTCTCTTTTCTGTAAATGCCTCGACGCTCGACACCCATTTAAAGCCATCTGTTGGAAGGTCTTGACGCATGGCCCATTCGTACAAGTTGTTGCTATCGAGATATTGGAGGTAGGAGGATTCCTCATTAGAGTTATACTGATCTCCCATATACTTGTTGTTGGCCCTCGCATACCGGTGTACCTGGGTTATACCTCCTCGGATACCCTTCTCAAACATCAGAAGCATATCGGGATCGGTGAGTACCTCTAGTTTGATTCCGGTAAACTTGAGTGCTGCCTTCCATGCCAGGCCGGGTGAACTGTAGAAGTGCGCAGGATCAAGCTTGTAGTTTCTCAAGCACACGTCTCTAAAGGTTTCGAAAACGTCGGCTAATAGCAGTACGTCTGTAGTCAAATATACATCGTGATAGTCGCCCATGGTGACTACATCACTCTCTGGGGTGATACAATTCCATACCTTTTTAGCATACGCATAATCCTCATCACTAATCCCCTTCATATTCAGCTTGCTGTAAAATACCTCCTTGAGTGGTAGCTCCGACTCTTCAAATTTTTGCCATCCATCCATGTACTCGTACGGATAGACGCCCTTCCTGCGCATGAGTTTAAACGTGTCATCCTCATTGAAAAACCAGCGGAGATTTTTACACTGTTCATCGTTGAGATTGCTTGCCAACTTATCTAACGAGGATGGCATGAATCGACAGCTATCGATAAATCTGATCTCTATGGTCTTATACGTCTCGCCATCGCCATATCCCATACCTGCAAGTGGTACCTTGATTTTAACGTTGAAAGAGATATATTTTTCGGTATTCTCCGCTATGCACCCAATGTCCTGCGTGTCATATTTTTCACCCAGTTCTCGGATGAAGAGATGGAAATCGTATCCTGAAAGATTGTGGAATATGACTGGGATATGGCTAGGTATCTTGTACTTCAAATTGCAGCTGTTATGCGCTGCGCCCCTATACAGCCTCGTATAGTGACAATGATCCCTGACTTTACGGTTATTTTCGCAGTCGTCAAACGGCTTTAGGCAGATGTGGCAGTGTGTGGCCTCGTCATGTTCCCTTTTTAGCACCTCTGTTAGTTCAGCCATGGGTTGTTGCGGGTAGGTATAGTAGAGACGCTTCACCTCGTCCTCCAGGTGGTTCACGAACCTCGTCACACATTCCTCACCACTATACATTGCTAGGGGATCTGGTACAGGTCCATAGGAAAAGGTACTATAGGTACACCAGCCGGACGGTACATGCTTGCTTAGCCTTTTAGTCTTCGTACCACTTGTATCTTCCACCGGTATTAATAAGCTTTCAAAATCCGCATAGATAGCAAAGGGTACCTTGAATTGTTGTTGGCCATCCCTGTAGAATAACCATTTCTCGGACTCGCCTGGCATCGTAATTTTAACTGCTTCGTGGTCCTTGCAGTAGCCATAGTGTTTGTTCCTCGATTCAACTGTAGGAAATGCCTGTAGGCAGTTCAGGCAAAAATGCATCGCATTCCTATTTTTCGAGGTCTCCTTGCCTAGGAGCCTCGATAGACTTTTGACGGCTGTGTAGTGGGTCTTTTTGTCATCCGTGATAAGCAGTAGATTCACCTGATTGCTACCTCCGTTGTGCACCGATCGACGTAGTATGTTGATCTTCTTCCCCGTTATATATAGGACGTTTACCGCAATGTCCTTGTTATTCTCCTCAAACTTATATATGCTTTTGATGCTTGTCGGAAATTCTATACCCTCCCAGTTATAAAGGTCTACGTAGGGTCTCAGCTTGGTGATTCTTTGTGGATCTCTTTCAATCTCCGTATGGTGTAGGGATGCTATGATACTCCACCTGAAACACTTCTCATCCTCGTTTTTTGGGTTAATAATTGCCTTTTTCGAAGCTATCCATTTAGGTGCTTCGATATACGATGAGCCCCTTGTTAGACGTAGCCTGTGTAAGTCTACATCAAGGTGTAAAATTCAACCAATTGTGAATCCACTCTGAAGTAGTGCTGGATGTTCCACATGGATCTTGATTTGAGCAAACATCCTGCCCAGCACGTCGCCTACATCGCTACCCTGGAAGACCGAGGCCATATTGCTATTGAAGGCTTTTTTCACCTCAATATACTCATCGTTGGCCCCCTCCATATTTGATTGCTTCTTCCACATGATCCACATGGACAGCTGTACCTTCGCCGATTCCATATCTTCTAGCTGGTCCTCAACCAATGTTTTCACGTTTGGTCTCACTATTCCTATATATCCGTCGACGTCGGCTCCTCCCATACTCGGAATGCGGAAACTTCGAAAGGTCCTGTGGAGAGCATGCTTATGTTCCTGAGGCGTAAAATCTTGCCCCGGCCGATCATATAGATTTTGGATATCTTCTATATAGTCTTCCTCAGCCTCCTGTTCGACTTCGTCATGAAGCGTAGGTTTCGCGCCGGCTGCCCTGTGATAGAGATCCATCACCCTACGTTTAAAGTCTGCATAGGTTGTCTTGACCCCCTCTTTTATAGGCTTTGGAACAGCGTCTACAAGCCAGTTAAGCCACCCTTTCATCTTATCCCCCACAACCGAACGATTTTTCGACAGTTTCTCGAAGAGGTCCATCTCGGATGGGGGCAATACCCAGTCGTGCCATTCCCTGATTTTACCCCCGATAGTTGAACGGGCCTTCACCATTTCCTGTCTCTCGAAGAGGTCCATATCCTCGGATGTTATAGGTTTAACTGGTTGTTTAGGTGGCCTCCAAGCATAATGTGGTACATTCCCCAATAAAGAAATCAATGCGGCCTTGCGTAGCTTGTAATACCCCGTAAGTCCACGGCTTTTAGCGATATCTCGTAATTGTTTCACGGTCCTGTTCATTTTTTTATTGTATGAATTTTATTTTTGTCAGAGGATTTCATGTTTGCTCAAAACTAACGCGTCTTGACTACGCATGCGTTGATTATTAGCACTCTATAAGGGAATTCCCCTACTAGGTGCGCTAGAACGTTTTTAACTCATTTGCTGTATGATAGGGACTTACCCTTGAATTCCATGACTCACCATCGTATGGTACTGGATATATATGGTTAAGCACTGCATGATACTGGATAATGGGGACTTGCTGTGACGTGTGTGCGATGTGCGCGCACGACTGCGCCAGAAGGAACATTTCCCTATCTCTATATCTCTATAAAAGTGATATGAAAAACTACTTTGTTTACGACGTGTTTGGTGTTCACACACCCATTTTCAAGCAATCATTAATGTAAAATTTTGTCTTAATATATACAAAGTTTAACAATAACTATAGTTACAGATTAAATACCTAATCGCATATATACAATGGGGCTGATCTGACGTTATTATTCAACTGGGACTATCCCGCATTATGAACAAACTCTCTTTAATCTCTAACAAATACCTGTAGACTGAAATCGTCAACAGATTATGTGATGTGACAGGCTTTCAGATATGTTAGTGCATGATTAGATGACGGAAAGTGCAACCTATTACTCTTAACCCTTTTGCATAATTCTTGAAAAAAAGTAATTCACAAGTCTTGCTTACAGTGGGGCATTTGGATATTTTTGTTGAAAATTCAGTCTACTTTTGGAAAAATGATGTAGACTGTTTAAAAGTCATAAGATTGTGAAAAAAAAGCACTTTGTACCATGTATATATAAAATATTATATAAAGTCGGGGCTTTATCGACTGAAAAAACTTTTCTATTGTTTATGTTTTTAGAAAATATGGCAAAGCATAAAAAGAAGGTGACTGAAGCCAAAATATTTTTTGTGGGACTGAAAGATGAAGATGAGCTCGTTGTTGAGAAAAAGGAAAATGATTTGTGTAGAATTAAAAGCTCTACCCCATCATTGAAAAACGACATAAGATTTAAAAATATTCCTGATTTAAAAGATCAACTCCTGACAGCTCTTCGGGAAGCGAAAGAGTTAATGGTAGATGGTGATAAATGTTATGTGTCTACAAGGATACTGTGTGAACCGACCTGGAAACTCGAAGCAGGCTCGTACAAATGCTCTGAAATTGCTGAACGTCAAATAGACTGGTACTGTAACAAGGATGTTGTTAAGAAAATAAAAAGAAGGTATCAACCAACGCCAGAAAAAAAATATCAGCTCGCCGTGGAAATCGAAATAGACGGTGCTGAAGATACTCTATCTTATCGAACATTTACAGATGATAACAAAGATAACGCCGTCATTGATGTGGGTCACGGATATTTTCTCTATCCAGTTAAACAACGCACTTTGTTATTCATTGTTGATCCAAGAAAAAACATATCGATAATGGTACATTTAACTGTTTACTCCGGTGCTAATCCTAAATACGAAAGTTTTGTAAGAGAGTTTCACGACAACTTGAAATATAAGATAATTTTAAATCCTGAAGGCTACTCTGTGGAGAAAATGTACGCACGTCAAAACACGGTCTGCAAGTTATCTCATGAAACAGAAATTTTGATTCAGGAAAGTAACAATACTAGCTATCACACAAACCTCCATTTCGTCGATAAGAAGTTAGTTTCAAAGATGAATGAGAAAGAATGGAAAGAAGAGGACGTAACCACCATGATTGAGGAATCACTCGTACAAATCGACAGTCTCTTCACATTGCTCGAGTTCGAATGATCTGCTCTTATTTCATTAACATCGTTATTTCCTTTTCTTAGTACTCGGCTAAACAAGAAAACAATATCAAACCTTCTACAAACAAAAATACAGAACATCTCACTTTACCTGTTGTTGTTCCGGTTTTGACTTTATCTCGTTCAGTTGTATATTTGCACAATATTCATTAGTTTAAATTGAGTATCTTCAAACATTTTGAAAACGTAGTGAAGTTTATAATATAGGAGATAATTTTCAGGATGCAATAATTCAGAAGATATTCATATTTGTTTATTATGTCTTAACAAACAAGTCCTACTATATATTTTGCAGGAACAATAAGTATCCTTTTCAAACATTATCATTGTTACTTTTGTTGTTTAACGTACTTTTGTTATTACAAATTTTCTCAGAAAGAAAATTTTAAGATTCGTGAAATTAAATTCCGCTAAAGATCAAAATTAATTCCTCAAAAAACTATTGAAGGTCTTAAAATACAGTCGGCGCTCGTTATCTTGGCTACCCGTTATCTCGAACTTTCCTTATCTCCACCTATTTTTACGGTCCCTTGAGTACTTTTTATTAACATTATCTCGACCTTTTCTGTAAATTTTCGAATTTCATCACACAAAAAAATTCAATCAGGACAACATTCGAGCGTTCGAATTTCTGAAACTTTTCAAATCGAGGTGATGCTGCCAAAGAAACATTAAGAAATTTATCCCTTTTTAGTGGCAACGGCAACGACATGCGCTCTTTATTACAGCGTTTAGAATCCTTTGTAAATAAGGACAGAATATCTGCTCAAAAGCAAAGTAGCATTTTGATTTTTTTTAAATGATTAAATACATATAGCATGAGAATAGTAATAATTGATTCTTCTGATTAATAGTCCATTCCTGACCAGGTTTAAAAATATAAATAATTTTTCTAATGTGTGCATGATATTGACAAACTTTCCTTATCTCGACCTTTTTCACGATCGACGATCCTTATCCCGACTATCCACTATCTCGAACTTTCGTTATCTCGACCTTTTTCACCAGTCCCGTGGAAGGTCGAGATAACGAGTGTCGACTGTACCGCAAAAATAAATTCTCAATATGAGTCCGTTTTTCTTGTTGTTTTTGTTTTGTTTAGACTTGGTCGTGCGTGAAGTATTACTAAAAAAGTATTAAAAAAGCATTAAAAAGCTTTAAATGAAAAATTCGATTTAATCACCTCGGAAATTAATACCTGCAAAATCTATTGAACTTGGCGAATCACAAAAATGCGAAAATTTTGTGTTTTTATTTAAATTGCGAAATGTGATCATTTTTAAGTAAATATATATAAATATAGTAGAATAGTGAAATAAAGTATTCAAAAACACCAGGAAGTATTTTATATTTAACATGCATGTGATGACGTGTTAAAATCAATATTGACATTGTATGACACTGATGTAGATTACAGTTGCTTTAGATTTAGAAATATATCTTAACACTACGGGAGAAATGTTATTGTAATTTTTGTATTGTTAACAAAAAGTTTGTTTACTTGGGAAAAGCACATGGTGTGTTACAAGTGTTAACAAATCCGTAAATCCCTACATTGTATATGTTTGTCGCGGCGTGTGCATTAAGTTTCAAGAAAGGAGCGCGGCAATGTTATAGTTGCAGATATTAGTATCATCGACTAGTTGTTTGCCAGGTGCGAAATGCACTTGTTGATGCTAGAGAATATTTGAAATTAGCAAAATAAAGCGTGATTTTACGCTCTCCATTTGTCATAAAGCTCTTATAAAGAACAGGAATAGAATAGAAAATATTCGGTCCAGGGGAGAGCGGACTCCGCCCCCCTTTTGTTTTATTTTAGTAACTCTTCTTTTCTCGGCTGCATGGTTATGATACTTCCTGAGTTTTAATATTTATCTATAAGACACCCTCATGCCAAATGTTTAAGTCCCCGACCTCTCAGAGCGGTTGATATTGCCTATTACTCGAAGCCGATTATAAGGATCTCATAGAGATCTATGAGATCCTATAATCGTTAGTTAAAACGTACAACATAACTTTATTATTCACGTTATTAATCTGATGTCCAATCTTTGTGGATTTTACCCGAAAAATCAGGGAAAATAGGATTTTCGGGCAATTTTTAGCATATTTTGACGCGTATAACGGAGGCAGTTGCGTATAGCCTTGTGTAGAGACGGCACAAGAAGTGAACTATGCATAGAGAAGCTTAGTAGGAGACGTATTTTACATCATGAGTACTTGCTCGTCGATCAAGATACAGAGCAGATGTTGTACACCTGGCACAAGTGCAGTAGTAAGAAACATTCTGTCAATACCCAAACATGTAAGGGAATGTTTAACGTGTGCAACGACCGCCACAGCAAGTAGAGAGATAGCAAGCGACGTGCTGCAAACACTGTTTATCTCCAGACTATTATAATATGAATCAGGTAACCAACACATCTCTGAGTAAACTTTTTCAAGGAATACACAACCTGCAAAACTTATACCGAAAACCAAGGCTGAGCATCTAGGTACTGTTGCCATTCTTGACAGATAGTAGTTTTTTCAGGACCTAGTTCGTCCCTTGCTGTCTACCTCTTGCGACTAGCTCTGCACGATCTCGTATATCGATATTATTCACGGTAGGTTTTACTCTTTTACGGTCGCATTTGTTCTTTTAGCATCATAGAGCGCTGCTTTTCCTGTATAACCAGGCTAACATTCTCATTCGCCTTGGAGATTAAATCAATCACCGAATTCAACTTTGACTCAGCAAGTAGTCTTATTTTCTTATGTGTATAAGCCTTTACCCCTAATCTTTTCGACGCATTCCTCGGACCTGCTTTACGCTCTTTGATCTCCTTTTGGAGGTACTGTTCAATATCTTCGATCTTCCGCAGCCTGTATACCTGGTTTTTATCCTGCATACTGTTGTCCTCAGGCACAAACAGTGATAATATCGGATGTAGCTTCACACTATCCATCTTTATTCTATAACAAACAGATCTCTGAGTAAATGTTTTTGAGGAATACACAACCTAAAAGCTTATACCGAATATCCAGACTGAGCATCTAGGTACTGTATTAATGCATCATTACGTGCTGCTATATATCTTTAATCGCATACGACTCGTTCTTGAACGTGATCCAGGTTTCGTGTTGACAGGCCTTATCTTTCTGATAATGAAACCGTTGGCAAGGAACATTTTTAACCATGTAGGTTGAAATCTATTCGACTTCAGGGCGATCCTCGTACACTGACCTATGTAGTCGTTAAATATGGGGTGGTTTTTCGATGTCTGTGATGTAGAGTTGTTATATCTTCTTTCTACAAGAAAAGATGAACATTAACTCGTATAATCCAAGGGGTAAGTACTGGAGATCTATATAAAACATGGCAGGGCAAAATCACTTACCACAAAATCACTTTTAGTACACTTTATTGCGCAAAATTATTTGAAGTTTTGTTTTCGAATTTAGCAAATTAAACGAAGTACCTGTTGTCTTTCAAGAATAATTATTTCGTTTGTTCGTGAAAACACAAATTTTTGGTTGATGCTCAATGTTTCTTATTTTTTAGTCCGGTTTCTATTTTAATTCGGATCAGCGCGCGGGCTAAATATAAATTTTTTTATACAACAAAAAATTGAGCATATTTCGTGTGAAAAAGCGATTTCTACAAACATTTTGTTTTAAAAAAAGCGGTGGACAAAATAGCTTATACTTTAAAGATTATATCTCAATTCTTCCAGAAGAAGGTCCAATCTTCATATTGCCCTCGTTTTAAAAAAATTCACAGACCTAATAATCGTTAATTTTTTATTTTTTATTCTTCTTTTTATTTACCTTATGAAACTCTAGTATAAAATGTCCTTGTCGATGTTATCAGATGTTATTAGTTAATTTCACTTGTAATGGAAACGTCCTTGCTTTAAAAGTCAATATGATTAACTCTAAGGTCAAAAATTAACGCGAAAAATTAACGCAACTCACTTCTTAGAAAAGTTAATCATAAATAGAAAATAAGAAAATAATTAAAAAAGTCAATGTTTTATTTCTATCATGGATCAATTTCACGTTCATGTTCGAAATAACCCGGACCAAATAGGGTTAAATATTTCAAAAATAAATAAATATTTTTTCCTTCCTTTAATTCTTTCTTTCTGTATGCGACTTAAATGCTAAAAAATAAAGGGAGGGAAATTCCAAAGAACAACCTCGATCCAAGATTTTTTCCAGTCATTAGGACAAAACTTAGTTACTTATAACCGTTTTAGTTATTTACTGTCTACTAATTTTGGGAAAGTTACTGCCAAAAAAATCATGCAAATAAATTTAACAAATTCTCCTCTTACATAAGCATTTTAACTACGATGTGAACTGAAAATATCCAACGCTTGTACCATCTTATTTTCGAGAAATTTTGGGTTGCAATTGACTAAAAAAGGAAAAGCAAAAATCAGTGAAGAAGGCCTTGTCGTTTAAAATTAAAGAATGTCTGTAAACAATATTATTCATTATAAGTTAAATATTCTTACCGTCATGTTTATCAGAAAACAAAAAAAAATCTGGGCACTGACTTAATTTTTTGTTGTTTTATCGTCTTCGGGTTTATGTGTAGAAATTATAAAGGTCGTGGCAATTGCTGAAGAACTTTATTGTGGCAAAACGCTAACATACAGTTTTGTCACCAGAATTTTTTGAGATGAATCCTCAAAAAAATCTGGGTACGTGAATGGCGTACAGAGTATATTCTCAGTGTAATAACAGATACACATTCAGGAAAAAGCTAAACAGTAGTATCTACATCTTTAAAAAATTATTTCGATATTTTGTGAGCATTAATCAATTTCGCAAAATGTTGTGTTGACAAATGCAAATCCCTATTCGCTTTATAATGTAGCTGTTATTCAAAATTATATAAATTCGAGGAAATTCCATCTCTTCTATGAATAAAACCAGTTATTAGATTTCTGTTTAAGTAATGGTCGTTGGTTTATTCCCGATTAGTAGGGAAACGTCGTTATGTTGTGATTGAGCTTGCTGTATAATGTCCAGAAAATAAATGTTTGAACACTAATTGAACACTATTTGAACACGATTTGGACACGATTTGAAGTTAGTTATTTAAACATTACCAAACTCTTCGCCCGAATGAAAATGAAGGTACATCGAAGGTCATCCTTATTTGCATCCAGCCCAAGGATACATAAGACAGGAAAGAAGATTATATTATTTTCAAAGAATTATATTTTCTAGCCGTTACGCGTAATGAAATATAATCATTTATGAGACCTAAATTACAAGACCTCAAAATGTTCATATTCTCAATCTCAATCAAGTCCCTCCTCAAATTTAGTTTATGCCCAATGACTTAACTTTATGGTAATCAAAAGTGGTAGTTCATTATCAACCACATCCACTGTTTGTTTGTACAACTTCTTTCTAATTACAACTGGTATAATAACAGTTGCATTCGCTATACATTCTTTCTCATCACGAAATTTGAATGCTTAAGATGTTCTGGAATGTACCAATAGTTTCTTGTACTTCTCTGGTAAAATTAATACACATTCATCAATCCAAACCATAATAATATTCTTGTTCTTCTGAAGAAAAAGTTAAAAAATATTGATCGATTTGAACTGGCTGGGATGCAAAAAAGAAATCATCAATTTATCTTAAAGTTTATTTAGATTATGTTTTTGTTGTCCACAAAATAAGTCTATCTTATTTGGATGAAGTTTTAGATAATTTTAGAGATATTTTAATGTCTTACTTTGCCCTTGAAGAATCTGAAATTTAAAAAATAGCCGAAAAGAAAACCAAAGACGCTTCAATTCAAATTTTAAAGTCTGGTTTTGATGTGACATTGGTTATCACACCTGAAATAAGAAGAGAAGGAGATGCGAAGATGTTGCTCAATGCAGCGAAACAAATAGAGAGAAATCAGAGTTTTGAAGCCGCAGATAAATTTATGAATTTGTGAAAAAGCAGTTCGTCAATTATTGAATTTTTGGCAAACAATGCGAGCTTGAAACATCCAAATAATTATTACCTTGTAGATTCCAACATCAGCTAGAAGATAACTATAACTGATTGAGGATCAATCAGTTATAGTTGTCTATAAATCCTTATTATAAGTACCTTGAAGCTTTTTGTTCTATTTACAGATGCTGTCCCGTGTTCCTCGCGTCTAACTTTTTCTTTAGTTTTGAATTATGTTTTACTCTAGATATATATGTACATATTATATCGTGCATGTTTAACTTTGTTTTATTCTGTATTTTAGACCAGATGATGATTAAATATAGATCGAGATATATTGTCAAAATAAAAATGCACATTGTTAGTTGATACTTTGTTGATAAGGTTGCAAAAGTTTCTCTTTTTTCCAGGATTAACAGTTTCTTTAGTTATTTACATTAAAATGTCAAATTCACATATGTGCTTACAACGTTGGGCTAGTGTGTTATCGAAAGCGAACAGAACATGTCCAAACAAATATTTCTTCTTTTGTACTTTTTGTTCAACTTATTTAAGATTTTGAGGGGTTTGAGACTCGTGTTGCTTGTGAGATATTACATAAAGAATACGTGCATATGTGGATATTAACAAAATAAAATAAACTTAAACTTGGAGGTAAATGATACTTTAATCAAATATATAATGACTATTCAAAGCACACGACATCTCAATTTTTAATTCCTGTTCCACTCAGGGTAAGAAGAGACAGCAAGCTTGTTTGAAGAGATGCGAGAAATGGGAGACAAATTTAACATTAAGATAAGAACAACTGCTGCAGAGTCACCATTTAGTAATGGATTGTAGGGAAACTCAATAAAATTGTTTATGAGTGTACAATGAAAACCATTTGATGATTGCATTTGTGCCCCAGATATAGCTCTGACATATGGCTTCAGTCCACATCAGTTAGTGTTTGGACAAAACTTCAATGTGTCATCAGTGCTGCATAAAAAGCTTCCTGCTTTAGATACAAAAATCACAAGTGATGTTGTACGTACTAACTTGAATGCTCTACATTCTGCGAGAAAGAAATGTATTGCAGTTGATGCTTTTGGTGAAATCAAATGGGCATTATCATATCAAGTTAGAACTTATTCAGATGTTGTGTACAACGATTGAGATCACTTTTTACTTTCAATAAATCTCAGATTAGCTCAAAACTTATTTTTTCGTCCATAAAGGCTTCTCGAAGGAACATACGTAATTCACAGATAATATATCAGCAGTTTATTTGAAACCTGTTTGTCTGTTACCAATAAAGTATTGATTTTTCTTTAATTTAACCCCCTGAATTTTTAATATTTCACACGCCTTTGCCTCGTTACCAGTACTTTTTTAGGTATATGTTTTTATATGAATTTTGTTGCATTTTTATAAGCTTTTTAACAAAGTATAACAATATATATTTTGTCAAAAATGATTTTTGGCCGATTGCAACTAATTCTGGTCTGTAAAATATCCTAAGCAGGTACTTTAAGAGAGGTGTATGCCTTAAATACTTTAATTTCACATAAAAAACCACTTCATACTTGTTACTCATTTTGCACAATTTTGGCACTATTTGACTGGAAATAAACTTTATGAAAAATTTTCGCTTGTCCGTAGTTTGCAAAATATATTTTCATCAATTTCTTTAACGCGGTGTAGTATCTGGGCATGCGCATTTGAATTTTTTTTTCTGACCGTGACAACTGTACTTTCGTAGTTTTGAAGTTAAGACGAGTAAACTTGCAAGCGCTTGCAGAAGGAAAACTTTTCAACAACCAACAAAAATTCAGAAAACACTGCCATCTTTAACGTAATAGAAATTGATCATATTAAGAGTCGACGATTAAACATTAAAAGCTGAAGCAATGAACCCTGTAAAGCAGCGTTAGTTAAGAGCGCAAGAAATAAAATAATTACAAACGATTGACATAAACTTTTACGGAAATCCTTTACAATTGCCAATGATATACCAATATAATTTTAACAGGTCAGATGTTATTGCATGTTTCTTAAAAAAAACCCCTTCATCCCAAGTTTTTTTTATTTTTGATAGAACTTATGCAGAGTAAATGTCCTTGGATCAAAGTTGGATAGAAAACGTTATTCTCTCAGTTGACAAATCAAGCTAAATTTTAGTCTCTATTAATAAAACGCGGTAACAATTAATGAAAAAAAAAAACCTTCATCCCAAGTTTTATTTTATTTTTGATAGAAAATATGCGGAGTACCTGCCCTTTAGTTGAAGTTGGATAGAAACAGTTATTCTCTCAGTTAATAAATAAAGCTAAACTTTACAATACACAGAAATAATCATTGAATAATAGCTTTGTAGCCAAAAAATCAAAGAACTTTAATTCGTTATACGTGTTTTTTGTGAGCAAACGAGTTAGTATTGGCTTAAACTAAGATTTGGGTCAATTTGTAAGCAACTGCTAGGAAGCTTGCCAGGTCACACGAAAAGTTTTACAAGGACGCGTCCAAATATATCCTTACAGGCATCGACGTGGCTTACAGGTATAATATTTACAAAGCAGGACCACTGCGTTATCCTTGCACCCACCAAGTACTATCATACTTTGACAGCGTTTGTTGAGTCGTTTAACAAGGTCTTAGCAGAGAGACTCTTCAAACTTCAAGATGTGCAAGAGCTGGATACTGAGGAGACTAGTAGCACATGGGTGAAATACCTGCACTCTACAGTGAAGAGACTGAACAACATCAAAACATCCATGACTGTCATGAAGCCTTCGAAGGAGGCGCCTTTGGGAGCAAAAAGACCTTCCAACTGGATTGTATCGTAGCAGAACCAAACAGTCGTAACTTGTACTGCCTCAAACAGGGTTCGAATTGCAGTTTTATATCAGAAGAACTCATGCTGGTTCCTGTGGATGTAGAAATCCATCCGTATCATGTGAAAGAGTGGTAAATTTACGATAAACCTTTGTGATTCGCAAAGAGTCACAAACGCGTCTACATATCAATCTTAAACATCCCTTCGAACAGCTGTCGCTTGTCATCATGAGGTAGGGTAAAGCGATTGCCTAAAATGTTGTCAGTACCCAGTTCCTTGAAGCAACACCAGGCATGCAAAGCATTGCGATCATCGCACTCTGGACCTCTTACAACCATATCAGGGCGAAGCACCCTTGAGTCTTGCTGTGATTTGCTTGGTGTGACACCTTATCATTTAGTGATTGTCTGCCAGCTTTCCCGTGCTTTTATCAACTACACACAAGACAGTATCTATAGAAATTCGATGTGGACCATGTCGCTGTCATGGCTCTGCATTCTGCTCTCTCTCAGCTTGAAGGTCTTCAACAAGGATCGCAATGGTTGCGTCTTTTCATTCGCTTTTAACAATAGCTAGATTTCGCTCTATGGTAACCTCTATAATTTTATCATTGAGTCTTCGACATATAGTATCATCCAGCAGCCAGGCACGTAAGGGTGCAGCCTCCTTCTTGTCACTACGTATGGCAATATGCAAGACGGACTTTGGAGAGACGAATACATCATGCAATTTTTCTCCGCCTCCATACATGCCATGTTTAAGTTCACCTCTGGTATAGAGTAGTAACATTTGCGGAGCTCAAGCCGCCTGCCATATTGTGCACGATGAATCCATGCCTTAATGCTGCTATCGATCAGCACTTCGATGACTCCAGCAGGCACGGCGTTCAACAGAGCACGTTGTGAAGAAGACATCTGTTTTTGTTGTATTTTTAGCACTAACCAGAATTTTTTTGTATGAACCATCTATACCAAAGCTTACTCTCGATTTTTCTCCACTGTCTTGTGTGTGAACACGGGTCTTGTGAAGATAGGCAAGTGATCTCAAGCAGGTAGTCTACGAACTCGCCTGTCACGCCACTTTAATTCGTCGCTACCTGGCTTACTGCCTCCCAGACTAGGCAAGTGGGTCTGATTTTGCCAATTCTTCCGTCGTGTTACGGTGCATCCACTGCCGCAACTGAGCAAAGCGATACAAAATAATAGTACAAGCATCATATTTAATATACGCTACTCTATAATTCTATAGCCCCTCAGGTGTTCGAGTCTCACTTAAAGGCAGGCATGTTTTGATTTCTTTAGCTGCGACTTGATAATATCCGTGTCACTAATGTTCGTTTCGTCATCGATGAGTTTTAAGGAGTGTCGTATAAAACTGTCATAAGAACCATATGCTATGCTTCCTGCATGAGATGGCGAGTTCGAGAAGGGACTGTCTTCGCTTGTCAAGGTTCTTGTCAGCTATGCCGTCGTCGACAATAAAGAGTGTCTCTTTACCAGCCAGTAAAATCGAGAGTTTATCGATCGCATCGTTACACTGTGGTTCACAACATTGTGTAAGTGTTGCTTGTACTCACCCTCAAAAAGGTCCAAAACATTCTTGGTTTTTCCACACGAGATAGGACCGCTAAAGATGGCTGTATGAGTGTCTTTTACAATATCTAGGCTTTGAGTCAATTAAGCATCGCTGAGTAAATAGCTATAACAGCAGATATCTCCGCGAACAACGGGCATGTCACTGATGTGCAGGGTAATGCCACTTGACAGTCTCTGCAGGAGCCTTGCACTACCGTGGACTTGAGACTATCGGAAGTGCACGAAAAAAGCATTGGTCATGAATTGCCTTACCAAAGAGAGTAACATATTGCTCAAAATGGTCATTTAGGACCATCGTATCTAAGTGGAGCTCCTTCGGCTCACCTTTCACTGTTATCAAGATTTTCTCGATCTTGGGATTGTAAAAGTCTTCGTTTACTCCAGAGTACCCTTTAACAATAAAGGGATCTATCAACAGTAAGAGTATACCTTTGAAACGTTTTGCAGGGGTATCAACTTGCAGATTAATCGGGGTATCATTCTTCTTCATAGTGATGACCTTGCTCCGGAGTACTCTGTCTAAAGGTATTGCTAAGCGACTGTAATGTGATACCTTAACACTTGCAAGTCCCTCGTGATTTACCTTGTCAAACTTAAGTGCAATATTGCTTAATTAAAAAAATACATCGGCAGGCTTCGCTGTGGTAGATAATGAGGCGGTTGTACCCACATCCTTGATCACTGCAGAATGCGGCGCAGAAAGGAGAACAAACTGAAGTCGATCACGTAATCCTGGTTGGTAAAAAGGCAAATCCTTGTGAGCTTAGATTTTTTTCCTGGAGGTATACAGAAGGTATTTCCATAAGTGGAAGCTATCGCTTTCTCCTTGTCTGTCTAACTGATTTGCAACTTTCACCTAGAGCGCTCTTATTTATCATCACTGGGTTTGATACCTTCGAGGATCAGGTTATTTTAGCGTTCAAACTTGGACGGCAGCAAGTCCCTGTATACAGCGAGGACATTATAGTCGTTGATTGTCTACACTTCGTTACCGGTTAAGGTGATGCACAGGTTCCTTACGATAATCTTCCCTATGTTACTGACGATCGAACGTTGGTTATTTGTAACAGTCAGCTTGAGATGGAGAATGAACTTGAGATATTCTGAAAATAGGACATCATTATAACCCATGTTGGATACGTCCACGTACAAGTCCTTGCCCTCATTAATCGTACTTGGTACGTGAGACGCATTTACACGCATGTTAATGTAAAATCACAGGATGAATCTTCGGCTAGCGGTGAATTACTTGACGACGACAAGGAATTGCTTGTCGGCTACGATATGAAAAGGAAAAAAAACTTGGCAACTTTTAATTAGTCTATCGGAAAAGGACGGCCTGACTAGAGACATAAACCTTGTCAAATTGGACAAATTTAAACTATTGAGGAAAAACGCTCGTAGAAAAAGGTATTGCAGTTCTTATCCCCCAAGACTAAGGGATGGGTAGCTCTTACAAAGGAGATTGGTGAAGGTTATATTTTAGTAATCCAAATTTATTTTGAAAATGAATTTGGATTACTAAAAGAGATACACCTAGAAGGACTGTGAATTCGGGTAAGAAAACGTTGCGGGTGCTGGTGAACGAGCGTAGAGAAATGCAGGACAAGATTCAGGAGGAATTGCCACGGCAGGCAGTTGAGAAACTGGGAGATAATGGATCTGTAAAAGATGATATATAACTTGCGACACAGTTTGAGAGTTCCCTGACTGATACGAACAGTCTTATGCCTGAGACGGAGCCTTTACTGACCGAAACGGAACTCGAGGAGTTCGACAAACACATCCAAAACCTGCGGGGTAGCCTTGAAGATTTAAAAAGCAAGCTTATCTTGTATGTGAACCAGATAAAAACAACCCAAGAAAATGTAAATAGATTGAAGGAGAATAGAGTGCATTCAGGAATATCCGTTGAGCAGGAGCAAAGTTAGGAGACTGACATGAAAAAGGCAAAGGGGGGGGGGGAGCTGAAACGACTCTAAAAGGAAAAAGAGCAGGTACGTCAAGCAGATGGTATTGCATCAACCGAGATTCAGACCCAGCTCTCAACGAATAAAGATAATTTAATGAAAATGGTTGGAGTTAGTAAGTCTCTCATGAAAAAGTTCCAGATTCTGTTGAAAGTGTAGAGGCTAAACATCGCAAGAATCATCACTGTTGTCGGGATGCTGATATCCACAATCGTACTAGCAGTGACAGGTGTAAGTGGAGCAGGTGCTGCAGGGGGTGGGAGTAAAGGTTTTTTACAAAAACAGCTTAAGAGGCTTGGAAATTTTTTGAAATATCTCAAAGGCAAGTCAGGTGCGGCCTTTCCTGGAACTTTAGGAAGTATAGTCAGCTTTTTCCTGCGCACAGCCGCGAGGGTTTTAGAGTTTGTTGGTAAACAATTATACCTTGCTTTTTCCGGTGCTGTAGCGCTTGTTGTGATATACATCGAAAAGACAAAAATATCGTAATATATCTAGTGTACTGATGAAGCACACTAGACAGAGATGTAACGGTTACCCTTCGATATATTCTCACCTGCCCACATAGCTTGAGTATTGGTATAGTGTAGCATTGTGGCTACTTCTTCAAGTGATGGTTCCTCCCCATATCCTGGTACTTGACGGCAATCTTGTGGGCAATATGCCACTCGCCTCGATTGTCCCAGCTCATATAAAAAGTGTGTTTTTATATGAGCTGGAAAGGTGTCAATATCGCATCCAAGGTACTCTGAAGAACTGAGTTCCTTTTCCCCTGCGGAATCTTACGCGTTCGACAACTACCAAGGCTTGCAAGATGTCCAGCAGGGTCGCATATGGGGCAGATCTCCCTTTGCTTACCATGTTCGCAGATAGATCCGCATCCGCTTTTTTTTCATCTTAATCTTCTCTTATTTTGCTTGCATATACTTCCCTCTCCGCATATCTTGCAGTCAGATCTTCGCTTCCCGTGGGGACATCTTGTATGCCCCCTTAGCGCCTTGTCAGCATCCAGGCACTTGATGCACATCTTCGTCTGTTGTCCACTTGATTTGGATTTGAAATTGTCTAGATATGAAAATATTTAACATTTTGTGCACTTCCTTTCAATGTTTTTCGTGTCTGCCTCTAGGCAACTAATACTCTCCGGACGCCTAGCATCTTATTTCAGCAATATATAAGCGAGTATACCCACTACCCCAGTCGTGACCAACACAGTCTTTGTATCGTCGTGCTTGACAGCCTCATGAATGGGTACCGTACCCCGTACAGAGCTTCGCGGTTTTTCAGTCCGATCGACGGCCTCTGGCGGAAATGGCGGCGTCATGTCGTTCCCAGCGCTTGTGTGGGTTGGAATTTTCTTCTCAACTGGTTTTGACACAGCCTTCCGCACTGCGTTGACATCGACTTGGATCCAAACATTCACCGTGGAGGTTGCTATCCGGATTTTGTTGCTATACCCCTGAATTGTAACTATGTGTAAGTTCATATCTGAAGGTAACATGTACGCGCTCGGCATTACGACAAAATTCACTTGAGTTCAGGCGTACTTCAGCACCGTTTAAAAGGTTGTTATATCACGTTCCACGTCTTCTTCTCTCAGGACCATACTTTTAAAGTATTATAGTTTCTCGCTGTATAGTTGTCTGCATCAGAACCAATCAAGGAGCCATAGCCTGTACAAAACACTCTCCGTTGGTTAATGATGCACCTACTGCTCCGAACTTATACATACCGTTGGGATCTGCAGCATACTCGCGACACACTTGTGGAAATTCAAATGCCAAGTAAGGATTTTTGTACCATCATCGAAAGGCTAGGCACTTTCGTCTTTGCGAGTATACGTCGTATATGGTAGTAGACATGAAAGCCAAAGATGTTGTTGATAAGTGGTAAATATCCTGTTATATCTCTTATAGAGATTCTCATTACTTAGCCCTTGGATTATACGAGTAAATGTTCTTCTTTTCCTGTAAAAGAAAGATGAAACAACTCTACATCACAGACATCGCCAAACCATTTTTGACAACTGCATAGGGCAATGTACGAGGATTGCCCTGAAGTCGGTCAGTATTCGATCTACGCGGTTTGACATGTTTGTCACCAACGGTTTCATTATCAGAAAAGATGGGGCCTGACCAAAATGAAACCTGGATCACTTTTAAAAAGGAGTTGTATACGATTAAAGATAGAGCAGCTCCTATTAATGTAGAAGCCAAGGGAAAAGCAATGTTTTTTGTGTTTAAGAATGGCCACTGCAGGCTTAGTGTATCGGATAGAATGACTGTATATTGACCCTGAGCTAAGAGATCTGATGGGTCTTCAGGAGCCCGCTGGTGGCAAGTATTTCAAGAAGTGCGATTATGATGGATGGTACAAGACTGATACGTACAATCGACTACGACTTGTATGCCCTCAACTGGCTGAAGACGATTGCCTTTTTGATGGTAGAAAGTCTAAGATTCTGGCCACACTCCCACTAAAAAAAGCAACTTGGCAGATATGCCCACCTTCTTGAGTTTATGCTGACCGACGAGTACCATCATGAGAGAAACGTAACTTTTACTTCACTGTCCATGCAGCTGCTTATAGAATAAAGATGGATAATATGAAGCTATATCCGACATTATCACTTACTGTGCTTGAGGACGACAGTATGCAGGATAAAAGTCAGGTATACAGGCTGCGAAAGATCGAAGAGATCGAACAGTACCTCCGCAAGAAGATCAAAGAGCGTGATGCACTCGCGAAAAAGTTTAAGATGCAGGGTACATGGGTAGGATATTGTGATCATGGATTAGCGGGAGTTAGCGTGATCACTACCGGCTGCAGTGTTGTAGCATTAGCCACAGGGCTTGGCGCACCACAGTGTATTGCTATGGGAGGTATCAGGTTAGCTATGGGAATCGACCAAACAGGTCTAAGGAAAGCGTCGAAAAGATTAGGGGAAAAGGCTCAGGAACATGAGAAAATGAGATTACTTACTTAGTCAAAGCTAAATCCGCTCTCCCCTATATATTGTCTACTGTTGTCAATTATATTCCCGCTCTTTAAACGAAAGTATGAAACTTTATAACAAATAGAGTAACAGATTTTACGCTTTATTTTGCTAATTTGATTTATTCTCTAGCACTTTCAAGTGCATTTCGCACCTGGCAAACAACGAGTCGATTATACTAATATCCGCAACTCTGACATTGCCGCGCTCCTTCCTTGAAACTTAATGCACTTGCCGCGACAAACATATACAATGTACGGATTTGTTAACATTTGTAACACACGATGTGCTTTTCACGAGTAAACAAACTTTTTGTTTAGGATACAAAAATTACAATAACATTTCTCCCTTAGTGTAAAGATATATTTCTAAATCTAAAGCAACTGTAATCTACATCAGTGTCATGCAATATCAATATTGGTTTTGACACACCATAATATGCATGTTAAATATCAAAATACATTTAAATTTTAAGTGCGTTCACAACCTCCTAGTGCTTCTGAATACTCTATTTCACTATTCTACTATATTTATATATCTTTACTTGAAAAAAATCAAATTTCGCAATTTAAATAAAAACACAAAATCTTCGCATTTTTGTGATTGAGCAAGTTCAATAGATTTTGCAGGTATTTATTTGCGAGGTGATTAAAATTTTAATTCTGCATAAGTTCGAATTTCTCATTTAAACTTTGAATACCCATGTAAAGCTTTTTAATGCTTTTTTAATACTTTTTAGTAATACTTTACGCACAACCATGTCAAAACAAAACAACAAGAAAATCAAGAAGAAAAACGGACGCATTTATTGAGAATTTATTTTTGCGGTTAATATTTATATACTAGTCGTTAACCCGTGGAAAAATCCGCGGGGTCGCCCGTCCTTTATAATATATTGAATTTCGTGTTTCCGTAACAGGGCGCGTCTTTCGCGGACAGACAGACAGACAGACGACGACTATTATTAAAGAGATAATAATATTTTCGATTAAACAACCCCCTGGTTTTTAAAAATTGCGGAAAGATCAAAGGGATATCGATAGCCATTTTGCGTGACAGACAGACGCACACGGATATTATAATATAGATACTTCAAGACCTTCAATAGTTTTTTAAGGAATTAATTTTGAATTTAATTTCGCATTTTTTTAAAAAACAACGCGAAATCTTGAAATTTTCTTCCTGAGAAACGTTGTGATAATAATAATGGAAACGATACCTATTGTTCCGGCATATTACATACCATGAATATCTTGTGAATTATTGCATCCTTAAGATCATTTCTTATAATATAAACTTCAGTACGTTTTTAAAATGTTTAAATATACTCAATTTAAACCAACAAATATTGTGCGATAATACAACTGAACGAGATAAAGTCAAAACCGGAACAACAACAGGTAAAGTGAGATGTGCTGTGTTTTGTTTGTAGAAAGTGTGATATTGTTTTTTTGTTTAGCCGTGAACAAAAAAAAGGAAATAATGATGTCAATGAAATAAGAACATATCATTTAAATGGAGCAACATTAGTCAAGAGACTGTCGATTTGTAGGAGTGATTCCTCAATCATGGTGGTTACGTCCTCTTCTTTCCATTCTTTCTCATTCATCTTGGAAACTAACTTTTTATCGACGAAATGAAGCTTTGCGCGATCGTGATAGCCACTAATTTTAATTTCCTGAATCAACATTTCTGTTTCATCCGATAAAATCGAGATCAAGTTACGGCGTGTGAGCTGTTTCAGCAGAGAATAGCCTTTAGGAAGTAAAATTTTCTCAGGATATAGGAAAGAATATTTTTGAAGACACTCTTTCAATTTTTCGTCATGCTTTCTTACGAGACTTTCGTATTCAGGATCAGCAGCGGAATGAATAGCTAAAAGTACCATGATCGCATTTTTCTTTCCTGGATCCACAATGATGAATGAAGTGTATTGCTTATCTGGATAGAGAAAATATCCGTGACCCACGTCAATGAAAGCGTAATCTTTGTCATCATCTGTAAATGTTCGATAAGATAGAGTATCTTTAGCACCGTCTATCCCGATTTCCACGGCGAGCTGATTTTTTGTCTCTGGTGTTGTTTGATAGTTTCTTTTCATTTTTCCAACAATACCCTCGCTATTGTGCAAGTGTATTTGTTTTCTTGCAATTTCAGAGCATTTATACGAACCGGCTTCGATATCCCAGAACGGTTCATCCATTATGCGAGTAGACAAAGAACATGTATCACCATCTACCATGGACTCTTTCGCTTTTTGAAGAGCTGTCAGGAGTTGCTCTTTTAAATGACCAATATTTTCAAATCTTATTTCATTTTCCAATGATGGGGTAGAGCTTTTAATTCCACATAAATTATTTTTCTTTTTCTCGAAAACTAGCTCATCTTCATCTTCCAGTCCCACAAAAAAATTTGTGACCTTCCTTTTATCGAATTCTTCCTGAGCTGTATGGGCTGCCATATTTTCTTTTTCTTTTAGTGGAAAATTTTCTAAAAACATAAAGGATAGAAACGATTTTTTCAGTCGATAAAGCTCCGTCTTTTATAATTATCCATAGTACAAAGTGCATTTTATTTCAAAATCTCAAGACATTTAGACACTCTATATCAGTTTTCAAAAAGTAGACTGAATTTTTAACAAGAATATAGAGGTTTCAACAGCGGCTTTCTCTATGTGTACCCTATGCCCCACGGTAAGCAGGACTTGTGAATTAATTTTTTGTAAGAATTCACGAATTTTCCGATGCAAAAGTGTTAAGAGTGATAAGTTGCACTTTCCGTCATCTAATCACGAACTAACAGATCATGTGAAAACCTGTCACACCACATCATCTCTTGACGATTTCAGTATACTATCTAGGGGAAGCAACCGGTTCAATTTGTTAGAGATTAAAGAGAGTTTGTTCATAATGCGGGATAGTCCCCCCATTTGAATAACAACATCAGATGAGCTTATTGTATTTTGACAATTAGGTATTTAATCCGTAACTATGGTTACTGCTAAACTTTGTATTTCCAAAGCTTTGTAGTAACACAATATCGCAAAGAATTTTCATAAAAATTAAAATAAATTGATTGCTTGAAAATCGGTGTGTGAACAGCCGAAACGTCGTAAACAATGTAGTTTTTGTAATAAAATTCGCCATGTTTAAATGTATTTTAAAAATATATATTTCATTTTATTAAAAGTAAAAGCTTTTTGGCTTACGCCATCATCAGTACATAAAAATGATCTCTAAGTAGTTTTTCTTATCATTTTTATAAAGCTATTATTATTATTATTATATTATTTTTCACTTTAAAGCCTTTTTGATAAACTCTTCATGCCAACCAGATTTCGAGAAAGTTGATATGACCGAATTAGGAGCATCAAATAAAGTGACTGAAATAACAGTTAAATTATATTTGAATACTACAAATACATTGTGAGACAAACGTTGTCAATGCAAAGGTGATGACACCACAGAATATTCCCAATTAAAAAGTTCGGGAATAAATAAATCGTCCACATAAAACTTTGGACAATTAAATTTTCGGCTACACATTTGTTCGAAAATAAAAAAAAGAATGAAATTTTTCGAAGTTAATATGGTTTGTTCCAACATGTTTTAATATTGTAGAACATCAAAATCATAAGACAATTACCAGCCATCAGCTAGAGATGAAATACTAGACTTATACTACACTCATTGACTTGATCATCCTGAGGAAGGTGTCCATGTCTCTTATGTCATAACAATTCTTTTATAAGAATCACGAGGCTCAAAATCTTCAAGATTTAAGAATCACCCTGAGATCAACGCTTGTAATCAGATGCTCTATGTTATTACAAAGGGCAGGGAAAACAGAGAAAACGGCAAGGCAACGGAGAATGGGAACAAGCAAGATAAGGCAGAGGTAAGCAAGTAAAAGGTGAGCAACAATGTCAAAGCAAACTGCGTCCGGAATTAATTTGTACAAAATTAACACTGCTGTGGAATCTGAATTGTTCTTTGTTGTAACATTATAAGCTATTTTAAAATTCTTTATAAAATAAATGGAACTTTAGATAAAAGAATAATCCATTATCAATAAAAGCCTTTTCAAATCTGATGGTTGCTTTTTCAAACCATATTTAAATGTAATACAAGCTTCGAAAATTTGGAAAAAACTTGAAACACGAAGTGAAAGTTTGGAAATAAATAAACAAAAGCTCGGTGCCATCGTAGGATTCCACATGATGTTTCGAAAAGAGTTATTTTTGACGAATTGGATGCGCCATTTCATTCGTATATATCAGAGAAAAATAATTAATAGCTTTTTATTTAATATAAGTCTTAAAGCACGTAGAAAAGTAAATATATATATACGGAAAGAAATTAGTAACTTAAAATACAGTTCAAAAGACTTTCTTACAGAAAATATTCTTTAAAAGTTTTAAAAGACGCATCGCTTTGAAATCGCCATTTTGGATTTTAAAATACATCGGCAGACAGAAAATCGCATCGTTTGTCCCACCACGACAACCTGATACCCAGTTTTTTTTCCTTTTTTGACGCCAATCGTTGGCAGCTTTGGCATAGGCAACAAATTCTGGGGAAGAGGATGTGTCCCCCAGGGTTACAAGGGCTAAAAATATTGAAGTATAATAGGGTTAAACTAATACACTTCTCTGTAAATGGATGAGTGCTTTAAACTGTGTATTGACCGGCTATCTTAAACATAGGTTGTTTATCAATAAAGAATATTCAGACAGTTTGTACAAAATAATAGCTCTTCTTTATCCCAAACTTGCAACCTACCGAACATTTGTTCTACAACAGAAATTTCTAGAGCAAAATAGTTTATAAGAGACTAAGTAGCGAAACATACGTTCCATTAGTTCGTTTTTTTTATTTGACACTGTCCTGCTTGAAAGCGAATAAGATAATATTAATATCATCGTTGAAGGGAATTTCCAAGAAAATATTATGCAATAAAATGTTTTTTTAAGTATACGAAAAAGAATAGACCTTTGTTTGTAATAAAAACAAAATTATTGTGCATTGAAAATGCACAAAGGGAACAAGTATTTGTATATTATTAATATGATCTATTCTAGATCATATGACATTTCTTTATTAGTTTACACATCCTCGTCCCCAGGGTTTGTTGCCATGTCAAAGCTGCTACGCTTACTTGACGCCCCGGCCTCGCTGTCCAAAAGGCGAAAGCTCCTGGGGTCGAAGTTGTTAGTTCACAATAAAAAGACTTCAGGAAGCATGTAAGTTTTTTCGGGAGGGCAATCTTTACGAATTCCTTTGCCTATGTTTTTGTTTTGGCACCGTTGATTTTCATAAAATTACTGAAAACACCAATCTGAATGCTGAGACGAATAAATGTGAGGCTGATCATGTTTCTAGACGATGTGCTTTTAATGGCACAAAACTTAAAATATTTCAAACAGGAGAGGGGCACTCTGATATATCTACTCCAAAATTTAGGATTTATTATATATCAGAAAAAATCCTTTTTCTAACCTGTTCAGACAGTAGAATTTTTAGGAGTATTAGTACAGTATTCTCTCCAATTAACGGACACTCTGAAAGGCGGACACCTCTGATTAGCGGACACTTTGGTAATACACCGGCCGTTTTGTATTCAAAGTCTCATAAGAAACTTTCCAATTAGCGGACAATCCAAAAAAATCAAAAGCGAGCAAAGAAAAATAGACAAAAATGAATAGTTTTATTAACATTTATTTAAAACATTTTACAACTTTTGTGTCCAGCTTTCTTTTAATCTCGTCGATTTTCTTTATCAACCACTTTATTAGCATGGCCATGAAAGCGATAAATAATAGGAACCTCTACACCATAGCCACATCCACGATTCAATCTTTTGCTAAATGTGGTTTTACTAAGGAAACATGTGAGATCGACGAAGTATTTAAAGAACTTTTCAAGAACTTACTGCAGAGTTTGACTCAGAAATAACTGCTGAAGAATATATTGATTTCAACATCAAAACATGTACTTCAGTACGTGTAATCAGCTCAGATAAAGTAGATTGGAAGTAAGCTCCCTAGAAAAATGTGTAAATGAATATATTCGAAAAGAGTCTGGAAATATAGAAGAGATTTGAAAATGTACAAACGGAACAAGTATTTGTATATTATTAATATGATCTATTCTAGATCATATGACACTTCTTTATTAGTTTACACATTCTCGTCCCCAGGGTTTGTTGCCTATGTCAAAGCCGCTACGCTTTCTTGACGGCAGAAGCCCTATGGGAAGTTGTTAGTTTACAATAAAAGGTTCTTTTGGGAGGGCAATCTTTACGATTTCCTTTGCCTATGTTTTTGTCTTGGTCCAGCACCGTTGAGTTTCACAAAATTACTGAAAATACCAATCTGAGTGCTGAGACGAATAAATTTGAGGTTGATAATATCTAGACGATATGCTTTTAATGGAACAAAAATTAAGATAATTGGCACAGGACAGGGACAGTCTGATATATCTACTTTAGAATTTAGGATTTATTATAAAGCAGAAAAAATCAATTTTCCAACCTGATCAGAAAATAGCATTTCTAGTAGCAATAGTAGACTCAGTTGCAATCACATTCAAAAAGAAATGTCAAAAAGTTTTAAGAGCACAACAAGTGTCGGTAACGGAAATATCCCAACTCATGTTCAGCCTAGGTTGTACTTCCAGGTGGAGGGATAACATATAGAATAAGTTTTTCATATCAGACAATGATCACGTTTAACCAAAATTCAAAAAGGAAAGAACTGCAGCCGTATATTCAAATCCTTTCCCCTCACAATGGAAAAATAATAAAAGTAAAAGGGAACCTAGTGGCGATTCAAACGGATTGTAACAAAAGTGGTTGGGGAGCAGCTTGCGAATAAGTTCAACAGGTGGGAGGTGGTCTCTCTTGTAACAGGCAGAACATATCATTTTTTCTGGAATTAAAAGCGGCACACCTTGCAATATTACGCTACACCACGAAAAAACGTCATTTGTCACTTCATCTAAAAATGGATAACGTGACAGCTTTGAGTTACCTGATAAAGCACTCACAAAGAAAACTTAGGATTATTTGTTGTCAGAAGGGATCACTTTTACTGCAGAATATCTCCCAAGGAAATTGAATGTAACAACAGATCGGGAATCTACAAAGGAGCGATTGACAGTTGCAAAAGAGAATTGGACCTATTTGCGTCAAAGTTAAATACCCAAGTACATGTCCTGGAGACCAGAGTTCTCTACTTCAGCCATAGGAAGGAACAAAAGGTTCCGCCTTTTCTCCATTGTGCCTGATAACACAAGTATTGAAGAAGGTTCAGACGGAAACGGTAGAGATAATTCTAATAACACCGGCATGGCACACTTAACCGTAGTATGCAACTCTTCTGCCAATGTTAATAAGCAATCCAATGTTACTACCTATCCTATCTTTGAAGTAAAAGTTTTCGAATGAATATGTAAACATAAATTAAAAATCTTACTGATTAAACGTTATTTGCAGCGAGCATTAAAATGTGCAGAATCATCTGGCTATAATTGAATTTTACAAGAGACCTTTACAGGGACGCCAAAACAGAACCTTACCTGGTCATAAAAAACCGACATTCACTAAACCAATCAATTACAATTACCGTACTGATTTAAAAAAAGGTTGATGTTGATGTTTTTTCTTCAACACGTCACAAGCTGAGAACATGGATATGCTTAGAAGTGCCTTTTATGAGTGGATAATATAGAGTCACTAAAATGCTTTTAAGTACATATTTATTTATTCCTTTTATAATTACGTTATATAAGTTTTTACAATAAGAAAGTGCGGATTTAAACTAATAATTGTGCTTGTGAAAATTTTCCTCGTGCTGGCGCTTATGAATAGTCATAAAATATCTCTGAGAAAAACGTTATCACAGTAACTGACTATTTTAGACGGCTATTATAACAACATAAATAATAATGAAAATAATAACTGTTCAACTGGCATATTTGCATTGACTGATATATCCCACATTGGTAGGTTGAACTTGCACAATTCGGACCTTATCTTATTTTCAATCTTAGTTGCTTAATTATACCGCAAATATGCTGCCTAATTTTACTAATCCTGACAAAAGCAAAAAATTACAAATCCTGACAGAGTGACCTCCTTGTAATAAAGATGTTTAAAGTTTCCTCATATGAAAATCACCAACACAATGTCTATTATTCCCAGTCACAGCTGACCCTTACTGCTTTATTGCTGCCATCAACCAGTGGTATAGTGACTGTGGTTGCACGATCGGAATGTGCTTCAGATGAGCCTGATGACCAATTCTGATGTTCACCAAGAAACAATTTGTCGATAGCATCTTGCATTTTTCCCTGCACATACGTGGGGTCAACTGGATTGCGGTTTGCTGACATTTCCATATTTTTCTCGAGGACAGCCATATAATTCTTCATGATTTTGATTGATTTTGTGCATTAAGAAGTAAAATGCTTTAAAATGCAGATACAAATGTTGGACATTTTACGTTGTTCGAATGATCGAATGTTTATTTTTTTAAATCATTCACGTCTTTGCTGACATTTAAAATGGAGCCAACCGAAAATGCGTCGTCTGTCTCGTCAGCAATGTCTCATTCTTCTACGACCAATGAAAATGCACCAGCCATTATTAAAAAACGTGGTAAGTTTTTTTTAAACACGTAGCCTAAGTTTTCTTAGATATCATAGATTTCTTGTATTATATATTATTTATTGCTGAACCAAATAATCCTTTTTAACTGTTTTACTATCAGAACATGATGAAAAGACTTATTCATTCCGTCCAACACTAAAATACCATTATGTGTGTCATAATGAATCTGTCGCGATTCGATTGTTCTCTTTTTCATAAATTTAATTTTTTTTCTAGGTCGTCCAAGAAAGGGTGAGCGTCCCATGACGAACTCTCAAAAATGCAAAAATTATCGAGCAAAGAATAACACAATTGAAAAGAAGAAAACCGAGGCGCTACGAAAAAAGATTTGGCGCCAAAATCTCAAGAACAATCCTTCAGACTATGAACGTTACAAAGTATCGGAACGTCATCGCAAACTAAAGAAAGCACAAGCAACAGCGGCCCAACAAATTGAAGACGCATCTATCGAACCTACCAGCAGTAACGATTCGACCCTGAGCACCAGTTCTATAGAAGACATCGATTCTACCGAAAACACAAATGGTATCGACTCAGAAAGTCCCACAAGCTCCCAATCATGTCGTTCCTCATCACCATCGTCGTCATCTACCTCAAGTTCCCCAAGCTCCTTCACCACAAAGCAATCGCTTCACCGTAGCGTATCGCGTGTGAACAACCTCCTACCAAAAAGCCCACATAAAAAAGCTGAAGTCATCGAGAAATTAGCTAAGAAATATCAGGTGAAATTTCAATTCAAGAAAACTTCACGTGGTAGACCTCGAAAGGACTTGGATGAAGAAGAAAAGCAATGGCTTATTTTGGTCACCAGAGCTTCTCCTTATTTACATCATGCTGTTATTTCCTGGACGAAGAGCAAAAGCTAGATCATAAAAGCATTGTCGTTATTACCGAAAGTTCAGATCACAATCGCATAACTTCGATGAGCTCCTTGAAACAAGTTGTGGAGATTGCTGAAGAATGGACTAAACGGAAATTTCATCGCCTAATCGTTTGGAGTGATGGAATGGGCTCCCAATTTCGTTCGCGTTTCGTGTTCAAGATTCTATCTGCTACCATCCTCGTTGATAAAAGTTTGAGTTGGTTCTACAATGAGCGTCACCACGGAAAAGGACCGATGGATGGGGTTGGAGGTACGCTAAAAAATGTCGTTTTTCGGAAGGTGAAATCAAACAAGGCTGTGATTTACAACCCGAAAGAATTTGCCGAAGCTGCCTCGCAGTTTGTTCCATCTGTGATCACTGTCTACATGCCGAGTGAGTCGGAAATCACGGAGCCGGAAGGTATAGAAGCCGCTTCTCCCATCCCCGAAACCCTCAAGATTCACAAGTTTGAGAGGTCAATCAACCAACGTGGTGATTCCTCAATTGCATTTTACAAAACTGCTGCTGATGAGGAGCCGTATTACACTCATTGGTACAGCAAGGCTGGTGGCTTGATCTGTGATCATAACGTTTCGACTACAGTTGAAGAGAACCAATGTGCAAAGTGTTTTGCTTCCTATCATTCAGATAACACTACGGATTGGTTAGAATGTCCATCCTGCAAAAATTGGTTTCACGAAGAATGTTTTTATGTCTAGTTATTCCCAGTTTTAAGGTGGACTTGGATGAATTGTTTTTCTCCGTTAAAACTAGATAAAAACTTGTCTTTTTATTTTAGTGTTGGACGGAAAAAGGTTAATATTCTTATCCTAACGAACGAAACTGCAGCCTTCAAAACTGTATTTTATGAAGTTATTTATGATGTTCCTTGGCATTTATTTACGATGATTTTGTTTTTCTTTAAAGATTGAACTAAAGTTCGAGCTAACATTCATTTTTAAAAAGCTCTATTTATTTTCTTACTTTAGTGTCGGACGGAAGATTTTTAAAAGTTCAATTTAAACTGGACAAACCTAACTCATCTTTAGATAATTTCTTGAATTAATTGCGTTTCCATATAAATCAACGTTCTGTCATGTTTTTTTGCGAGAATAGAGACATTTATTTTCTTCCGTCCGAAACTAAAATTCAGCTTCCGTCCGACACTTTATTCCATTGCTGAAGAAATTTGTTAATATACAAAGTTCAAAAATTGTAAAATTTTCCAAATACTGTTCAAAAGAAAGAGGAACGTTTCAGTACAAATATATATCTCTACTGCATCTTTCTTTCTCTTACTTTCGATAGAAACGTGTAGTGAATCGAAATTTTCAAAAGTTCTTTTTTTATCGATTTCGTCCGACACTAAAATCAAACTCTAAATCCTTCCCCGTCAGTATCTAGTATGATCACATCCTTTTTACCCAAACTAAACCAGCCCTCAGGCAATAGAATAAACGCATAGGGAAACCGTAATTATTTGCAGATTGTTTTTTATAGCCTATTCAAGTATCGATTTTTCCGTCCGACACTTTTTTAATAAAAAAATAGCCCCACTGCCTCATCAACAAAGATATAAAAATAGTTCAAAATTCAGGTACGTACTGTACTTTTCTGCATGTTTTTGCACGCATTGTCATTTTGATTTATTTATTTGATCACATGTGAACATTCTATCCAAGGCTGGTTAATGAGGCGCATTCAGTCTATTTTTGTTGCACTGTGTTTGGTAATATATTTGCCAACTGCTAAGACTGCCATTTACAATCCAATCTAAACCTTCGACATGCTACCTTAATACCCCAAACGTGAATAGAGTTATTCTATTTATCCCTACCATGCAGCGCTAGTCAGGTTGTTTTAACTTTAAAAAAATTTGACAATTTTTCTGTTTTCGCCGCAGGGATACCCCATTTTCTTTATTTTTCAGTTGAACTACCATTATATAAATTATTGAAAAAATATTTAAAAATAATTTGTCGCGAAACATCTTTGATGTATTAAGAACTTGCTTGAATTTCTGTGATAGTTAGCTGTCTTAGATAACAAACTTAAATGTTTTATTAACAGCTTTGTTTGAAAAGAAAATATTAAAACTAGCATTTTTTGAATTAAATTAATGACATCAGTATTTATACAAATTCTTAAATATTTAGCTAGTGTTATTCATTAGGTTTTGTAGGACGTTTAAAGCCAAAACTGTTAGTAAAAACAATGAAAATTTACCTGGAACTGCCGCTGAACTCAGATAACTTAAACTAGACTTTTTTTTCCAAAAATGTAAAATGTTAAAAAGTTCACAGTCTTGATTATGTTTTCTTTATATTATTCCGTAATTTTTACTTCAGGTTTTCTGTTAGGATGGCTATAGTTGAAAAAGTGCTCATGATATGTAAAACGCTTAGAAATTACTTACCACGTGTGCAGAAAGTTTTGGAAGTTATTTTATCTATGACAAGTTTGTTATAATCAATTTCTGGCACTAAAAATATAATACAAATAAATAATGTCAAGGATGTACATCAAGAATGAAGAAATAGTTGTGACATGACAAACTGCCAAATCGATAGACATCAGTTACAAGGAACAGAAATGAATGGGTGGATGACAGGGGATAAAATACATCAGATAGTAAGTGAGAAACAGATTAACATTGGAAATAAAAAATAAATAAAAAAGATGCAAGCATAAAATTTGTGACGAAGAGGATAAGTGATCTTATTGATTATACAACAAGTTTTGTACTTTTTGAAATAACATTTGTGGAAAAATAAAACTTCTATGACGTAAACGGTTTTGAAGATAATTTTACCTCTTGTGACATCTATTGCAAGAACAAACCAAGGCAAATATTTAGCGATAAATGCGTCTATTGTTCCAATCTTTGCGATATCACATACGTCAGAAGATGTGGAAGAAATCCTTTCCAATTGATTTTCAGTCGTCTGTAACATGGTAGCTAAAACATTAAAGAACTTCCTAAATATGAGAGTAAATATTCAAAATAAATGTCTGAGAACCTGTATAACTATTGGAGTGAAGGATGACATGTAGCTTTAACCAATTAGCTGTTGTTACACACATAAATGCCGCAATCAACTATAAATGTCGCAACAATAAATGTCGCTCAAACAGTGATGGTCAACCATAAATGTCGCAAAGTCTATTGACACCTAAAACAACTTTTGAGCGGAAATTCATGGTCAATAGAAGTTATCAAATAATTATTGAGTGATGGTTATGTTTCACATTTCGAATGATTCCGTTATCCAGTGTAATCTTTGCAATCATAGGGTGCATGATAACTTTAGTCACAGAGTTGTGTGAGGTGTCTTTGCGCAAAACATTTTAATCATATTGTTTTGTTGTTGTGTGTAAAGACCTGTAACTTCATGATAATAATTAATCACGAGTTACTCCCTCTTTCGATCTATGTTATTACATACATTTGACATTATGTATTATTTTGCTTTGAGCATGATATTTTCAATCAATAGATAGCATGTGAGAGATTACTTTTGGCATGGTATTATATATTCTTTTGCTTTCAGCATGATATTTACAATAAGGGCACTTATTACAGATCGCTCTTGAAATTTACAAGTGGTTTGATTTTTTGTCCACAGCCATATTTTTAGTTTTTATATACAGTATAACTCATATGAAGAATTTCAAACACAATGCGACATTTATGGTTGATTACGAAATTTCTGTGCGACATTTATCGAAAAAAACTGACTTTTTAATTTGCGACATTTATGGTTAAGTTTGCGACATTTATGGTTGATATGCGACATTTATGGGCGATGTTGCGACATTTGTGGTTGATTGCGACATTTATGGTTGATTGCGATATTTATGGGTGTAACAGCTGTTTTGTATAAAATTACTTAAACAAATAAAAACCTATATGTATGTGAATTTGATTGAGAAATTTTATCCTGCTTAGCCTGACCTTGTGTGACTTATTAATCAATTCATGCCCTAAACGATGGGCGCAATGATTAGTATGGTCAATCAGCCTTCCATTACAGCTATAGAAAATTTGCATATGAAATAATGGAATACATAAAACCTTAATTAAAAGACTGACAAAAATACAAAGCAACTAGAGAAAAAAATTACTGACGAAGTTTGTTGTTGAAATTTCCTAATTACGTAATGTATTTTTAGTCATTACAAAAAAATATTTAATCCAACAAGTATACGGCAATTTCGAAACATTTAATGTTTCTTACAAAAGTAACAATCGCGTTGAGGACTAAACTTTGTATGACCTAATATAAAACAAAATATTGGGTATCTTCTACGGTAAAGTACTTGTGTTCCTTTTTAGAGTTCCTATCTTACGAGAAACTTACCTAAAGGTGTAGTAACTTCGACATTTCTTTTGAGATTAAAGTTTTCAATCAGCATTGTTTTAATTTTTTTATTCAATTGTGACAACAATTCATCTGAAAGGGGGTTGTCTCCTGTCGACATAACAACTTCTATGTTGCAGTTAAAAGTGTCAATTACATTTGATGACGTGCATGTTTTTGTAATAACTTCAACTGACTTTCCAAACTCATCTTCTAAATATTCATGCTCAGACTTAAGTACTCCATCAATTGCTTTCTTTAATAATTTTAATTCAAGCTCACTTAATGTGCAATGATTGCTTTTTCTGACGGAAAATACAATGTGAAGTGAACCAGTTTTCCAGTATGAAAAAGCAAAAATAAGCTCACTGAACTTTACTTCCTTAATAAAAGAGTCCTTAATTTTGTTTTTTAACACATTTGATTTAGGTTTTCTTGAATCAATGTAATCGTCAAACACACCAGGTTTTGATGAATGGATATTTATTTCAACTTGAAATTTTTTATATTCCTCTCCTCTTGAAATTTCTTGTAGTTTATGCACGCGAACATCAACTTCATCTAGTCCTAAAATGTTAGTAATTGATTCTTTTATC
Source organism: Hydractinia echinata (assembly GCA_030067915.1). Classification (NCBI taxonomy): domain Eukaryota; kingdom Metazoa; phylum Cnidaria; class Hydrozoa; order Anthoathecata; family Hydractiniidae; genus Hydractinia; species Hydractinia echinata. The sequence goes on along the minus strand of JASGCC010000078.1, from coordinate 31,219 downwards.
ACTTTTTCAATTTCTGTATTCATTTGCGAATCTAAACAATACAATCCAGCCTCTTCTAGAAAGATTTCCAGCTGTTCATTGTCTTGTACTGCCCTTTTGCTGGCAGATAACTGGACTGCAATTTCTAGAATAGTATTACCTAAAAGGACAGGTAAATAAGTAAAAAATCATGCAGATGATAATTTTAAACCATACACCATCTGTGTTGCCACTTTTTAGGGCTGCTATATTTAAAAAAAGGGGCAAAGGTAATCCTAATCACCCTCAAAAAATTCAAAATTAAGCTAAGCGAATATAAGACGATTATTAACTGTTTTTAACGAAACATTAATTTTGTTTGATTAAATTTGAAGAAAAAATACCGTAATGATGTTTTCAATGAATGCAACTTCCAACGTATACTTCTTCTACACGAAAAATATTTGATACCAGAATTTTTAACTTTCATAAGTAGTTGCTAAGTAGTAGTTGTAAACTGCCATATTAAGGATACGGTAACCACCTGAGGCACATACTCAGCATATTTAAAATATCCCCTCTGCTCGCTATATTAACCTTAGCAAATATATATATTCTGAAAGCCGAATAACTTATCTCTAGAATGATGATAAAATATTTCCATAAAAAAAATCCAAAAAGTAGAAAAGAAATTATATACAAAAATTCACCCTTCCAGTTCATTTTGTCGAACACTCCCCTCAGTAAAATTTTTGTTCGTTGAAAAAAATATGATTGCGAAGCTCTTATTCAGCTCTAAAAAACTTTGCTTTTTTTACTCAAAACAACACGTGGTTCCAAAAATATAGCATATTTTGTGTTACAGTAGCTGTTTTATGACTGATTTATCTATTTTTAAGCATGATAGCTCAATAACTCGATATTTCCTCACTTTCTGCGTTAGAAAAAGCAAAGTTTTGTAGCCAAAGACATAATTGTCGCAACAAACTTGTTTTCGTACAATTTCGACAAGATGGAGGGGAGTGTTCGACAAAAATATATACCGTTACGAATGAAAATTTTACTTCGAGAAAAAGCAAATCAAAGACCTTTGCTTTTACCTGCAAGAATCATGGTTACACCCACTTAAACGTTATGAATAATTAATAACTCATGAATATTTTATTTAAAATTAAAGGTAAAGTGTTTTCGCAGAACTATGGGTCTAGTTATTGTTAAACAGACAACAGGATAACATAACATAACAGGATAAAAACGAAAAAAATAAATAAATAAATTAAAAAGGTATAGATGATAAATAATAATATATTTGTATAGATTATTAAAGTGTGAATGTTTCCTATGTTATATGTAGAGATGCAATTTTTTATTAGTTCTGCAAACTCTCTTTAATTATCATACAGATTAAATATATTTAAGGAATTTTAAACTTTGAGCACACTGTTGAAAACACTGAAAGATAAAAAAGATTTTTTCTCATTTTATCCCTCTTAACAATAAATATTTTTGATTCTTTTTTTAAAAATATCAGGAAAATATGCCAAAGAATCAAAATTAAAAAAAATAATTTTTTTAAAAAAAATGCCCCTGAAGGGGGTTACCGTATCCTTAACGAGGAAACAGCCAGTTACTAAACCCAGTCACGTAGGGTTCAGATAGATCATGAAATGAAATTTAAAAATCCTAAATTTGTAATTTCTAACTGCTTTATTTTCAACTTGGTACAATTATAAACTAAGTAAAATAGAAGTTGCAATCAACCAAGTTTTTTTATGTAAATTTTTTGATGGTGATTAGGCTTACGTTTGCTCTCTTTAAACTTTCTTTTAAATTCATAAAGTGCTCGCATTATAATTGGATGATGAAACAACAATTAGTCCTAAAGTATGTTATATTACACAGCACAAATTAAATCTATGGCCCAAAAAAAATAAAAAATCGAAGATTTGGCAAAAAAATAGGAAATGAGCGAAAGTTTACTAAATGCGCACATGCATATCATCTTTTGAACAAGACCAGTGCCTGTTGAAAGTTATGACACTACATATAGATGGATTTATGTTTTATCGAAGACAGTTTAAGATAAACGATTCAGAAAGAAATAAGACTTCCTAAAAATATACATTTTTTGTTACGCTGCAGTGTAATTTAAAGTGTGGAGAGGTTTTTGCAATTTGAACTTAACCACTTACCGTTGTACTGGCTTTGAATTTCTAATTGTTCCACACGAACATGTAATTTTTGAGTTTCTAATTCTTCCACACGAACTGGTAAATTTTGACACTCCAATTCCTCCATACGATCTGGTAAATTTTCACTTTCCAATTCTTTAACACGATCAGATAACTCTTAAAGACAAAACATATTTTGTTACTGCAATTGAAACATGTATTTCTTCCATAAAAAGTATTTTTTTGTCATTCTTTTAAACAGTAATTATTAAACGTTAAAATAATTATTCTGATTTTTATGGATGATTGTTTAAGAATCGTTTCTTGAATTAATTGAGGACATTTTTTAAGAAAGGAGCGTAACAAAATAGGACACGTCTATTAAAAAAAAATAAAAATACGCAGAGGAGGTGTTTTAAAATCGGATTGATTAATCACCCCAAAATATCTTTTCGATTTTTTTCGTTGTGACTTCAATGTAAAAAGTAAAATATTGATTGGAAGAAGTCTTATTTTTAAAAACTTATATCAAACTACTCAAAAAAACGATTGATAAATCTGTTGTAAAGTTAAAAGTCTAAATTTTTGCTTAAAAGTTAATGGAAAGAAGGCTTCATAATAAAACGTCATGCTCACTTTGTCTTATGGCATACTTAAACTTTTGTTTAATTTCGTAAAATTTGATCCTAATACTCAATTAGTTACTTTTAACAACAAAATAATTTTTCCTCCTTTCCTTGTACTCTTCTATCCGTTCATGTCCTACCATCAATGTCAAAGTCAATCCCGAAATTCGCAATCACTCTATGTTCCTGTGTAGTGCATGTATTAAACAACAGTTCACACCACCTTTCATCAAACAATGACGTATGTAAAAGAAATAAGAAGATATACCTTCAACTTTGGCATTCAAACACGCCATATCATGTGTTATACTTATATGTAACTGCTCAATTTTATCTTCTAGGTTTTCCGTTTGATTGGTGTTACGCACCAAGTCACATCGCATGCCTTCTATTTCTTCATTCAGTGTTGTGAAACTTAAATTTGTCTGATATTCAAATGAAGTATATGTATTTTTCAATTCGTTAATTTTAGTGTTGTGATGATCTAACCTTGTTTGGTTGGATGCGATGAGTGCTTGCAACAATAAGTTGTCTTTGACATTTAAACTTACTCTTTTTAAATTATTCACATCAAACGGCGAGTTGTATTTTAACCGAGTTATAATAAAAAGAACTTTATCCCATGCAGCTAAAAAATCAGGATTCGTTAAAGCTGTTATATCAGGAAAGTGATTAAGGTAATTTCGCATATTCTTTCCTCTAATGCAAAATGCTCCTACAGATATGTCCACGACGGGTGGATGATTATTTCGCCAATCCTCGTCATTTGGTTTGATAGATGTCAATGCTTCAATAAGCAGCACAATTAGTGTGATATCAAAGAGATTAGAGTCTGTTTCATTTTTACCATCTGGAAATAGCAGTTTCCATTGCGGTTTCGTGACCACTCCTTTGCCCTTTAAGCGTGCCAGTAGAGATTTTTTTGAATTTAAGAAGTTGTTCAAATCTTTTGGTTGTTTTGGTACACCATTGTTGTGCAGAACGTTCAATAGTGCATTTCTCAGTGGACCAAGAATAAACATGGCTAATCTAAGCCATAATTCACACGAGGTAACAAATCCTTCAAGCGTCATTTCTAAAAGATATAAGATTTAACATATAATGCATTAAACAAGAAACAATAAATAAAAATAAAAATCAGAATTATCAAGTGAAAAGCTGAATGATTATGCAATCAAGTTTTTGGTTTGTGCAGACACATGAACAGGCTGTATTTATAGTAAAAGTCTGAGTTATCAGGTGAAAAGCTAAATGATTATGCGGCCAAGTTTCTGGTTTGTGTGGACACATGAAGAGGTTGGTACCAGGATCAAGGTTATCTGGCTGTCTTTAGCGAATTGCAGATGCCCTGGATACGATTTATATCTCATAAAAATCCCATCGTTTAGTCAAAACGTTTTATAAATATATTCTAACATAAAAATCACATTAGACGTTTTAATACTTACTATGATCCATTTTTTGTTGTTGCCGTAAATAATTGACTCACACACTTTTGACATAAGGTAAGGGAAAATGTAATTTCTTGTAAGTGCTCGTTAATCTAATTATACTTTTTTTGTTTTTTAATCTCTGACATGATCTTTGACACGTTGATAATAGCAAAATTTAATTGTTGAATTATGAATATTATGATATGTATTTTTTTGCACAATATTAAATATCAAATCTTTATATCACGAACAATAGAATTTTCGGTCTATCCGCCCCGCGATTTTTTTGTTATGCTCCATGGTTATGATACCTAGTGCCTTTTCATAATTATTTATTACGCACCTTGATGTCAAATTTTAGGTCACACACCTCTGAGGGGCTTAGATATTAGCTATTACTCGAACCTCCTCTAAAAAAATCTATGAAATCCTAATAATAGGAAAAAAATATTAACTTTCGATAGGATTATCCTTAGAACTTGAAACACAACTGACGACTTTATTTCATTAAGGCATAGTCTTAAGAAAACATATAGTCTGGCGTCAAACAATGTCTCATTGTTCATACTATTTCATATGCTAACTTTTCGAGCCGAGATCTCCGACCCTGCACGATACTTTAAAATGGCTGACTAGCGAGAAGGATGTTCCCTATGTTTTGAAATTTTTGCTTGGTGCTGTTCAATTCCTGGTTTTTCTGTGTCCAGGAAACAAAGGCTTAGGTTGTTTAAAGTTCCATTGGCTAACAACAAAGTAAACAAGAAGTGGGGCACTGATCTCATCAATGGTATTACGAAGTATAGAGAGATAGACCAATCTCTAAGAGATCGCAAATAAAGTCGCAAGTTGTATATATGTGAAAGACACTTCACGGCGGACGACTATTGTGTGTGTAAGTAGAACTATTTTTTTCTCTTTTTTTTGCTGTTTCTTGGTTTTCCTGCAGTCAAAAGAACCTTCTGCCAACAGACTTGCATGCACAAATAATGCACATTTGGGGCTGGCTATACTCAACCTGCTATATGGTCCTGTCTGTTTAGATCCAACACGAAAAGCATTGAAAGAAGGAGCTTTGCCAACGTTGAACCTTCCTCAAAACAGTGTTAGCTCTAGCAGTACCTTAACGTCATCCATCAGATCTCCAACATCAATTCAGAAACGTGAAGAATTTATGGTTTTACAACAGTTATCTCCTCCTAATTCTCCACCCATGTCTGTATACAAAGATTTTTTTGACTTCACACATCGAATTAAAAAATTATTTTTAGCTAGAAACTAGAAACTGTCTTTCAAATTCTGGTTCAGGTAATTTTGCAGATGCAGACAAACAAAATAGCCTTTTTGACAGTTATTATAGTCCATGTCTGGGACTGGAAAAGTTCAATGACCCATGTCAGTTGTGATGCTAGTTTGCCTCTGTTCTGTTCTTAACGAACGTTTCTTTCCTTTCTTCTTAACAGCCTTATGCTTTTCACGGACGTCTTTATCATGTGCAAAAGTGCGAACTCTAACAAACAGAGTTAGTAAATGTTCAAGTAGGTTGATGCTAATCTCTTTTTTTTCACTTTTGGATCAATTCCCTCACATATCATTTTGAAATTTGACAGTACTGTATTATCGGTTAAGATGGAGGAAACTAACTCTTTAGCACATAATTTGGTATTAAAAGCAGATGTTTTTGCACGAAATAACTTTTCACATTTAACAAAAATACTTTGCGTCCGTTGATTGACTCGCCACAAACCACCTCTATCACGGATGTTAACCAAAGTTTGTGTGTCATCTACATCAATCTTACACTATTTCAATACAAGAGCAAGAGATAGTAAAATGTATGTTCTGGGACAGGAAACGGGAAATGGGAAATGTAAACAACAACAACAACAACAACAACAACAACAAGTCCCGGAATCCCCGAAATCTCTAACTCCGGGAATCCCACCCCACCCCGAAACCGATAAATCTAACGCATGCGCACACGCCGATAGTGATAATGCAGACCTCAACAAAATCTAGGGCATGCGCAGTTGAGTAGGGGGGAAAGTCCCACTGTCCCAGAATCTTTTAGTTGAGGTCTATATATAATAAATGAATACACACACCGTGAAAGAGTTACAAGCTATTGCGAGAACCCGTGGACTTACGCGCTATTCCAAGCTGCGTAAGGCTGAACTTGTTGCACTCCTGGAGGCACCACCACAACCCGTTCCTGCTCCAGGAGCATTTACACCAGCGGCTTTGGATATATTCGAGCGTCAAGAGATGGCAAAAACCCGTTCTATTAAGAGTAAGATTGAGCCTAGACTTCCCTCAATTGACGACATGAATGCTTATGAACGCCAAGAGATGGCGAGGACACGTCCTGCAGTGAAGAGTAAACTGCGAGAGTTGTCTGACTGGCTATTGGACGCTGTTCCCGAGTCTATAAGGAAGGGTGTCAATAGCGTATATAATACGTTTAAAAACAATGTGATGAACCTCTACAACAGAGCCACGGGTGCAACACTTCATGATGCTATTCAGCAAGAAGCAAGGGAGGATCATGCTGAAGACGAGCAGCAACCGGATCAAGACTTCACGCCTCAGGAGCATAAGCAAGCCCACGGCAGGACCTTCCGGAGCTTCCGCATCCCTGGTATGGACGGCACGGATATCGACGGGTATTTAGGGATGGTGCGATCACACGTGAAAACCTTGGTCGAGAACCAGGTAGAGGAGATGGGATCGGCGAAAGCGCAGTGCTCCCTCTGGATCCAGTGAAAAAAGCCGGTGGAGGGTGCCAGTGAGTTGTTCATCGAGGTCGATAAGGTATTCAATAGCAGCATGACACCTGTCTTCCAGGGTAGCGGCGTGGAAGAGGTGCTAGACACGATGCTCACTCAGATCAAAACGCACGTGGAGAACCCGGCGCTGCCCAAGAGCGGTTTTAGCATCGGTCGAATTATGCATCTCGATGTAGACTTCCACAAGCTCAAGCTGACGCGGGGCTCCTTGTACATCGCAGCACCAAAGTGGTTAGCCACTAAAAAGGCCATCATTAATCCCGCAAACGAGGACGAGGAGTGCTTCAAGTGTAGCATAATGGCCGCTTTACATCACGAGGATATCGGTGATCATCCAGAACGCGTGACCAAGCTAAGACCCTACGCGGAGCGCTACAACTGGCAGCGCATCGAGTTCCCCACGAGCGTTAAGGACATCACCAAGTTTGAGTTGAACAATCCCGACATCGCGGTGAACGTCTTGTACGTGACGGGGAAGACTATCAATATCCTGCGTCGATCGACATACAACGGACGCGAGAAACAGGTTAATCTGCTACTCCTCACGGACGATAAAAAGACCCACTATACAGCAGTCAAAAGTCTATCACGACTGCTGTGCAGCGAGACATCAAAGAATACGGCAAAAATGCACTTTTGCATGAACTGCTTGCACGCTTTCCCCACAGTCGAGTCGCGCGACAAGCATTATGACTATTGCGCCGACAACGAGGCGATCAAAATATCCATGCCAAGCGAGAAGGAAAAGTGGCTATACTATTCGGACGGTCAGCAGCAGTTCAAGGTACCCTTCGTCAAATACGCAGACTTGGAGAGTCTGCTAGTCCCCATAGAAGATGCGAGCGAGACCAAGACGAAGAAGTTGAACGAGCACGTATCATGTGGTTGGCGGACATACTCAACCTTCGCATACGGCACCGTACCCGATGCGTTGAAAGGATGTCGCGGCAAGAGCTGTGTTAAGAAGTTCGTCGACCACCTGGAGGATGAGGTAAAGCGACTCTACGCTACATACCCAGAGCAGGACATGTTGCCACTAACGGAGATACTAAAGAGAGAGCACAACGAGGCTGAGAAATGCCATATCTGCATGAAGTCCTTCGATGATGACCTGAATTACAAAGTTCAGGACCACTGTCACTACACAGGGCTATATCGAGGTGCCGCGCATAACAGCTGCAACCTCAAGTATAAGATACCAACCCACGTGCCTGTGATCTTCCACAATCTCTCAGGATACGACGCCCACTTATTCATCCGAGAGCTCGGCGAAAAGTATGACGCTCAAGACATGTTGTATCGCCGAAAACACGGAAAAATATATATCCTTCGACGTTAAAATCAATGTACCCATCGGCGACTTTGAAAAGCGGGTAGAGATACGATTCATAGACTCTTGTCTGTATTTTTGTTTGTAGACATTTTGATATTGTTTTCTTGTTTAGCCGAGAACTAAAAAGGAAAATAATGATGATAATGAAATAAAAACAGATCATTCAAACTCAAGCAACTTAGTCAAGAGACTGTCGATTTGTACGAGTGGTTCCTCAATCATGGTGGTTAGGTCCTCTTCTTTCCATTCTTTGTCATTCATCTTGGAGACTAACTTTTTATCGACGAAATGGAGTTTTGCGCGATCATGATAGCCACTAACGTTAAATTCCCGAATCAACATTACTGTTTCATCCGATAACTTCGAGGTCAAGTTATGGTGTGTGCGCTGTGTCAGCAGAGAATAGCCTTTAGGAAGTAAAATTTTCTGAGGATGTAGGAAAGAATATTTTTGAAGACACTCTTTCAACTTGTCGTCATGTTTCCTTACGAGACTTTCGTATTCGGGATCAGCAGCGGAGTGGATAGCTAAAAGTACCAAGATCGAATTTTTTTTTCTTTCATCCACAATGACGAACGAAGTGAATTGCTTAACTGGATAGAGAAAATATCCGTGACCCACGTCAATGAAATCGTAATCTTTGTCATCATCTGTAAATGTTCGATAAGATAGAGTATCTTCTGCACCGTCTATCCCGATTTCCACGGCGAGTTGTTTTTTTGTCTCTGGTGTCGTTGGATAGTTGCTTTTAATTATCCCAACAATACCCATGTTATCGTGCCAACGTATCCTTTTGTTTGCAATTTCAGAGCATTTGTACGAGCCGGCTTCGATATCCCAGAATGGTTCACCCATTATGCGAGTAGACAAAGAACATGAATCACCATCAACCATGGACTCTTTCGCTTTTTGAAGAGCTATCAGCAGTTGCTCTTTTAAATCAGCAATATCTTTAAATCTTATTTCATTTGCCAATGATGGGGTAGAGCTTTTTATTCTACATAAATTATTTTCATTTTTCCCGAAAACAAGCTCATCTTCATCTTTCAGTCCCACAAAAAAATTTGTGACCTTTTTTTTATCGAATTTTTCCTCATCTGTATTCGCTTCCATATTTTCTTTTTCTTTTGGAAATTGGAAAATTTTCTAAAAATATAAAGGATAGAAAAGTGTTTTTCAGTCGATGAAGCTACGTCTTTTATAATTGTCCATGGGAGAAAGTGCATTATTTATCTCAACATCTTAATTAAACACTCTATGTCAGTTTTAGAAAAGTAGATTGAATTTTCAAGAACAATAAAGTTGTTTCAGCAGCACCTTTCGCTATGCGTCCCCTATGGCCCACGGTAAGCAGGACGAATTTTCCGATGCGAAAAGGTTACGGGTGATAAGTTGCACTTTCCGTCATCTAATCACGAACTAAAAGATCATCTGAAAGCCTGTGACGCCACATCATCTCTTGACGATTTCAGTATACTGTCTAGGGGAACAACCGGTATTTGTAGAAAGATTGTAGAAAGATTCTTTTATTAGTTGATTTTTGGTGCAGTCGGAGCTCAACAATGGCTAATAAAATTTATACTGAAAAAAATGTGTACTGCAAAAATTGAAACCCTTAATATGTAAAAATTATGTTATTGTTGCATTCAAGGAATTATAAATTAAATATATTTCTAAAAATCCCTTTTTATAATAAATTTTTCACTGGTGTTCGAGAAACGATCAACATTGAATAACAGTTTTTGTTGTTATTTTTCCTAATTATTCTTTTATTTCTCTTATTAGTCAGCATGTAATTCTAAATAGGTTTGAATTCAAACGTGTGATACTTCATTTTATCATTTTATTAATGCCTTAAAGCTCATTAAATTTATTGTCTTTTAGAAATTTGGTTGTTAACATTGACGCTAAGGAACTTTAACGTCCTAAAGTAGCTATAACGCCCCACATTTGAATAACAACATCAAATCAGCTTATTGTATTTTTACAATTAGGTATTTAATCTGTAACTATGGTTACTGTTAAACTTTGTATATATTAAGACGAAATATTATTTTGTACTTTAAAGCCTTTGTTTGATCAGCTGTTCTTGCCAACCAAATTTCGAGAAAGTTGATATGACCAAATAAGGACCATCAAATAAATTGACTGAAATAACAGTTAAATTTCATTTGGAAACTACAAATACATTGTGAGACAAACCTTGTCAATGTAAAGCTGATGACGGAACAGAATATTCCTAATTAAGAAGTTCGGGGAAAAAAAATCGGCCAATTGTCTAGCAAATGTCTAGCCAGAATTAAATTTTTGGCTAGTCATTTTTCGAAGTTAATGTGATTTGTTTCAAAATGTTTTAATATTGTAGAACATCAAAATCCTAAGAAAATTACAAGCCATCAGCTGGAGATGAAATACTAGACTTATACTAAACTCATTGACTTGATCATCCTGAGGCACGGCGTCCATGTCTCTTATTTTATAACAATTCTTTTCACGAGGCTCAAAATCTTCAAAATTTAAGAATACTTTAAGAATCACCTTGAAGATCAAAGTTCGTAATCAGAAGCTCTAACTCATTACAAAGGGCAGAAAAAACAAGGGAAACGGAAAGGCAACAGAGAAGGGGAACCAGCAAGACAAGATAAAAGTAAAAAAGCAAAGTGAGCAATAATTCCAAAGCAAACTGCTTTAGAAATTGTTTTTTGTTCTTATAAGCTACTTCGAAATTATTTGAATAGCTTATAACGAAAACTCTAAAAAAAGTTATAAAATAAATGGAACTTTGAATAAAAGAATAATTTATTATCTATGGAAGCCTTTTCAAATTTGATGATTGCTTTTTCAAATCATACTCAAATGTAATAGACGCTTCGAAAATTTGGAAAAAACTTCAAACACGATGCAAAAGTTTTGAAATAAATAAACAAAAGCTCCGCCTTTCAGTGCCATCGTAGGAATTCCATATGGTGTTTCACAAAAAGTTATTTTAAACATAGGTTGCTTATCAATAAGGAATACTCAGACAATTTGTACAAAAGAACAGCTCGTCTTTATCCCAAACTTGCTACCAAGCAAGCTACCGTAACTTTTGTTCTACAGCAGAAAGTTCTAGAGAAAAATAGTTAATAAAGAGACTAAGTGGCGAAACATACCTTGTTAGTTCGTTCTTTTTCATTTGACACTGTTCTTCTTGAAAGCAAATAAGATAAAATTAATATCATCGTTGAAGGGAATTTCCAAGAAAATATTATGCAATATTTTTTTTTTTAATTACACGAAAAAGAATAAACTTTTGTTTGTAATAAAAACAAAATAAGAAAAATAAGAGAATAAATGTACAAACGGAACAAATATTTGTATATTACTTATATGGTACATTCTAGATCATATGAAACTTCTTTATTAGTCCACACATCCTCGTCCCCAGGGTATGTTGCCTATGTCAAAGCCGCTCCTTTCACTTGACAGGGCAATCTTTACGAATTCCTTTGCCTATATTTTGGTCTAGGTTCAGCACCGTTGATTTTCACAAAATTACTGAAAATACCAACCTTAGTGAGGTTGATAATGGCTTTTGATGGCACAAAATTTAAAATGATTGATACAGGACAGGGACACTCTGATATATCTACTGTCAAATTTGGGATTTATTATAAATCAGAAAAATCCTTTTTCCAACTTGATTAAAAATAGTATTTCTAGGAGTACACTCGTACGGTACACTGAGTTGCAATGAAACTGTCTTTCCCAGGTTAGAAAGTCCCAGACATTCATAAGAAATGTCAAAAAATGTTATGAGCACAAGAAGTGTCGGTAATGTAAATATCCCAACTCATTTTCACCCTATGGGCTGTACTTAGGCAGACTACAGCAAAGGTTTCTTCAATGTTAACAAATAGGAGGTCTATAAATAAGTTTTTCATATCAGACAGTAATAAGTTTGGATCAAAATTCAAAGGGAAGAACTACCGCGGTATATTTAAAACATTTCCCCTCGAAATGGAAGACCATTAAATGTAACAGGGAACTTATTGACAATTCATACGGATGCAAACAAAACTGGCTGGGTTGCAGTGTGCGAAAAAATTCCCACAGGTGGGAAGTGGTTTTTTTAGAAACAAGCAGTACCTTACAAAAATACGCCACATCAAGAAAAAACGTCATTTGTCCCTTCATCTAGAAATGGACAACGTGACAGCTTTCAGTTACATGATAAAGCACTCACAAAAAAATTTAGGATTATTTCATCACACTTACTGGAGAATATCTTCCGAGGAAATTGAATGTAACAGAGGATTGGGAATCGCGAACATACTACACTGGAGCGATTGGCAGTTGCACAAGAGAAGTGGACCTATTTGCGTCAAGTTTAAATCATCACGTACCCAAGTACATATCCTGGATACCAGATCTGGGCAGCATAGCAACCAATGCTCTACTTAGGAGCATTGGTTGCTATGCTGCCCAGCCATAAAAAGGAATAAAAGGTAACGCATCTCCTTCATCTTTCCTGATAAGACAAGTAATGAAGAAAGTTCAGATGGAAAAGGTAGAGATAATTCTAATAAAATAATAATAAAAACAACTCTTTTGCCAATGTTAATAAGCAATACAATATTACTATCACATCTTTCAAACATTGTTTTGAACCCAGGCAGGGAAAGACATTCATTGGCAATTCAGTGCCAACTAAGACTAGTGGCCTGAAAACTTTCACGAAATCGCTTGAAGCAGAAGGAATTTCTTCAGCGACTGTCAAGCATATCTCATGCTCTAGAAGAACGGGATCTTGATCAAATTACGACTCGGCCTGGAGAGAGTGGGTTAGCTCGTGTAGTGGGCAGAAAATTATTTTAGTTCGATGCGCTACGAATAATGTTCTTGAATTTCTAAACCATCATTTTAGAGAAGGAATGGGTTACTCGAGAATTGCTTTATATAGATCAGCAATATTTGCATACCACGAACCAGTACGGAATAGCCCTGTGAGAAAACACCAACTGGTGTGTCCTGTAATAAAAAGATTTTTTAATCTAACCCCAGACGAAGCCTGGAAATACTTCAGGCGGTAGAAGAAAAATTATTTGCGCTTGTAAACCTGTTTATTTTGCAATATATATTTATATTTATTTAGAGTCTAATATTAAAAAAAGATATATTGCAAAAACATAAGTTAGTAAAAAAATATTTTTCGCATTTTAAATTTTGGCTTCAACTGATTTTTCTAATATTACCCCCATCCAGCAAACCATCATCCGATGGTCTTCCTAGCATCAACAGTGTTGGAGATTTAAATGTTGTTGAGGAGACCTTAAATAATCAGGAAGAGGAGGAATCCATGGTAACGATTTATTTTCTCGCTTGTTTGTTTTGTTTTTTTATACAAAAAATTGAACACCAACAGTCAAAAACTATGTGATATTTCTTTTATAAGAGGAATTACTTTTTCTTGATGTGTTCAGTTATTTTTTTATTCTATTTAGATTTTACAAAAAACCCAAATCGGAGGATTTGATTATAAACAAGCAGTCCGACTTGTTATGGACAGGTTTGTCATTGTTTTTTTATTACTTAATTTTTAATACCTGAAAAAAATATGTTGTCATAAATCTTGTCAAATGAAACTTGAATGTTAGCCACTTACCTTTTTTAGAATATTTTCGACGAAGTTTCTGGCAACCGCCAATAAGGGAAAAGGAGAGAAAGTGGCTTTGGAAGAGAATAAAATTTACAAGTTGATATTTAGTAAGTAAATATTGACTACGAGTTAATAAATAGTTCAAAGTTCAAGTCATGTTTATTATAGTATATTATATTATTATTTTTATATTTATTATATATTTATTATATTTGTTAACCAACCTAGCTCAAAAGCTCCATTTTGCAATTACACGTTTTTTAACACGTTTGATGTCTCTAGTTATTAAATGAAATGGAGTGCTGAAACTGCTCTTACATCCAGTTTGTTTTTGTCGAAACAGCGCAGCAATCCGCCAGGTTTACTAAACATGTTCTTCCCTGTGAAATATTTAAACTTTTGTAATATATAATTTCAATAACACAAAAGATCGATTGTATATGAAAAATCATAGCTAATATATTTATTTTATTTATCATAAATTACGTTGTACATATTACTTTTTATGTATTTATTAAAATTTATTATTTTTGTAATTTATTTTTAAGTTCTAAAATTACAATTGTAAATGTTTCCAAATTGAATTACACGTATATGTAATGCACGCATGTTTTTTAAAATAATGTTTTACTTATGGGAACTGAATGTTGAAAGAGTATCTGCAATGAAGGCCTGGTATAAAGCAAATTCCGCCCCCCCCCTGACGGTTTTTTTAATAACTTCTTAATGATATGTTGCATTGCTATGATACTTACTGAGTTTTAATATTTATCTATTAAACACCTGCATGCAAAATTGTTAGGTCCCATACCTTTCAGAAGGTTGAGTATTGGCTATTACTCGAAACTACCCCTGAAAATCCCTATGAAACCCTTATAATGAGGAAAATATAATAACTCCTGTTACGATTATCCTTAGAACTTCAGACTTACAACACGACTTTGTTTTATCAAGAACAATCATTTTGCATGATTTGGACACCTGATTAATCCGATTTCCCGATTTTTTTGAATTTTACCCGAAAATCGGAAAACCCCGGATTTCCAGTCAATTTTTGCCAACTTTTCATACGATCTATGTAAAAACCGTAAACTATGTAAAATAACTTTTATATAGCTTTCAGAAACTTTAAACAGAATGTGAAAATTCGCTGCAGAACGAAAGTAATTGAATTTTAACCAGATAGTGGCATTTTTAACAAATTTTAAGCTTTTGATGACGTCACAGAAAATATGCTGACGCAAGCAAAAATTTATTGCTGCCATTTTGTTTCTTTTGTGACGTACTATAAATGTGCCAAGTTTGATTAAATTTGGACAATCCTATGAATAGTTATTGAAGGGCTGGTCATAATATGTTCGAAAAACCCCGGACCGAATAGGGTTAAGAATGGAAGTAAACAGTGCATGTTAAAAGATGCATTTTAGATGTCTATAACACACTTTTTAGATAACACAGACATGTTTTAGACGTCTTTTGTCATCTTCTAAAATGCATCTTTTAAAAGACGTCTTTAAGAAGATATCTAAAAGATGCTGCAAAAAGATGCATTAAAAACGGACAAGTCAGCCGTTAAAAAGACATCTTTTAGACGTTTTGAAAGATGTCTTTTAGACGTCTTTTTGCCGGCTGGGTTGCTATAGCATTAACAGCAGCTTCTCGTGCACATAAAATTTGTTTCTTGAATGTCCAATTCATGTGCCGGAGAAATTTAGTTTAATATTTTTAATTGTCTGGTGAACAAACCAGACTTTGAATCCGGCAGATTTTAGCTTGCAACAACGCGTAGATCACGCGCGTTCCGTGAAAGCTATCTAATTCCACCTTTGTTCTCAGATAGTTATGAATCAAAAATTGATTAACTGCGCAGGCGCAGGCTAGATGATTGATTAAAATGAGCGGGCCAGAAGCTTCAAGGTAGTACAGTTGTTTTGCATTTTAGCATTTATCCAAGTTGTACATTCCCAAAATTAAGTATATTCTTAGCATTAAGCCTAAGTATTCTAGCAATTTTCTCAAATTTGTCACGTTGCTGGCTATAAAGTTGCAAAACGTTCCAGACTCAGCTATAGCCAGCTAGCTACGCCAAACTTGTTTCAGAACATTTTCTTAATACACTTCTCTTAGCACCTGGAGAATCCTAGCCATACCCTATCATAAATGCATCCAAGTGCCTTTCTCAAGACTATCTAGAATTTGGTAGTGTTTGGGATAATAAAACTGCACGAGGTGGGGTAAGTTGGATTTAAACTCTTCATTCTTGGTAGAGAAGCATACAAAAAACTCTTAAAAGAAGAGGCTAATTTAGAGTTTATCAGCTATCCTGACACGTTTGTGTTGTCGGAACTGGAACTCGTATTGACTTATAATTTCGAATTTCCCACTAGCCTTGAATTTGACATGTTTAGAACTTCATAAAATTTTGCTACAAAACAAAACCTGAGAGCCTGAAAATATGATGCTCACATGTAAACATAAGCCACAACATCCCAAAAAGCCGCGAATCTCTCTAGCACTTTGTGAAGGCATTGCTACGGAGGATTCAAAGTCCAACTTGCCCCACCGCCTCGTGGATTTATGGATTCGAGGCTTGACGGCACACAATGTAATGTCTTCATTTAAAGATTAAAAAATAGAAGTCCATATGTCTGCTTTGTGCTAGAAAAACATTAGCCATGGATATATATTACGAGGGTTCAGACTTGCCATAAAAACAATGGAGGCTTTTGTGGAAGTTGCAGTGTTTTTAAAAAAACTGGGTAAAACACAATAGAGGGCCTGATGAAATCGATGCGTTGCATTTCGTGAATAGTTTGGATGGGCGCGGGCATCTATGGACAGTTACTGGTGACAACCTTGAAAAAAATTGCCCAAACTTGCCCTCACATATATGAAAGTTTTTGGTTAGTCGGAACCCTTGTTATGTATATATATACGGTATATATATATGTGCATAGTTAGCCACGACGCCATAAAGCCACAAAGCTTCTAAGACGTGAATTCCCTTGATAATTTCACATTTTTTATGAATAAATTTATGTTCCGGCTTTTGTATAAGAACAAGGAGAATAACATTTATATGCATGTGCAAAAGTATTTAGCGAATATTTATATTCTTCCATTGCGGTCATGAAATGTAATATATATGTATATGTTTTATTGCCATAGATACAAAAATGGAGTGTTTATATGGATTAAGTTATGTCTATACCATTAAAAAGCGATGGGTATTGTGGAAATGAATCGAGAAGTATAACTACCTCAAGTGGATTAAATTTCGCGTGGATTAATCGCGGTTTTCGCAGAAAATATTCTCAAATATAAATCCACGCTAAATTAAATTTTGGAAAACTTACTTTGTGAGTTTTTCTAATGGGTAGAGTAGAACCAATGTTAAAGACATGCTTACCGTCAATTCTTTCCCAGAACCCGGCCATATAGACGTTACTGAAAGAAACATTGATTGTGACAGTGAGTTTTAATACCAGGTCAATCTTATTGCATAGGCCGCAGAGCGGGAGAAAGACCAAACAATGAAAAAATTAAATATGAAAACAATATTTGATTGCCTATATTCTAAATGATAGACGTTGTATTATCTAAAATCACTACGATTACCAAATCCATTGTTGAAGAAAAAAAATAATATTGTATAATGAGTAGGGCGATATTTTCGTGTCGGAATGGGTATTGTAAGTAATTCGCAACTTAATTGTGACCAAGTGATGAAAATAATATCAGACAGAATCTTCTTCACATGTGAAACTTTAAGTACTAACTGTTGTTACAAAATTAATTGTGAGGAAAAAATACTGTGAAAAATTATTAGAAATTAATTGGGTCCGTTGTTGATTTTTGAATAGAATATATTTCGCTTTTTATCTGGAGGTATCTTTAGCTATTCAACATCCGACTTGCGGCTTAATAACAGTCAGATTTGTGAACATGACACGAAAAAAACACAAAAATGACTAGATTTAGAAGCACTGATTCCAAACTGAGTAAAAAGTCTTACCAGGTACGATAAATACGGCTAGTTAGATAGCTCCAGGCTAAGCTGATTTTCATGATGTATCTACAATCCAGGGCATAACATATGACAAAGGTAGGCGAAATTTTGAAGCAATTGAGGAAGCTATTTCTATGTAAGTACTCCAAACGCACTCCGAACTTGTCATTGTACACAGCGGACTTAGGACTTCGGATCTTAGGCTATTTGATTACATTCAATATCTATCTTTTTCTGAAGTCAACACGCCCTAAATTCAAAATTGAGTTTGTTTCATAATGCTATTATTGTGGAAAGTGCAGCAAGGGTATTCTCGTCTTTGGTTACTCGACCCACACCCCTGTCGAAGTAAAGTTTTGCAATCTATCGGCTGCAGAGTATTGGCCAAGTGATGCCGCTTGACCATTTCGAGAAAGTTGAAGCTTTATACAAGCTAAAAAGCATGATAAAATATTCATTCTAGCAAAATAGTTAATAAAAAAAAATAAAAAAGGATAATGATGAAAAAGGATAAAAAGACACCATCAAAATGGCTACTGCTAGCTACACACATTTTCGCGAAGGCCAGAGCGTTTTTGTTTTACGCATCAGAGGAATGGACCACAATGTGTACGGAGGTTAAAATATTGAAATATTATGATTTCTTACTGATTGGACCCCCGCTTTTTTGCTCGCCTAGCGGCACAATCCAAGGAATTCTTGCTACTCCGATACCATTTTGACGCACGGAAATACAGGCAATGGATATTTGTAATGTAGAGATGAGTAAACATATAAGTCGTATGAGCGGTGGAAAATTCACTTTAAGGGAAATGATTAAAAATGAGACAAAATTTACAAAACATAATTTATATTTATCATAAATTTCAAAGTTATCAGAAAACGAAAAAGAAGCCTTTGGGCTAGACTTTATTTTTCTTTGTTTTATAATTTTTATTTTGGCGTAAACATATTCAGTAGGTCGTGATGACTGCTCAAGAGAACTAACTAACTAACTAATTTTTAAAATAACACGAAGCTTAAACATCGCAAATCTAAAAAAGTGAAAAAGTAAAAGGACAAAAACCGAAATAGTTTTAGGGACATTTAATTTTGAAGCAAACATGTGAATCATTTCAAGTAGATGCCAAAACGCAACGACTGTGTAATAGTTGAATCTGAAACCAGAGAAACTTAAGCAACGTTCACCCTCACTCAAAATTTCGTGTTGTTTTCTTTCAAAAGAAGGGGTGTATTATTAATTTGTTGACCCGGAAGTAGCAGTAAACAGTCAGTATTTCTTCTTCTCCTTTTCCTTCGTTTTGTGAAAATGAAACAAATTGCTAAGAACAGAAATCCTATCTTTGAAGTAAGAGTTTTCGAAACAAGACATATGTTAACATTAATTAAAAATCTTTCTGATTAAACATTATTTGCAGCGACCATTAAAATGTGCAAAATCATGTGGCTATAATTGAATTTCACAAGAGATCTTTACAGGGACGCCAAAACAGAACTTTATCTGGTCATAAAAAAGCGACAGTCACTGAACAAATCAAATTATAATTACCATACTGATTTTTAAAAAAGGTTGATGTGAGCACTGGTAAAAAGATCGATCTTAATGCCTTATGTTCTTCAACACGTGACAGGTGGAGAAGCTCCTTTTATGATTGCATAATATAGAGTCGCTAAAATGCTTTTAAGTATATATTTATTTATTTATTCTTTTTATAATTACGTAGTAAAAGTTTTTACAATAAGAAAGTGCAAATTTAAACTAATAATTGTGCTTGTGAAAATCTTCCCCCTACTGGCACTGTTATCCATATATTATGTTTGCTTCTAGATAAGTATAACGGTTATGAATAGTCATTGGCAAAGCTCTGTTTTATCAAACGTTTGTCATTAATCTTCCCAGAAGAGAATTGAAAAACATAATAGAAATAAAAATATTGTAAGCATAATTTAAACAAACAAAAAATTAAAATTTGTTAAGCATATTTACTTTTAGCTTGATTAACTTTTAACTGAAGAAATCGGAAAGACTCACAAAGTGAAACACAAAAACTTAAAACAACATTACAAACACCACGACGGTCACAACAATTATTTACAGACTTAACAAAATACCTTATAAGGAATATTAGAATTATTTGCGAAAACGAAAAATTAATTAGAAAAAAATGGAATTCTAGCCTCTCATCTTTGTGACTCGTGCTAGTAACTGAATTAGTTTGAAAGCGGTAACAATTAAAATAGTATTTCCTCAATCTTTAGTAATTAATTTTGTCTCCTGTTTTCAGTCCTAGTTGCTTAGTTATACTGCAAATATGATGACTAATTTTTCTAATCCTGACAAAAGCAAAAAAATTACAAATCCTGACAGAGTGACCTCCTTGTAACAAATATGTTTAAGGTTTCATCATATCGAAATCACAAACCCAATGTCTATTATTCCCAGTCACAGCTGACTCTTACTGCTTTATTGCTGCCATCAACCAGTGGTATAGTGACTGTGGTTGCACGATTGGAATGTGCTTCAGATGACCCTGACCAATTCTGATGGCCACCAAGAAACAATTTATTGATAGAATCTTGCATTTTCCCCTGCACATACGTGGGGTCAACAGGATTGCGGTTTGCTGACATTTCCATATTTTTCTCAAGGACAGCCATATAATTCTTCATACTTTTGATTGATTTTTCGTTCTTCAAATATGACGGCAAACTTTTAATGTCAATCGAAGGCGTTTTTAAAGTAACTCCATCCTCTATACCTACTATCCATTTTTTTGACTTAATCGGCCGTCCTAACCAATCCGGTTGTGGTTCAAATAATCCAGGAACGTCATTTCTCGAAAGACGTTTTAACGTAACAGATGCAAAGCGGGAAAATTCTACCAAATGAAAGTCCTTCACATCTTCGAGGTAGTTGTGATAAGGATTTGCAGGATCAATCAAATATGGTCGCTTTTTGGCCGATGTTGGTATTTGGTCAGCTCTGTAATAGGTGCCTTCAAAAGTAATTCCGCACGTTTTGATGTTTTTTACAGTTTCTAAAAACGATTTGAAGGACAGGGAAAAGTTGCCATGATGTTTTAAGCCAGCATTGATTGCCACTAATTCAATGATTGACGAACGCCCGTAGACATATGCACTGTTGGAAACCAACTCAAAAAACAAGGTTTTGTTCCAGTATTTGCATAATCGAATAAATTCATGAACAAAAGAGGTTTGTTTTTTTACAAATTGAACTGCCATTTCTGATAGATCATTTTGCATTTTCATTAACTTTTCGGCGGCTTCAAAACCCTGATTTATTTCTTCTTGTTCCGCGTCATTAAGCAAATTTCTTGCATCTCTTTCTGTTCTTACTCCGGGTGCAATAGCCAATACCACATCAAAATCCACATCTTCCAACGTAAATTGAAGCGTCTTTGGTTTTCTTCTTGGCGTTTTTATAATTTCAGATTCTTCAATTTCGAAATTAAAAAGTAAAATTTCTTCAAAATTATCCAAAACTTCCTCAAATTGAGATGGATGTATTTTGTTGACAACAACAACACAATCAAAATCAACTTTAAGATAAATTGATGATTTCTTTTCTGCACCTCCAACCAGTTCACATCGATCAATATTAAACTTTCTTGAGGTTTTCAGAGCTCGGAACATTTTATTCATTACCTCTTTTCCATGCTTTATTACTTCTTCAGAAGGATGAAGTGTTGAAGAAAGACGTTTTAAGTAACACTCCGTATCCATTTCGGGCTCTAAATTAAAGGATGAATGTATTTTATTCCTTTTTAAGTAAAAGTGGGGTAACGGACTGATATTGAATTCAATTCACTGTAATACTAAGATTTTCTGACTTATTTTACTGAATTTTTTAATATAGCTGCCGGTAACATAATAAATTGAAATAATAGCATTGTTTTGAAGTGCCTTTTTGTAAAAAAATCCTTTTCCGATGACTATTATCAGTAACAGCGAAAAAACAAAATAACCCCTTTTGAGCGTCAAAATTGTAAATGGAACGTTAAGAAAAGCTTCAGAAATTATTTTGAAAAAATACATCAAACACATCTACAGATTGTACAAAGATCAGTTTCAACAGTTTCTCTTTAACCGTATTAGCTATGGGCTATTTTCACCCTTAGCTATTAGGGGGGAGGGAGTAATGCTCTCCATCTCAGGCCCTCTAAGTAATTGTTGCATAAAAATTTGCATGAATCCAATATGAAGGAATTGAACTGAAAAAATAGTAGTTTTGTCACGTGACTGATCTATGTCGCTGTTTCATTTAATGGGTGTAGTATTTTTTTGAAATTTTGGGTTTTTTATTTGCTTTCAAATCAGTATTGTTTTTGCAAAATTTATTTGCTTGAAGTTAAAATATTTTGAATATTGTATAAAAGAAATTTCTTATGGGGTTTCAACCCTTAACTAAAAATAAAATTTATTTATGTAAAGCACTGGTTAGACAGCTAATAAAGGGTCACTGTCCTCTGAATTTCCACAATTTTTGATAGAAATAATCATTCGCGAATGTTATTTCTCGGGAAATTTTTTAAAACGGATCATTTGAGAAAGTTATTTCCCTTGATTTCGCGATTTTCTTGGCTCGCGAAGGTTGCTATCTTCTAAGTAGCGGACTTAGACGGACTAGCTTTCTGAGAGTGTCAAGAACTCATGTAATTTTAGTCTAGTGTTTTAGTTTAGTAATTTTTGAACTGGCGAAGCAATAGAAAAAGATAAAAAAAGTAGAAAGATTCTTGCAGTGGTTGATTTTTGGTACAGTCAGAGCTCAATAAAGGCTGATAGAAAAAAGTAATCGGAAATCAGCTCTAAGTATTTTACTAATTACGAAAATAATGTTATTTTATACTTGTTTTGATTTGCTTGCAAGATATTCGACGTTAAAGTTGTAAAATATTAGCTAGGGAAAATGCTTTGTCTCAGTCACCATTTTGTTTCCCGAATGTAAACTCCCAGATGGTAATTTCGCTCAGGATTTTATATGTACAAAACAGTTTTATATATACCATGCAGTTGTTTTGTTTTGTTTTGTTATGGTTCACAATTTGACATTAGAATTTTGTCATGCATTTTTTATTTTGAAATTCGACGCCCTGCCAAACACGAAAGTCTTACTTTTATTTACTATATTTATTAAAATCTTTCGGCAAAAATCAAATGACCTGAGTGTTTTGTTCAAACTGTTTCACAACAAGAATTAGTATAGTTTAAAATTATATTAAATACCATGGTTTGCACTTCAAAGTATCGTTTTCAGTCCAACTACCACTTTCCAACAGCACTTTTAAGTATCCCGTATGTGAGTTGTCACATACAGAAAAACACTCACATTCTTGCTTACTGCCACCTGAACATTTTTTAAAACATTTTAAGAAAGCAATATGTCATGTAAGTAACCAAGTTTTAACCTGTTTTTATATATTTATTTTCGCATGACCCATTAAAAATCAACTTGTAATAGCTTTTATTTTTAGCTGTTGATTTTAAAATCGTTATAGAAATTCGTTTCAACTTGTATGTCTATTTTTATGCAGTTCCACTGCAAATAATATTTTACAGGTGCATATCCTTACCATAATATTAAAAAACTCAAAAAATATGAAAATCAAAAATAGCTCAGTGAGACCTTTGTTTCCTAAACATGTAAAAGTTGTATTATAGTTAAGTATTCTCGGAGTTATCAATTAAACATATTTCTGAGAATCTATGTCTTGTAATAATGAATTTCTTAAAAGTTTACCTAAATTTAAAGAATTTTTCTCCATTCGCTGTTGTTCAAGAAACGATCAACATTGAATACCAGTTTTTTTGTCGCTATTTTTTCTTAATTATTTTCTTTTATTAGTTACTTGGTCATACATAATTACGCTTTAACTTCAAAACGTGTAATACAATGATCTTATCATTTATTAATGCCTTAAATCTAATGTTTTTTAGGAATTTGGTGGTTAACATTGACCTACAGGAGGTGTAACGCCCTAAAGAAGCTGTAACGCCCAAAACGCCTTTATTACGCAGCTTCACCCTTGGACGGTGACTGCTTGCTGCAATTTCGTATAATTTGGTATATATTCGTATAAAACTTGTTTTATATCTGCTTTACAATTGCAGGAATTACCAGATGTCTTAAAAATCAAATTAAAAAGTTAAAACTATTGTAAGCATTTGTTTGTAAGTGACAAATATTACTAAACACTGAAAGTCATAATATTTTTAACAACTGTATTGTTTTAATAAATCTATAAAATATGAAAAAAGTATTTCTAAGCAACAGATTTTCTACATTGTGTCGTTTTAGACTTTCATAAATATTATATAACATTCATGGTTGGTTATAAATCTGTATCTATTTGTTTTTTACGTAACCAAGGTGCCTAGTTAATTTTTTTCCTTCCAAAATTTCCCTCGTCCATTTTTAATGATATATTCTTCATTTTTTTTTATCTTTTTTCATTTTAAAGCAAAGCAAAGAAGAATGAACAAGTAAGACTGAAGGAGAAGGTAGTTTGTATTTCTTACTTGCTCGTTTTTAATATTATTGATATCTCGAACAAATTTTTCTGTTCGTTGGGTATTTTTTTTTGGCTGCGGAGACTCAAAGTAGCGGAAATTTAACCTTATCACGAGGGGCTTATTTTCTCCTTCTAGCAATCTCTAGCCCCAGATTGTCAGAAAGGTAAAAAATACCCTGCGGACAAAGTTGGTGGCGAGTTAAATACTTTACACTCTTTTTTAATACGAAGGTATTGATTTAATGCCTGTTGAAGTTAACAAAATTTGGCCCTTTTATTTAAAGAATGTTTCATAAAAAAACTTACAATTTCTTTTACAGCCGGATTTTTTTAAATTTAAATAGCAAAGAGCATATCGTGAATATTCAGCACCTAAAATTTCTTGTACTTGACAAATTTTATAGTTTTTACCAGCTGAAGTAAAATTATGTTAAAACCTATAAATAAATGTTTGGAAGAAAACTGTTATAGTTAACAGTGTGAATGCAGAGAATCAAGTACAGCAGTAATAAGTTTAACTCTGTAAAAACACATTTTTACCCATAAAATATAGTTTTAACTTTTTTATTTGATTTTTAAGACGTGTATATCCTGTATATCCTGTAATTGTAGCGCAGAGTTAAAACAAGTTTTATGCGAATAGTGTGTGCTCTTATTTTTGTCTGTTTTGGTAGGCACAAGAAGTAAATATGGGCTATATATTTTTTTAACTACCATAACGCGAAAATGACTTGTTTTTAGCTTCTGAAATAAGGTTTCTTTTGACAAACTACATTTGGGGTCAGCTTAGAAAAACCCTGTAGAAAAGATGAAGATGTTGTTTTTGAAATTACCTTTAACCTTCTAAAAAGGGAAATTTAAAAAATATATCCCGACTGGCATATATTTATCAAATCATTGTTAAGTATTAAATTTTTAAATAAATGATTAAGCGAGAAAGCACTACTTTTTAAGCAGCTCAAGTATTTGTGATTATATCAAGAAGAAATTGCTGATGTCAAAATACTTTTAATTATGCTAACTTATACAAAACTAGCTTTAAAAAACCAGCAGGAGAATTTCCTGCTCGACAAATACAGACAGGCAGCCGCATTGCGGATTTTTTTTTATATAGAATTTTTCACAGCTCTGGTATTTGAAAATATTTCTGAAAATGTCCAACGCTTGAATCATATTTATCTTCTTTTCACAGATCATGAAGTACATTATCGGTCAAAAAAGAAGTTACCAAAGTGTTACCAAATTTTAGATTTGCCACTGAAATCTTTTTACCTATCAAGCATTTTTATAAACTTTTTGTTTTACCCATTTTAACTTGATTCTCTTTAAACAAATGTCGGACATTAAAAAGTAGAAAGCGCAGATACAAATGTTGGACATTTTACGTTCACATTGTTGCGTAAGAAGGAGAATTTTTAGGATCATTTTGCACATAACTTATATTATAAACAAAAGAAATATATCCAAAAATTACTTAGTGAGGTTACTAACATCTGTACTGACTAAAAATATTTGCTTAATTTTTTTCTCCCAAGTTTTTGCCGGCTTTTTAATTGATAAGCTAATTAAGAAGAAGTATGGGATACAAAGCAGATTTTTAAAACTTTATGTAAACGTTAAAGCAGGGGCGGATCTAGGTTTTTAATGAAGGGGTACTAATTTGCAGTAAGAAAGTTACCGCACAAATGCGTGGCTGCGTATTTAGGGCGTTTTGTGCGTTATAGTTACTTTAGGACGTTAAAGTTCCTTTACGTCAATTTTAACAACCAAATTTCTAAAACATATTAAATTTAATGAGCTTTAAGCCATTAATAAAATGATAAAATGATAAAATGATGATCAATGCATCACACGTTTGAATTCAAACGTATTTAAGTATGACATGCTGACTAATAAAAAAAATAATTCTGAAAAATAGCAACAAGAGAACTGTTATTCCATGTTGATCGTTTCTCGAACACCAGTATAAGAAAAATTATTTTAAGTATAAAAAATTCATTATTCAAGAAACGGATTCTTAGAAATATATTTAATTGATAATACCATGAATGCAACAATAAAATAATTTTTACATATTAACGGCCTCAATTTTTGCAGTACACATTTTTTCAGCATAAATCCTTTGCGACAAAATTTAGCAAAATCGCAACAATTTATTATCAGCCTTTGTTGAGTCTGTCTCCAACTGTACCAAAAATGAATGGTCACAAAAAATAATACACAGCATTATTCACTCCCCCCCCCCCCTAATAGCTACAAGTGTAAAAAGAAACCATAGCTAATAGGGTTAAAGAGAAAATTGTTTAAAACTGAACTTTAGTATCTCTGTTTTTTAAATATAATTTCTAAAGCTGTCCCATGTCCCAATTAGAATTTTGTGACCGAAGAAGGACTGCTGTTACTGATAATACGACATCGGGAAAAGATTTTAAAAAAAACAAAAAACACTTTCAAACAACGCTATTATTTCAACTTCTCATGTTACCGTCAACTTTGTTAAGAAATTCAGTAAAATAAGTCAGAAAATCTTAAGAGAATTGAATTCAATGTTAGTTTCACGTTACAGAAAATTTAATTCGAAGGAGTAAAGAGATTTAACATGTAGGGTTTCAAATCAATAGTGTGATGGAGTTCCACATACATCGTTTTTCCTCAACACTTCATCCTTCTGAAGAAGTAATAAAGCATGGAAAAGAGGTAATGAATAAAATGTTCCGAGCTCTGCAAACACCAAGAAAGGTAAACATTAATCGATGTGAACTGGTTGGAGGTGCAGAAAATTTATCTCAAGGTAGATTTTAATTGTGTTGTTATTGTCAACAACATAACTTCAACGGACTTTGAGAAAGTTGGATAATTTTGAAGATATTTTACTTTCTAACTTCGATATTAAAGAATCTGAAATGAAAAAAACGCCAAGAAGAAAGCCAAAGACGCTTTAATTCAAGTTTAAAAGTCTTATTTTGATGTGGCATTGCTATTGCACCCGGAGTAAGAACAGTGGAAGATGCAAAGATGTTGCCTAATGGAGCGAAACAAACAGAAAGAAATCATAGTTTTGAAGACGCCAGAAAAGTTTTAAAAAGTTGTAAAAAGCAAACCTCTTTTCTTTATGAATTTATTCGATTATGCAAATACTGGAACAACACCTTGTTTCTTGAGTTGGTTTCCATATCTATGGCCGTTCGTCAATAATTGAAATATTAGCAATCAGTGCTGGCTTGAAACGTTCCTTGCCTTTATGAAGTTTCTGAAGATTGTGGTAAACATTGAATCTTGTGAAATTACTTTTAAAGACACCTATTACAGAGCTGACCATACCAAAAATACCATACCATGCCAAAAAGCGACCATATTTGGTTGATCCTGCAAATCGTTATCACAACTACCTCGAAGATGTGGAGGACTTTCATTTGGAAGAATTTTCACGCCTTGCATCTGTTACGTTACAACGAATTTCGAGAAATGGCATTCCTGGATTATTTGAACCGCAACCTTATTGGTTAGGACGGCCGGTTAGGCCAAAAATTGGTTGGTATGCAGAATGGGGTTACTTTAAAAACGCCTTCAATTGACATTAAACGTCTGCCGTCATATTTGAAGAAAGAAAACTCGATCAAAAGTATGAAGAATTATATCGCTGTTCTCGAGAAAATATTGAAATGTCAGCGAACGGGTAATCTTTTTTGACAAATGCGGGATTCCATCGACAAATTGTTTCTTTGTGGCCATCAGAATTGGTCAGAATCATCTGAAGCACACACACAGGCAGCTAAAAAGCATTATGAGTTACGCTGTGACTGGGAATAATCGACATTGTGTTCAACCAACCAATGTGAGATGTGACAGTCAATGCAAATATGTAAGTTGGACAATCACGATTTCACTATTAATTATGTTGTTATAATAGCGGTCTAAAATAGTCAGTTTGCGTGATAATTTTTTCCCTCAGAAAAATCAACTTAGGCAGAGGAAAATAGATTTTGAGTCTTAGCGAGTCCTTCAACTAAAAGTAAATCAAGCTTAAACAAATATGCTTTTTGTTTAAATTATGCTTACAATATTCTAATTACTATTATGTGTTTCAACTTTCTTCTGGGAAGATTAATGACGCACTTTGATAAAAAGGAGAAAA
Source organism: Hydractinia echinata (assembly GCA_030067915.1). NCBI lineage: Eukaryota > Metazoa > Cnidaria > Hydrozoa > Anthoathecata > Hydractiniidae > Hydractinia > Hydractinia echinata. Next base: position 2,603 of record JASGCC010000078.1, on the reverse strand, counting down.
AATAAGTAAATAAACGAATACAAGGAAAAATTATTACCTAGCTGGAGAAAAAATTACGTAAAATAATATTAATATTTGGTAATCGAGTCAAACAGGTATTATTTCTTTTTCATTTTTCGTGATTTATACACTCAAAGTAATTTCGAAGTTTCGGCATACATTTCGAGAACAAAATATTCGTGTATGGCTTTTATATCGGCTGACAACAAAAATTTAATAATAAATGTGTCTTTGCCGGCAACATACATCGCGGTGTCGTCTGCATACATTACAGCTTCAGAGTGACGAAGAACACTAAACAAATCATCAAAACATGAGAGAGCTGGGCCTAAAATCGAGACTTGGTGAACACAAGATGTTACGTGTTTCTCTTCTGATTGAACGTTATTGTATTGTACAGATTGAGCTCGATTAAATAATTTATCTGTAAACCATTCTTTTTCAGAATCTTCTATTCCACAGCAAGATAATTTGGCTACAAGTATAGAATGAATCAACATGTCAAAAGCTTTGGTTAAATCCAGAAATACTGCTCCAACTACCTTTCCTTCGTCAACTTTTTTTCCTGATCAAATCGGTCAAAAATGTGCTAGCAAGCTCTGTAGACCTTTTCTGTCTGAACCCAAATTGATTTTTCTTTAATAAACAACTCCTTTCAAGATAAAGCATTCACTGATGTTGAACAATCCATTTAATTATTTTCGTTAATTAGTTATTAATGCCACTCGTGCTACCTGCCTTAAAAAGGGCCAAAACATTTGAACGTTTCTAGTCACCGGGATAAGTACTTGTTTGCAGTGACATGTCAATTAGATGCGCAAGTGGTTCTGCTATAATATCTTTGCAGTCTTTCAGTAACCAGGAAGGTAGTCCGTCTACACCAACGGCATTTTTACGCTTCCATTGTTTTAAACGTTTCTTTACTTTGGACACGCTAACAAGCTCAAATTTGAAACGCTTGTAAGTTTTTCTTTTTTCGGATTTATGAAAATGCCATGTCAAGATATATAGATGAAACGTTTTTTTTTTCAGGTTAGCCACTACTCCTAAAAAAACTTACAGAAAGTTGATGAATTAGTCGTATTCCAAAATTTATCTTGTTCATTGTTCAAGAGATTTCTATAAAATGTTGATTTGCACTTTTTGACCAAGTCGTTTATCCTATTTCGTAACCGTTTGTACAGACTTATATCTTCCGCAGATTTTGTTTTCCGTCATCTTCGTAAAATTGCATCTCTCGTATTTATGTTGTGCTTTACATCACTCGTCAGCCACTGACAAGGCTTTCCTCGTATTTCCTTCACAACTTTTAGCGCTAGTTGATCTAGAGTGGAAGTCAGTGCATTTTTTATAAAATTCCAAGCGACACTATTCATAGAACGGGCTCCAATCTTTACTTTTTAAAATATCACAGAAATGTCCAGAATCATAATTCCTATAATTACGACAATGTTTGTTTTCGACTTATAAGAAATTTGATTCATTTTTTGAATACAACAAATTATATCGTGATCACTAAAAGGTATGGGATGACGTCACTTTTCGATATAAATCTTTTGTTGTTAACAACATCAATTAAAGTTTCTGAATCTTATGATATTCTTGCAGCAGATTTAAAGTAGAGGCGAACTGCGCACGGCACGGCTGCTGAACAAAAGTTCATGATGCCAGTGTTGATTATTATTATTATTATTATTATTATTATTATTCATTTATTTATAGTTGACTAAGTATAAATACATATATAGCTAATAAAAGCTAGTTAATGTCAACTTGAAAAGAAAGATTTTAAAATATACAGTATAAATATAAGGCATAAAATATTTTTAGATATATACAATTTTTTAACATTTGTGGTTGTATAAATTAAATGAGTGTATAAGCAAATATGAAATTAGCGAGAGTACATCCGCGAGTCATATAAAACCAATTTGTGGGATGTATTTTTTACATAGTCTGCAGGAGCAGTTTGGTACCCACTTTTTAATTTGGGATTTAAAGGATTGCAAGGATGACATTTCTTTGATTTTTACCGGAATTTGTTGCCAGATTTTGTAACCGATGAAGGATAAAGTTTCTGTACCATAGTAAACTGATTTAGCATTACGGCCAGTAATTCTCGATTATTTCTTAGATTGTATTTTGGATTATAAACAGGAAAAATATCTTGCATTATTTCTGGAGCCATGTCGTTTTTTATTTTGTACATCTCAGTTGCAAGAGATTGTAGGTTTCGTTGGTGTACCGTAACAGAGCTGTCCTTATGAAGGAGGTCTGCGAAGGAAGAAGAACTGTCGCTATAGACTATCCGCAGTGCTTTTTCATGTATTCGATTAATGCGATTGTTTAGAGCTCTGTTGTGAAACATCCAAACTAGAGGGCAGTAATTGAATTGCGAAATTACGAAGGAATTCATTAATAGTTTCTTCTTATTAAAGTTCATAAAAGATGTCATCCTTGCAAGCGCATTTAGTTTCTGACTCGCTCTTGCACACAGTTTAGACACATGCAGATCAAATTTAAGTTTGTTATCGATAATGACTCCAAGTAGGCGTCTATGAGTGCTGCCTTTTATTACTGAGTTGCCTATCTGTGTACTTAAT